>CM032456.1:134889479-134941979 GCA_019049505.1 Pachyrhynchus sulphureomaculatus
CATTTCCTTCCTAGATATGACGTTAATAAGACAGCCGAACAACCAAATTATCACAAAATGGTATAGGAAACCAGTAAGTAGTGGTCGATACCTGCATTTTCTCTCAGATCATCCCACCAAAATGAAATTGGGGCTGGTGGGGGCCTTGGCCACCAGAGTATCCAGACTCACACACTTTTCCCTCAGACGGGAGTCCCTAAATGAGCTTAAGTCACTTCTGCTTGAGAATTCTTACCCCAACTCTATAGTTCAACGTTTACTTTTTCACAATAACGACCTGAATAGATCTCTTCTTAACATTCAAAATCAATTTCTCACCCCTAATGTTCTTCCACATGTCACCCCAGACCCTAACACAACAATACACAGAAGCTTACCTTATATTAAGGGCTTAACCCCTAAACTAATAAAAGTATTTAAGAACGAAAATATTAAATTTGCCACGATAATACCCTCAAATGCCTATTCACCAATTTGAAACAGCCAGTTCCCAAACTAAAAAAGACAGAAATTGTATACAAGATCCCTTGTCTGGATTGCCAACTTTCATACATTGGCCAGACTTCTAGATCACTCCAAGGGAGAATAACATCCCATAAGAGCGACTGTAGAAGGAGCACTCAATCTTGTGCCCTAGCACATCACTTTACACAGCACGACCACAGGATTAATTTCGGAGAGGATGAAATACTTTACTCAGAGACCAACTACTACAGGAGGAGGTTTTTTAGGGATGGTGGCCATTCATAACACACCTAATAATATGAACATCAAAACTGATGTAGACGACCTTAGCGTCGTGTACTCTTACTTACTACAGCTATCTACCTCTCCAGATTCCCCCCCTGTTGACCACTAGTCCTTCCAAATAAACAATTATTAAACAGGTTCCTTTTGAAAAAAATTTTTAATAAAATAAAAACCAAATAAAATAAAAGATTTTTATAATTATGATTACTCCCCCGTAAAGTTCATAGTTGTGCCCCTTATGGTACAATACGCAGACGCGAACTGTCTGCCAAATGTCAAAAAATGCCGGGATTTTTCTAACCTCTCTCACTTTTTCGGTTCCTGAAACCACATGTTTCACTAGTAATGATTAAGAAAATGTAAACATTTTTTTAACAAGTTTTAAATATGTAGTCTTTTAGTTTTTAGTATAAAATTGTTTTTACAAGTTGTTTTTGATCGAACAATGCTTATCCTGGAAGATAGCTCATAGTAAGTTTAATACTATAATTTCTCTGTTCAGTGATACCAATTAGTTTTTTACCATCTGCTTCATTAATTAGCACAAATTTACTGTCCATTTTACTTGTAGAGTGTCCTGATGAAGGAAGAAATATATTCCGAAAGCCAGACTATTAACTAAGAGTTTTATTTGGCCAAAATCTTTTGACCGCTACCCTCACAATATTGTGAATTCTCTTTTTCACGAGTCGGTCACGACTACTTCTCCTGTCCTATATATGTATATATATGTATATATATATATATATATATATATATATATATATATATATATATATATATATGTATATATATATATATATATATATATATATATATATATATATATATATATATATATATATATATATATATATATATATATATATATATATATATATATATATATATATATATATATATTGACTTGATACTTCCTGTTGTGCGAGAGTTATCGTGTTAACAGACCGACAGACAAACCGACGGAGATGAGTAATGTAGGAATTATCAAACATGAAGAATTCATTGCTCTTCATTAGCAAGGAAAGTAAAACACAATATATACCAGGCAACTTCTCTAATCCCCGTCCACACCTTTTTAGCCTCACTAATGTTTGATCATAACGCATTATACCTAAAATTTTTTCATTATTAAGCCAAAAACGAAGAACAACTTTAATAATACTAATGAAACTAAACAGAATTTCAAGACCCCTATTATTTTAATCTCCTTCTCCTTCTCGTAAACCGGTATGGTTTAAAACTTGTAGGTTCTTTGCCTACCACCAAATTTAAAATACATATCTGATTCCATTTGAGAGTTATTGGGCCAATATGTAGTCAGATCGCCAGACTGATAAAGCTACAGGCAGACCAACGGAAATGGAAAAGTATGTTTTTTCGAAAAGCGAAGAAATGCAAAAATGTTGGAGGATGACATTTTTTATTAATATAATACTTATTCCTTAGCAAGGGAAGTAGAAACTCTCCAAGATGCAAAAATTTGATAAAGAGCAGAATCGTTTTTTTTGTTAACACTGTATAATATATAAATATACAATAAATAAAAATGTAATTACAATGTATTTAAACTATTTCATTTCAAAAATTTTTCGCGACGTTTGACCTTGAATATCTTGACTCGTGGACACGAGATTTTATGAGACTTTTGAGCTAACTTCTAGATAGTCAAAACAAAGATTTATGCAAATTTTCAGCTTTTTAACTTTTACTTCGAGGTTTACCCTTTTTTCACCTTATATGACTCTACCATTAATTTTTAAATGAAGAAGTCTCCTCAATGGCAGAATAAAAATATTTGTTGATGAATAAGAGTAATTACTTTTTATTCCGATGTGGCTATAGTGGATGTTTATTGTCAATTAAGAGATTTTTTCCGCTTAATAAATAGCAGAAGGCTTAATTAAATCTCATTAATATCCTGCAGTTTTCTGTTTTGAAAGGGAAACAGCAGGGAGATAATAGCAACTGAATAAATAGGATAAGTTAGGGTAATTTTAAAACCGTCGGAATTAAAAACAAAGCTCATAAATTGGTAAATTGGTTTGAACGTTACTTGTGTCATTTTTAAAAGAAATGCCTTTTTTATGGTTTTTTTAGGTCAAAGGTTATGGGCACTATTAATTTTTTAGACATTTATTAAAATAATTATATATAGAATTAAGGAGTATACATTTTTATAACGCTTTCAAATACAGATTTACGTGTTCTTCAAGACAACTACAAGCACTTTAATTAAATAAGAACCCCCAACTCTAACTAAAACCAGCAAAAGTTCTAATTACATTATAAATGAAAAGACGTTTGAAATTGTTTTATTTGGACAAGAAAAAGTTAACAGAATATTTTTCTGATGATATTAGAAATAAACACTCCGAGTAAAATCTTATATCCCGAATGTTTAAGTTTTCTAGCTTACCGGAATTTATCTCACTCAACCTTTTTTATCTCCGTAAGATATTCAATTCGTATCGCACAGCTTTGTCGCGTCACACGAATCTCTGACCTAGCGTAACTGTCTTCTTTTTTTATTTCCTTGCTAAAGGAAAGAATTGTATCCATGAAAAAATCACTTTCTGAGATTTTTGCCTTTTCTCATGTTTTAGGGTTCCTACATACATGCATATACATATATATATATATATATATATATATATATATATATATATATATAAATAATATATATATATATATATATATATATATATATATATATATATATATATATATATATATATATATATATATATTAGGATGTTTCATTTTTAGGCAATATTTTTTTTTCATCTGATATACCAGAAAATCTCATAGTTTATAGAAAATAAAAAATATTGCCGGCGGGTAAAAGGTTTCAAGTCGAACAAAACAGTCTTTCAAAAATTCGATTTGCCATCTAAATAACACAGAAAAAAAATTTTTCTTTGTTTTAATTGAATTTTTCACTGTTAAAAATTTTTTTTTTAAAAAATCCTTCTTACAGCTTTTGAAGGAAATTAAATTCTCTACAAAAATGTCCTTGAGGTCGAAACCGTACAACCAGTTGTCTCGGAGTTATAGCCCGTCAAACATGAACATTTTTAAAAATAGACATTTAATTCCATTTAATCACCAGTTTATTACTTTTACATAAATAATTAAAATATATTTTACATTTTAGAGTATTGAAATTTATAATTTAACTATTGATTCGTTTTAATCCAGCAATCAAATTATTATTATTAATTAATTATAACTACTGTGAAATAATAACACTCATGTACGGAAATCATATTTTCACGCAAATTCATACAGTTTCGCTAGTTTGATATTTTATTGAGGTTGGCGCTGTTTCCTATTTTTATCGATCTCTGCGTTTTCGATCTATGATAACTGTCTATCTTTCATTTTTTGGCTTGGTTGCATCGATTGGCACTAAATATAGATCAACATTAATTAACCTCAATGATATTGATGTTTATATTCTGTATGTATGGTGTTGTTTAATGTTATTTTTCGAATATAGAAAGTTTTCTTGCCAATAAATATAAGTTGTATTTAATATTAGTTCTATCTGTGATGACAGGTTGTAATTAAAATAATAATTTCGGCGAAATGTCAGCAAGTAAATTTTCTAAAAATTTTTTTCTGCTTGGACATGAACGCAAATGTCTACCTCAACGGAAACTTCCTAATAACCAGGAAGTAGTTAGTTTTTTGATATATAATTATAAATCACTAGGTAGATCACTTCAAAATAGTATAAAAATTGTTATTGATGAAGTAAATGCTATTTGGAATAAAACTAAGATTCCTGTGATGAAGAATCCAAATAGTGCTGAGAAATTAAAAAACCTGTATCAAAAGTGGATTAAAAAAAAAAAAACCGAACACATACAAAATCGGTTGCCCAAAAAAATAAAGAAGAAAATTTTAAGCTTTTATCTAAAAAGTTATTTGATATCGCAAGTAAAAATAAGAATGTCTGCTTAACAAGCGAGCAAGAAACATTTTTGGTAAATGAAAGAAGCAACAAACCTCGTAGTATTATACCGTTCGATTCTGAGGAAACAGATTCTGAATCTGAGCAGTCGCTGGAAGGTACTTTCATGTAATTTTATTGTGGTGGTATTTTACATAATTTTCTGTATTATTTATTTGTAGAATTGAGCAAGTCGGTATCGAATATTACTATTTCGAATGAATCACGCACTGATAGTTTCTACTCTTTGCAAAGAATTCCGTCTAATTTTGAAGATGAATTGCCCACGACCTCAAAAGAAGAGAAAATTGACCTTATGACACCTCTAGTATCTTCTGCGCTGGATCGAACCAATACAACACCAAGGAATGCAGCAATTATTTTGACCGCTGTTACACAAAGTTTAGGTATTCCTTTAGAAAAAGTTAACATGTCTCCAAGTACTATTTACCGACATCGTAAAGAAGACAGAGAAAATATTGGAAAAAAATATAAGAAAAAATTTCAATCCTACCAATATCTTAACTCTTCCAGACTTCCAGTGATTGTAACGGGTGTTGATTGTGAACAAATATTAGGCGTGCCAAAGTTAAGTGATTCAGGCGCTGTAAATCAAAGCGAAGTGATTTTTGAGTTGCTAAAAGATTGGAATCTTATAGATGGAATTGGAGCTTTATGCTTTGACACTACGAGTGTCAATACTGGTACATTATTTTCCAACTTGACATTATCCTGTTCATCAGTTCTCTCTAAAAGGTTCTTGTTTTTGTAGGTGAAACGAGAGGTGTGTGCAAATTATTAGAAAAAAAAATGGAAAAAAGTTTTTTAAATCTTGCTTGTTGGCACCATATTCATGAGTTAATTTTACAATGCGCTTTTGAAGTTTACTGGCCAGTCATTTCAGGTCCGAATGTATTAGTATTCAACAGATTTCAACAGTCATGGCAAAATATCAATAAAAAAAAATTATAAAACTGGATTAGATGACGATATGGTAGCCTCGGTTATCCATGACAAAAAAGATGACATCCTGCTTTTCATCTCTCAACAATTACAGTTATTTAAGATTATCGTTTCATTATTTTCAATTAAGAGACAACAAAAATATTACATAAATATTTATTTAAGTAAAATTGAAATTTATGCAGAATTATAAACTTTTTACTCTGAACTTTTTTTACTCGAATTTATCTGAAATATAAAAACTTTTTATTCATAGGAAAATCAACCACGTGATGACTATCGTGAACTGTTAGAGTTATCATCACTGTTTTTGGGACATCGACCAACTGAAAATATGACTTTTAAATCTCCAGGGCCGACACATCATGCACGATGGCTTTCTAAAGCCAAATATTGCTTAAAAATCTATATGTTTCAAGAACAATTTTCACTTAGCCGGGCAGAAGCTCCGGGACTCCGCCATATTTGTATTTTTATTGTTGTCCTGTACATCAAGGCATGGTATTGTGCACCTTCAGCAATCCAAGCTCCTCGACAGGTTTTAGAATTCATGAAAAATTTACTAAACTATAAAAAAATAAATAAAAATATTTCAGAAGTAGCATCAAAAAAGTTTAGCACTCACCTGTGGTATTTATCTGAACAACTTATTTGTTTGTCATTATTTGATGATAATGTTAGTGTAGAAGTCAAATTAAAATTGATTGAATCGATTAAGAAAAAAAAAAGTCAAGTTAAAAATTTTAAAAGAATTAATGTAAAGAATGTCAGTATTAATTCATTTCTAAACAAACAATTGTACGATTTTGCTTCGCAAGAATCGTTGATTATTTTTGAGAGGTTTGAACTCCCAACTGATTTTCTAAATCTACATCCTGATCAGTGGAAATCTGACGAAAGTTACAATACTTGTTTAAAAATTTTTCAAAACTTACATGTCGTTAATGATACTGCGGAATGGGCGGTCCAACTAATGGAAGCCTACAATAAAAGCTTAACTGCTGATGAAGAACAGAAGCAGTACTTGTTGCAGTTTGTAGCTTTGCACAGAAAAAAATTCCCAAATGCGAACAAGAAGACTTTAATGTTACCATTTTTAGAAGAATAAACGAAAAATAAATTTTCAATAATTATAACGATTAATGAGTATTAATAATAATTTGATTGCTGGATTAAAATGAGTCATTAGTCAAATTATAAATTTCAATGCTCTAAAAATGTAAAATATAATTAAATTATTTATGTAAAAGTAATAAACTGGTGATTAAATGGAATTTAATGTCTATTTTTAAAAATGTTCATGTTTGACGGGCTATAACTCCGAGACAACTGGTTGTACGGTTTCGACCTCAAGGACATTTTTGTAGAGAATTTAATTTCCTTCAAAAGCTATAAGAAGGATTTTTCGAAAAAAAATTTTTTAACAGTGAAAAATTCAATTAAAATAAAGAAAAATTTTTTCTGTGTTATTTAGATGGCAAATCGAATTTTTGAAAGAGCTAAGCCACTGTTCGACTTGAAACCTTTTACCCGGCGACAATATTTTTTATTTTTCTATAAACTATGAGATTTTCTGGTATATCAGATGAAAAAAACAATATTGCCTAAAAATGAAACACCCTAATATATTGTAACATTCATTTTTTCTTAGATTTTAAGACCATGTAATGTTACTGATTTTTCACTTTAAATTGTACTTCTTTTCATTTTTGTATCGAGCGGTATATTAATCAGAAATTCCAAGCCGTTCGGTATATTAGTGTGCTGTGCGGGTTTTACGACCGAATCTCTCGATACGCCGGGATTGGTTAAATATTTGTATCCGCAGTTTTGGTTCCGGCGTAGCCATATTGCCGAGAGAGTGCCCACGGTTTATTTAAGGGTCCGGTGAACGAAAATCGAGGGAAATTTCCACCGAGCCGCCAAGTAGGTTGTTTCGACCAAGCCGCCAAGTAGGCTAATTTTCCATCGAGCCGCAGCGAGGCTTACTTCGACCGAGCCGCAGTAGAGGCTCATAGCAACAATTATGAGAGCTAAGTAAAGCACAAGTTTTTTTTCTAACGTAAAGCCGTAGTGGGCTCTAAGTGTTTCCTACAAAGTGTGAAATCGGTTGTGTTCCATCGAAGGCCTAGAAGCCGAAATAAAAACCGTAAGTTACCAGAACATTCCTCAATAGACTTATTCCCGAAGCAGTGCCTTAATAGCAATTTGAACTGACAAAAAGTGAAAATCACGATTCTTCGCTTTCGGGGGTAGTCAGGTTTTAGAATTTAAATGTCTGATTTAGGGACTCTAATAATAATAACTACCTGTTAGGCTAAAATTCTTTGTAATCCTTAAAGACACAGAGGTTAGAACTTTTATTTTAAAATCATGAATAAATTTTCTTTTTGTTGATTAAAGCTAGTGTCTCACTGAATACCTATCTTACTTTTCAGGATAATGACGGCTGTACCAAACTGTTTTTTATTTTCAACAACTGTACACCCTTTCAGTATTTTTTCATTTTTTTAGCTGAAGTTAGATCCTTTCTATTTTAAAATGAATGGTGCCCAAAATTTGTACAGCTAAAGCTTTTTAAAAAATAGAAAATAATTCCAAAAAGACGTACAAAAATTATCTCTTACCCATATCTCTCTACCAAGGAAAACTGAGCTAGTGTTTGTTTAATTTCTTTAGTTCTTTTAAAATCATTAGTCACTCAATTCATTATCAGAAATTAAAGCGGGGCTGCAAGAAAATTGCGCTCAAGCGTGGGACAAACAACTTTCCACAGGGTACAACAGTGACACCACAACGTGCGGGCAAGTTCCAATGTTACAAAATAGCGCTGTCAACGCGGGGCTTTTGGAATTTTATTTTTTTTAAAAAAGGGTTCAGTGTACTAGCTTTCGAACAAAGTAAAAGCTCTAACTTTTCAGATATTTTTATTTCATAATATTTATTAAACGAAACTACACAATAGCAATAAGACAAAAGCAGGAAATTTGTAGAATTATTTATTTCAATTTATCTGATGGTGGTATAGATATTTGAATTTTGTTAATCGACTCTAAGATAAGTGATTCCTACTTTTTTCTTAAAAGCTAGCTTTATAGTTCAGATTAGCAGATGTGCTGGTTTACTTTAATTTTTGCAGTGTTAGATTTATTTTGCGGAACCGAAGAAAAAACTGTACTTTTTTTTTTCTCACCGATGTTTTGCATGAATATTAAAAATACTTTGCTGATACGAAACGGTATTTGGAGATTTTTTTGTTGAAAATTCTTAAGATATCTAGTAAAGGAATTTTAATACAAGGCGATACTTAGAAATTTTTTTTAAAATTGTCGAAGATTTTTTTTAATGTTTGGTAAAGAAGTTTACATATTTTAAGTGCCTTTACATATTTTCTATTTTTGACTATTGGGAGCACAGGAGAAATATTTTCACGACTTTTTAAACAATTCTTTTAAATTGTATTCATTTATCATGGAAGCCTTCAATTTTAAAGTCAATCACCTACTGGAAAATGAGTTAGACTATGAACTGAAAATCCGTCGTACTTTCTCAGAACGTCCGGTCGCGGATAAAAGAAAGATTCTAACGAGGATCTTAAGTAAAGAAATTAATGAGCCCGGAAAAACGATAAAAATAGGGGATGACACTCTGTCTATTAAAGAAGAAACGGCTGCTATCGAAAAGAGTTTAAATTCTATCTAAAACTTAATCGATAGTTATGACGGCGATCCAAATGATTCACTTGTACACCGGGTTAAGTCACGTTTATCGCATGTTGCGGGTCGAGTACAAAGAATTCCCATGCCGGATGACGAAGAGGAAGCGTCGAAGTTTTCCAGATATGTTCAGGAAACAATAGCTACGTGTGTGCTCATGGAAGCAAATCTTGCAGAAAAGATAGCTCCTGGTCATGAGTTACCACAGTTGCCTATTACAACCCCAGTCATAAACGTACCAGCTCCAATCGTGAATTGCGCAGCCAGAAATATTCCTGTCAGCGAATGGCAATTGAAATTTAATGGAGACTCAAAGAGACTCTATCCTTTTTTGGAGAGGCTGAC
Organism: Pachyrhynchus sulphureomaculatus; assembly: GCA_019049505.1. NCBI lineage: Eukaryota > Metazoa > Arthropoda > Insecta > Coleoptera > Curculionidae > Pachyrhynchus > Pachyrhynchus sulphureomaculatus. The sequence goes on from CM032456.1 coordinate 134,899,212, forward strand.
TGAAATAGCTCAAGCTAGGAAAGTATCGGAAGATGAACTTTTCAGCTTTGCTGTTGAATTCTTCACTGGCGATGCCTTCATTTGGTTTAGAAGCCTAAAATCAAGTGTCAACGACTGGCGTTCCTTGGTAGATAGGCTAAAGAAGGACTTCTTGCACTGTGATGAGGATGAAGAATTGTGGTCGGAAATAAAGAGGAGGCGACAAAAGAAGAATGAGTCCACTGTGATTTTTATTGCCCACATGGAATCTTTATTTGGTAGGTTATCCACCAAGCCTTTGGAAAGTACCAAAGTTAAATTTATACGGAGGAATATTCTGCCTAGCTTCGTCAATCGGTTAGCTCTACTAGATATTAATTCGGTAGCCGAACTCGCCGGGTTATGTAGAAAACTCGAAGAGTCCGATTATTTGTTGGAAAAGAGCAGACCAAAAGGCGAAACTAATATACATCAAGTAGAGTATAATCCAAATGGCCGAAGTGGAGTCTCGACAAATAAAGTTGGGAATGTAAATCGGAACTCTAGGAGTAACCAGAAAACGGGTAAAAGAAAAGATAAGGATTCTAAAATTAGCGACACTGCAGCTAAAGTGAACGACAAGTCGGTCTCACCTAAGGCTATTTTCACTTGTTGGAATTGCACAGGTCCGAATCACACTTACCAAAATTGTACGGCACCGAAGAGGGTATTTTGTTTCAAATGTGGAACAACTGGTGTGAGACTAACATCATGCCCCAAATGTACAAAAAAACGAGTAAGGACGGTATATTACCGAGGCGGATACCCTAAGTCCAACAAAAAAGCCTCTAAACATTCGGCTAAGTCACAAGCTCACGCTAGCAGTATAGCCCCTAATCCAAAACGTTCTAAAAACACGGATGGACAAAAATATTCCAATAGATCAGATTGGACTAAATGGTTACAAAAAGTTTCTGATTTTTTTAAGTCTAATAAAAATTCTCCTTCTCAAGTTAAAACTCCTGCTTCTCCAAATGGTCACATGTCTCCTTTATTCGTGCATAAATATTCAGATAACAGACCGCATATCAAGATAAATCTATTAGGTGCCCATTTCTCGGCTTTATTTGACTCTGGTGCAAATGCCTCCGTTGTAGGTCAGAATGGTATTAAAATTTTAAGTCGTTTAAGTATAAAAATATGCCATGTCAAAAATAGAAGTGTTACCACTGCAGATGGCAGCCGTCTAAAAGTTTTAGGTACGGTTGAGTTGCCGCTAGTCTGCAATGGTCATTGTTTAGTAATCTCTGCTCTAGTAGTACCTTCTCTATCACATACTTTGGTTTTAGGATGTGATTTTGCACAAAAATTCGGAATTTTAGTAAATTTTAAAGATAATTCGTGGTATCCACAGTCCCTAGAAGTCAATTCTCATACAAGTTTTAAAGATTGTTATTCAGAAAGTTCATTAGAAAACCTTTTCTCGCGTCTATGTACCCTAGATGATCTCTCGCGGACGGAACGCTTAAAGGCAGAAAAAGTAATAAGCTCTTTCAAAGAAATAAGTAGTAAAGATAGGTTAGGCCGAACGAATAAAATCAACATGTCTATAGATACAGCTGATGCCAGTCCTGTAAAGACAAGGCCCTTCGCCATGTCTCCTTATATGTCAAAAGTATTAAATAAAGAGTTAGACGAAATGTTGAAACTCGGAGTGATTGAAGAATCAAACAGTCCCTGGTGTTCTCCAATCTTATTGGTGAAAAAGGCCGATGGACAGTATCGTCTATGCTTTGACGGAAGAAAGCTCAACGAGGTCAGCAAATTTGATAACTATCTATTACCGAACATCGACAGAATTTTGACATCACTCAGGAATGCTAAGTATGTATCTTCGATAGACCTTAGAAAGGCTTTCTGGCAAATTCCTTTGGACAAATCCTCTAAGGAAAAGACCGCTTTTGCAGTAGTAGACCGAGGTCTATTTCAGTTCGTCACTATGCCGTTTGGTCTAAAGAACGCTGCTCAAACTCAGCAACGTTTAGTGGACGCTATATTTGGTCCGAAATATGAGCCACATATTTTTACCTATCCCGATGATATTTTAGTAATATCGGAAGACTTCGAATCGCATATTCGCTTACTTAAAGAAGTAAAAAATAAATTGAAAGAGGCCGGACTGACGATAAATTTGAGCAAATGTGATTTTTTTTCAAAACTTCTCTAAAGTTTTTAGGCTATATAGTAGGCTCAAATTCCTTGCGTACCGATCCGGATAAAGTAGCTAGCATGGTTAATTATGCGAGACCTACTAATACTACGGAAGTTAAGCGTTTCGTAGGAATGTGTTCATGGTATAGGCGTTTTATTGAGAATTTTTCTACCTTGTTGTCACCTATTAATGATCTTTTGAAAGGACGAAAAAAAGGACAATCGATAGTTTGGACAAACGCAGCAGAAAGATCTTTTATAAAGATTAAAGAGCTATTGGTTTCAGCTCCAATTTTATCCCAACCAGATTTTTCCCAACAGTTTTATATTTCTAGTGATGCTTCTAATACCGGTTTAGGGGGCGTCCTAACACAGAAAATCAATGGTGAGGAAAGAGTGATAGCGTATGCCAGTAGAACTTTATCAAGGGCTGAACGTAACTATTCGGTTGTTGAAAAAGAATGTTTAGCAGTACTCTTTAACATCGAAAAGTTTCGACCTTACATAGAAGGTGTTCCTTTCACGGTCATAACAGATCATTATAGTTTATTGTGGCTTAATTCTATTAAAAACCCTAGTGGCAAACTAGCGCGTTGGGCGATTAGGCTGAGACAACATACATTTAATTTAATTCATAGAAAAGGAGTCCACAATGTTATTCCTGACGCTTTGTCAAGAATCCCAGATCATACAGCGGACGAAAACAGTCTTAATGCACAGATTGGCGTAAGAATTGATACAGTTGATGTAGATCGCATTGATCCATGGTACGATAATTTGCGGCAGCAAATTAAAGAACTTCCTCAAAATTTTCCGCAGTGGAAGGTGGAAAATGATTTCGTGTACAAATTTATCCCAAACCAGTTGCCTTTAAAAGTTAATGTACCCGAGTGGCAAATACTAGTTCCTAAACCGCAGAGAGGGGAAATTATAGACATGTGTCACACTCCTCCTACTTCTGGTCATTTTGGTTTTTATAAAACTCTTCACAGGGTTCAGGAACAGTATTATTGGCCAAAAATGCGTTTTGATATCTTAAAGTTTGTGAGAACTTGTGAAGTATGTGGAGCGCAGAAATCTCCAAATGCACTACCTATGGGACTGATGGGAAAAGAGAAAACGGTTAATTACCCTTTTCAAGTCATAGCAGCTGATCTAGTAGGCCCATTCCCACGTTCAAAAAAGGGAAATAAATGGCTTCTCGTGGTTTCTTGCTGGTTTACAAAGTATACCATGCTATTTCCTTTGAAAAGCTCTAAAGCTGGACATATAGAGAGAATTTTGGAAAATAATGTCTTTCTAATCCACGGTGTTCCATCGCTCTTAATATGCGATAACGGTACTCAGTTTACCTCTAAGAGTTTTAAGAGCCTAAGTGAAACTTATAGTTTTAATATCCGTTTTTTAATCCCGTGTACTCTCCACAATGTAATTTTGTCGAACGTAATAACCGAACAATCGGGACCGCTTTAAGAAGTTACGTTGATTCACATGACACTTGGGATGGCAATATTTCCAAAATCCAACAAGCAATAAATACCGCAAGACACGAAGTAACAGGGTTCACACCGTCTTTCTTAGTTTACGGCAGACATATACCTCTATCTGGATCGTATTATAAAAATTTGGATTTGGATGTCAATGTTGACAGCGAAATAATTCCGGGTAACAGGGGTGCGTATGCCGAAAATTTAAAGGGTTTAAAAGATATTTTCACCGACGTGCGTAGTAGGATACATAAGGCTTATGAAAGGAACAGTAAGTCTTACAACCTTAGAAAAAGGGATTTTTCCTTTAATATAGGTGATCACGTTTGGCGAAAAAATAAAATTCTTTCCCGTGCAGCTGATAAATTCACATCTAAGTTAGTACCTAAGTATGTGCATTGCGTGATAAGAGAAAAGATTTCAGATTTAGTTTATGGTTTGGTTAATTTAGATGGGACTAAAGTAGGACAATGGCATATTAAAGACTTAAAAAAAAAAACCATTCAATGAACCTAACCCTAATGAAAGTTTGTCAGAAGAAGAATAATTTATATTTACATTATCTTAATTGCTTAACTTTATTTTTTTTTTGATGTTGCTCTGTAGAGGTGACGACCTCGTTTTTTTTGACTGTTATAAAAGTTGAGCAGAGAATAGCTTACTTTTGTTGTTTAATGCTAAGGTTTTGGGTACTGATCATATCCAAACTTAGGTTGATTGTAGTTGATGTTTAGCATCGACTCAGCTGTTGCGAGCTTGCGAAAGAGTCACACTCAGGATATATCATAAGACTGGTAGACTGGTGGTCGCGGGATTTGATTTGCTTATGACCCCAAATAATATCCAGTTCTTGACACTTGGAAGCGAAATTTTGATTAGAGGCAATCCAAGGTGATCTTGAGTTAGGACAAGCGCGAGATGTAGCTCGTGTAGTGTGATGTAGAGTCAAAATTTTTATGAGCAATTTCAAAGTTTGTTACCCGAGTGGGTGTATTTCTATTACCTTAGTGGTATATGTTGGGTGCAATTAAGAGTAAATTGATTTTGGTTTATCCAGTAAGTCTAAGACTTGGATTATTTTGATTTAGATCTTCTTCTGAATTGACAAACTGAGGGTATACTTTATTCTTTTCAGAGCCGTTTAAACGTTACCTTTGAGTCACTAATTTTTTTTAAAATTTTTTTGCATGGACTCATAGGCGTATGTTGAGTTTTTTCGGTATACTATCAGATTGATAGGAAATTGAAATCCTGCAGGAGAACTAAAGGCTGATCATTTACAAGAGATGAGAGCAGAGTAAGACAGTCGTTTCTAATACCGAGATGAGAACCTTGTCAAGAGAGGCTAAGCGCAGTGAAGGAAGATTCCTAACTGAATTTTTAGATTTCCAAGAGGTAATCTAGAAGTTTGGGCTGACAGAAAACGGTTATGCCTGATACCTGTAGCAGTTTCTTCTAGAGGCTATTGTCTAGGGAGACGATTAACACCATGATCGAATATTTTAGCTGTCAATGATGTTTTCTTCTTGTTTCTGATTAAGCTGGAAAAGCTCTTGTCGTCTTCAAAAGTTTTGTTGCGTTGCCACCGAAAAAATTGAGAAATTTTTGCTTCATGTAGCTTTATAAGCTCATTTTCGTTTTTTGGAAATTTCCGTTAGAAGCTTGGTTAAGTCAACCTTGTAAACCTTTTAGGTTGTATCCCATGAGTTATCTGTTTTTACAGGCTGTGATGCACCGGGTGCTAACAGATGCCGTTACGACGTTTGGCAGGGAGTTAGTCTTCCTGAGGAACAGACTGATTAGAAGGGTAGTCTATGGGGGGTGAACGTTTGACCTTTGGGACCTTTAGAGGTTTTGTTACCCGATGGTTATTTCTATTTGACCAAAGGAGAGCCTAGCTACTGTAGTCGACCTCAGCTCCAATTAGCCTATTAGTGGTGACAGGCTGTTGGCAGTAGTGTGTTTCGGAACACCCTATTGATTAAATTCTTTTTTTGACTTATGGTGGTGTGGTAGACACCGTTTTAGTTTAGTGGATGCTATAATCTACTCCCTTTAGTTGGTGGACTCCAGGGTCACCATTTCCGTATTTTATTGTCTCCACCTTTCAGTATATCGTGGTGAGGTGTTTGTCTCCTGTTATGTGGGATGATTGAATGTTTTTCGTTGTTGTTCCAGGGCGAGACCAGTACACGAGGGTTCTTCATGCAACTTGAAGAGGCGCAATGCTGGTTAAGTTTTATATCTCTGTATAGCCACCCTGAAGAATGACGGAGGGCGTTTGTTCTGGCTCATGTTTCTAGGCAGATTTGTCACTTTGGTGCGATGTGCCGAAGATTTGATTAGCTTTTGCTAAGAGCTTTCACCAAGCTCAGTATGGAGTTATCATAACCAAGAGTTTGGGATTTAAACTCCTGTATATATTTCTGTATATATTTCTGTGTATATTTTCGGTGTATGTTGGTTGCCTGAGGGCATGTGCTCAAAATGCGTGATTTTGAGTCGTTTTGCTTATGGACTCCTATATATAGGATTATGACTTTAGGGAGGTCCTATTTCGAGACTAGCTGTCTCATACAGTTATATTGGGAATGTTTCCTAGAATGTTAGTTGTGCGCAGACTAATCATTCTGTTCTTAGTGAACATTGCTTTTTGAAGCAGGATCATTCAGTTTGGTGAATTTTAGCTTTTATAGCTATTCACTGTGTTTAGGGTGAATTTTAGCTTTTATAGCTATTCACTGTGCCTATAGTGATATTGTTAGCTTTTATAGCTGCTCACTATGTTAATGGCGAGATTGTTCTTTTAGAACGCAGACTTTGTGTAGTCGAGGACTATTTACAGAGTGTTTTCTTGGCGAGGAGCCGAGGTTTTTTCTGGCGATATACCAGAGTGTTTTCTTGGCGAGGAGCCGAGGTTTTTTCTGGCGATATACCAGAGTGTTTTGTTGGCGATGAGCTGACGTGTTTTCTGGCGATTAACCAGAGCGTTTTCCCTGGCGATTTTAGCATGTCTGGATGTCTTAGGACGTCGATATTGCGACGTAGAGTGCGATTATTTTCTGAGTGCGACTAGTAGTGATACTAGATTTGGAATGTTCTCTTAGCGATGAGCTAGAGCATTGATAGCGATTTTTCCCGAGCGTTTGTCTGGATATTTATCCAGATATTTTTTTTTTGGCATTGTGCTAAATGGTCTGACAAGACTTTTTCTTTTTAGTGTAAGTGTTTGCACTAGAATCAGTTTTTTATTTTTCTTTATTTAAGAATTTTTATAAATTTCTTTTGCTGAAATAGAAAATTTTCAGACAATCCTTAAAATATTTTAAGGGGGGTGTTCATACTTTGTTTCAGTTCACTTTTTTTGATTTAGACAAGAGTCTAGACAAAGTTATATTTTTTTTTGTTTTGGTAACAATAATAGAGCTGATTCTTTTATATAAGAAGACCGCGATTGTTACTTTGAACAGGTATTTCTTATGTTCATGCAAGGATTTTTATTTACTTTTTGATGTACTTAACCTTAGTGCTTAATTAAGTTAAGTCTAGTTATAAGATTCTTGTGTACATGCAAAGATTTTCATTTGGTTTTCATTGTACTTAATATTAGTGCTTAATTGAATTAAGTCTAGTAGTAAGGTCCGAAGTTTGTAATTTTGTTTTAAGTTCTGACCTTAGTAGTAAGTGATAGTGTACCACTTTGTACCTTTTCATAAGTAGCCTTAGTTTAATAGACTAGTGTAGTCTATTTCCTTTTGGAAGGGGGTAAATGTAACATTCATTTTTTTCTTAGATTTTAAGACCATGTAATGTTACTGATTTTTCACTTTAAATTGTACTTCTTTTCATTTTTGTATCGAGCGGTATATTAATCAGAAATTCCAAGCCGTTCGGTATATTAGTGTGCTGTGCGGGTTTACGACCGAATCTCTCGATACGCCGGGATTGGTTAAATATTTGTATCCGCAGTTTTGGTTCCGGCGTAGCCATATTGCCGAGAGAGTGCCCACGGTTTATTTAAGGGTCCGGTGAACGAAAATCGAGGACAATTTCCACCGAGCCGCCCAAGTAGGTTGTTTCGACCAAGCCGCCAAGTAGGCTAATTTTTCATCGAGCCGCAGCGAGGCTTACTTCGACCGAGCCGCAGTAGAGGCTCATAGCAACAATTATGAGAGCTAAGTAAAGCACAAGTTTTTTTCTAACGTAAAGCCGTAGTGGGCTCTAAGTGTTTCCTACAAAGTGTGAAATCGGTTGTGTTCCATCGAAGGCCTAGAAGCCGAAATAAAAACCGTAAGTTACCAGAACATTCCTCAATAGACTTATTCCCGAAGCAGTGCCTTAATAGCAATTTGAACTGACAAAAAGTGAAAATCAAGATTCTTCGCTTTCGGGGGTAGTCAGGTTTTAGAATTTAAATGTCTGATTTAGGGACTCTAATAATAATAACTACCTGTTAGGCTAGAATTCTTTGTAATCCTTAAAGACACAGAGGTTAGAACTTTTATTTTAAAATCATGAATAAATTTTCTTTTTGTTGATTAAAGCTAGTGTCTCACTGAATACCTATCTTACTTTTCAGGATAATGACGGCTGTACCAAACTGTTTTTTATTTTTCAACAACTGTACACCCTTTCAGTATTTTTTCATTTTTTTAGCTGAAGTTAGATCCTTTCTATTTTAAAATGAATGGTGCCCCAAAATTTGTACAGCTAAAGCTTTTTAAAAAATAGAAAATAATTCCAAAAAGACGTACAAAAATTATCTCTTACCCATATCTCTCTACCAAGGAAAACTGAGCTAGTGTTTGTTTAATTTCTTTAGTTCTTTTAAAATCATTAGTCACTCAATTCATTATCAGAAATTAAAGCGGGGCTGCAAGAAAATTGCGCTCAAGCGTGGGACAAACAACTTTCCACAGGGTACAACAGTGACACCACAACGTGCGGGCAAGTTCCAATGTTACAATATATATATATATATATATATATATATATATATATATATATATATATATATATATATATATAGACATTAAAATTCCGGGTTTCAATCCGTTTGTCTAATCTGCACGATGTTTCGCCAAAATCTCATTTGGCATTTTCAAGTGCTCTTGCTGTTGCTGCTACTCGATACTGTGTGTGCTACCGCTCGGATCTAACTCTCTCTAGTGGCATGTTTAAACGCGGCAATAGCGGACTCTCTAAAGCGGCAGGAGCGGCAAGATCACAGTATCGAGTAGCAGCAGAAGTATGAGCACTTGAAAATGTTATATGAGATTTTGACGAAACGTCGTACTAACACATTGTTAGACGAACGGATTGACGCCCGGAAGTTTAATGTATTACTTTCCACCATCCGTGAAAACCTCTATACATTTATATATATATATATATATATATATATATATATATATATATATATATATATATACTAGGATGGATTGAAAAGTTCGCGGCCTAGTCAAGAAAACAAAATAAAATACGTACAAAAATATTTTTATTTTTCGACGTAATCTCCACCTAGCTTTATGCACTTCTTCCACCTGCTTTCCAAAGCGTCCACACCTGTTTGAAAAAAAAAATTCTTCAAGGTCTTCAAAATACTGGTTAACTGTAGCTTCGACTTCTTTTGATGAAAATTTTTGGCCACCGAGGGGTTTTTTTTTTAGGGTTGGAAACAGATGGTGCCAAATCAAGATAATAAGCGGGTGGGGCAGCAATTCAAAACCACAATCATGAATTTAAGCCATACACTCAACAGACGTGTGAACGCGAGCGTTCTCCTGATGGAACAAAACTTTCTTTCTCAGTAATCCTGGACGTTTCTCTTTAATTTCTTGGTGTAAACGACGCAAAAGGGTGCAGTAGTAAGTCTAGTTTATTGTTTCGCCTTTCGGAAGGTAGTCCACCATAATAATACCTTTAGCATCCCAAGAAACTAACGTCATCACTTTTTTAGCCTACAGAATTGCCTTCGCTTTCTTTGGGGTCGGTTCCCCAGATTTTTTCCACTGCTTGGATTGTTGTCTTGACTCCGGAGTATAGTGGTGAATCCAGGTTTCGTCCTTTGTCACAAACCTGTTAAGAAAATCTTGCGGATCAGCATCAAACATCTCCAAACAATAGCGCGAAATCGTGAGTCGAATTCGTTTTTGTTCAACTAAAGGCAATCTGGGGATCCATCTGGCTGAAACCTTAGAAAATTCGAGTTCGTTGGCAATGATGTTTTGTGTTCATTCATACGAGATACCTATAGTGTCTGCAATCTCCCTGATAGTTAATCTACGGTCGTTCAATATGAGATCACACCCTCTGCCGATGTTTTCTTCAGTTGTAGACGTCGTGGGCTGGCCGGAGCGAGGGCCATCTTCGATGCTCTCTCGTCCACGTTTAAATTCTGCAATCCATTTTTTTTACAGTGATATATGACGGAGCAGATTCCCCTAGTGTTGTTTTCGTATCATCGTGGATCTCCTTTGGTGTTAATCTTTGTTTAAACAGGTACTTGATGACCGCACATTGTTCAATTTTTTCCATTTTTCCAAAAACGTTCTAACCTAAAAACCACAAATTCTACAGCAACAAAATTTTACACTGTGACAATCAAAGAAAGTAAGAACTTATTGAGGATACTATAATAAAAATATTATAATTATTTTTTGGTGAGGTCGCAAACTTTTCAATCCATCCTCGTGTATATATATATATATATATATATATATATATATATATATATATATATATATATATGTATATATGACCTAAAAATGGGCAATAGTTTTTGGGCAATATTTATTCAGGGAAAGGAGCTGAAAGTGGTGAGTGTCGAACAATTTTGGTTAGGTGTTAATAGTACTATGTGATCCTTTGTTAAGATAATAAACAAATTTTATGTACAAATACTTATAGTAAAGCATATAAGGGGTTGGAGTGGAAATTACAAGGGCTATTTCAAATATATTAAGTTTTTCAATGTTCTGAAGTCGAGAAACCCAAAAAAATTTCCGAGCTTTTTAATTAACGTAATAACCAAATTTTAAGCATATAATTTGTAATCAAATGTTTTTTAGGTTTCTTGGAGTCCAGAAATCTGGAATTTAATTTCATTACTTTCAATTCAAACAAAAGGTTTGAAACGAGTCGAGGTTCGTGATTATTTTACAGTTTAAATGATATGATGAGAATTTTTCCAGGTTTCCATATAAAATTCTGAGTTGTATTGGGTGGTTTAACGTACTATTAAGTATGATAAATGTTTGCAACGATAGTACTAGGTTAATAGCTTTACCAAATTTTTCAATTTGCAAACATTAACGTAACGGGTCAACTCTCACGTTTCCTTGGTGTAGCTTCAGATATTCATTCAACATTTGAAAGCAATGGTTTTTTATCTCTGTCTTTTTTTATCTCCTTTGCATAGACACAATGGTCTACCTCTTTTTACCGTTTTCGCCAGTCTTACGATGGGAAGGGTACCACTCCAATATTTTTGGAGTATACTCATGCATACTACTGGTAATCCTCCTGTGATGTGTGATGTCCTAAACCATTTTACCATTTTTTCTTCTGCTATTCTATTTATATATTTGTTACATTCTATTTTTCTTTTTAACGTCAAAAATAAAGTGTAAGAAATGTACACCATAATTGTTCAAAACAGCTCAAAATTACACATCTATAATTACTATTTAAAAACAAAAAAACAAATAAAATTATTCACCTAAAACTTGCCCTTTTGGTCTGTAAAAACATTATTTTTAATACTGCTGACAAATTTTTAAAACTTTATTTTATGTCCCTGGATCTTACCGTCAACAATAATATAAACGTGAATGAAAATTTAGTCGTAAACCCGGTTGATCCTAACATAAACAATAAACTACTGAATCAACAATTTTATATTTTATTAGGTCGTTTTATTCTTTTTATTTCCAATTATAAAAGTTACGTATTGTTCTTGTTGAAATAACATCTTTGGATATGAGTCCTTTTAGGAAACAATAATACGTGATTTTCAGATAGCCTTTGCCCAAGGAACAATATATTAATTCTGCCTAAATTAATAAGTAGAAAAATATATGGAGGCTTGAGGTACCAAGATTATTAATAGGCTTTACCTTGCTTTGAAAATTTGAAGTATCTAGGATAACGAATAATTAGGGTATGTCGAGTTGTCACCACCAAATAACTATATATGTTACGCCTTGTTTACGGCTAGTTAGATGCGAAATTATGACTTCTTGGAATAGACAATGTCAAATTGAAATGACTCTCGGATATTTTGCGTACGAATACAGAAGGCATTTATATATTGAGGGAACACTGAACATCTTGAAGAGTAAAGTTCCTCCAGTTTAATACGGTCTGGTCTTAAGGTTTCTCATGTTACGTTTCAGTTATAGCTGGTTAACTAGTTGTAAATAAAAATTGTAATCACTTGCTGTTGTATTATCTTTGTCTCAAAAAAATTCTGAAACTGTAGATTTCCATTATAACGTTCGGCAGAGTGGAAAGGGACAAAAATTGCTAATCAAATCTAAAAATCTAATCGTTTGGTAATTGGATGAATCTGGTAAAATACGTAAGCGTGGAAACAACGCCAAAAATTAACTAAATTTAATATATGCAAAGTGAAAATACACTTACAGCCATCCTTATTTACATTTTTATTATACAACTTTTGCTGTAAATTATTAATAAAGAAAAGTAAATATATAGCATACTACTGTTCTTCGAAGTATTATGCCACTGAATGTTTAAAGTAATAAGTAATTAAAGCAAATTATATTTAAAAGTTGTATCACATATGTTTTAAAATTATGAATAAAGATGCATTTTGTGATATTATATTATGTGATATCTCTTCTCGTTATTAGTCTCTGAATTTGAAAAAGTACTTTCCAAATATTTTTTATCAAAACTGCATTAGATAATAGGGTTACATTTTTCAACAAAATACTTACTTATAAGATGCATTATGGGTAAGTTAAAAAAATGAAAGTGGAAATAACTCATTTTTTCCAACTTATGAAGATGACAGAGTATGCAGGTGAAAAATAAATAGTTGTTGATCATATGTCTTTTTTTAAAAGTCTTCATCGAAGCACTACGTATTCTGACGTTAAATTTTGCCTTGTGTTTCCGATAATTTTTATTACTAGTTTTTTTCACAACAGAGTTCTTCAAAGTGAATACTTTTAAACACTTTTTGAAAAAAAATATCATTTCTCGCAATATTGAGCAATTAACTTTAATTAAATAGACTTTAAACAAGGATCTAAGTAGAAGGATTGTTTCCTTAAAAATTAAAAAACATCATGGAGAAGCTCGAGGTGACACTTTTCATGAAAATATTTCTAGAATAGACTCAAGTTGCCATTCGTTTTTCGATGTTCCAAAGAATCAAGGTCGTTGGCGAGTTCTAGGTCTTCAATCAGACGAATCCAACAAATCAGCATATATTTGAGAGCAGAGCCCCAAACATGGGCCGAATTTAAGCATTGCACATAATTAAAAGTTGATGTGGAGTGTAAAACTTTCTAGTTCGAAAAAATATTCTCAGCTTTTGAGAAGCTCTCTTTGTTATGCCTGCAACATGGCCATATCAAGACATATTTGCTCCCAAATCAACGCCCGGTAAATTAAGTGAAGACGCTAGAGGAATGGACTTAACTATGTCGGGCTCCAAAACGATAACTTTTTTAAGAAACATTGCCGCTAGGGTATGTGTAGCATTAATTTCTACTTGATTGCTGTCACCATAATTATAGAATTTTCTTCAGGTCTTTGTTAAGTTGAACGAGTCCCTTCCATTTGCAGATATTTATATAAGTAGCCGATGTCCGAGTTTTCAAAGTAAATGAAGAAATAAGCGTACTGTCATCTGCAAAGCTGTAGGTAGAAATTCCTGGTCCTTTCCAGTAGATCGTTAATTTAAATGAGAAAGAGAGAAGGAGACAATATGGAACATATGTTAAACTTAAATTACTTTGGAAGGAAACACAATTTCAAAGAAAGATTTCTACAAATAGGTTTTTGAGTATAGAACAGTTCATTGTTTCCACCTGTCTATTTTAGAGAAATTATAGAATTCAATTTCTGTTTTTATAATAGAATTTTTATGAATCCCTAAAAATACTATTGTACCTCCAAAATTGTCTGACAATGCACAAACTTACAACGGAAAGTATGCTTTTTTCAAGTTTCTTTTCACAAATTTTACAATTTAATTCATTGCATTTTTATATCGCGCAATAACTATTTTCAATCATCAAGTAAGAACTGGTTTTGTATTCCTAAAAAAAAGCAAATTAAAGCTTACGATTTCCAAGACAAAATTTGTTCAAAACGGGAACAGCACGACGACTCTTATTTTCCGGAACGTCGACATTGCTTTCGGATAAAGGTTTTACCAGTTCATACTAGATGGGGCTACGTTTATTATCTAGTAATATCTTGAGCCATTTGCTTTCAAATTTTTTCTGCTGTTTTGATTATGTTGCAATCGCTTCTAGATCTCGGTTGATTGATCAGTTCTGAAATGGAGCGAAATAGTATGTGCGAGTTAATAGATTGCACGCCCAGGTTACTAATTATTCTTCGAATCCCATACTTTTAATTCAAGGGTAAAACTTACGGACGGTGGTTTCCCAATAATTCATCGTATTCATTGTATAAAGATTGAAGGCACGGTATACAACAACTATTTCGATTAAAAACTTTTTAATCCCCACTGCTACTGGGAAACATTATGAAGAAGGATAAATTTTTCATCGCATAATGTGAGCAAACATACAAATATTTTAATTATCTTATTATTTAGAATGACTAAGTAGAGTATTTTTAATTTACCTATTGTATTGCTTTCTTATAAATACTTAATTAAAATCCTAATTTGTTAATGATCATGGAAATCCACAATCTGGCAATATTGTTGCTCTAACGATATAAATCAACTGGCAAAACCCGAGTACATATGGTTTTGTTTACTCCAAATTCCAACTCAAGGAATCATTACAATAGGTAGAAACGGCGAGAAAGAGAACAATTGCACAGCGTTTTCGAAAACGGGAACCGTTACTTTATTTTTCAGAGGAAGCGGTAATCAGATTCGTCATCATCGATTAAATTTTATTATTTAAAAATATTTTCCTATGTATTGAAAAATACCAGTATTTAAAAAGTACAATTATTTTAATTAATTTGATTATTTTGTTGTTAAAATAATGATTACTTTATTAATTATAACTTTTGTTAATAAGTAGGATACAATAAAAAAATCGAATTTCAAATTGCTAAAACTCTTCTGCATTGACCTGCAGTTATACAACACTGTGTTGATATAATTAATTCATATATCCAAATGTATGGTTAGATTTTAGTCTTCTTTTCACCCAGTCTTGGGCTTTACTATATCGCCGTTGCCTAAATTCGTTCTTTAGACATTAAAATTTTAATGTACTTCAATCAACGAATAAATTGAGGTCAAGTCAACTTGTTTCTTTCCTATCCGAAAAGTTATGCTAAAAGAAAAAATATCAAAGATCAACCAAACCATTGTTATACCTAAGTTGTATTTATCGTAAAGTATGCACCATACCTTTATATAATTAGTAAACTTATTTCAGTGTATAAGGAAAATGTGAATGTTGCTGTTTTTATGACTACAATCTCAAAATATTTTATAGTTTGGAAAAATTGGTAAATTAATGTGTCGAGTATATCTGTAACAAAGGGGCATTCTAAAATAAATATTGAATCAACTTTTCTTCTACTAAATAATGATTTAATTTAAATCCGAGAACTCAGTCTTTTTAATGATGTGGGGAGATAATAATAAAAAAAATTTGGGGCAGAGGCGCGCCTTCCGAGATACTATTTCTGTTTAATTTCAAAATATTAATTTAGTAATTCCTAGTCTTCCAGTACCCTGAAAATAATACATAACACGATATATTCGAAGCAACTCCCCATTTTGTGGGATTTTCATCAAAAACCAGGGAATATTCTCGTAACGTTATTAAATTTTTATAAACGAAGTCTTTTCAAGCCTTTCCACTAAGAAATATCACGCCAAAACTATAAATTCCTTTTCTGCTTACAATATAACATGTCTATTAAATTTGAAAATTATATCTCATTTCGTTTGGGAGTTATCATGCCAATAGAGAGACAGACCTATAGCCAGAACGACAGTTTTCGGTGATCCAGTTAACCTGAAATGTAGAAAGTGCGAAATTCTTTAAGGGCGATTTTTTCACAAATACAAGACCCAATGAAGGAAGCAGAAATCTAATTTGTTTAAACAAGATTTAGATTTTAATAAGTCGCATCATAATTAGATGGGTTAGTGAATAAAACTCCTTTATATTAGAATCTTAAACAACAGTGAAGAAACAAAAATTATTTGGTTTAAGATTGAATTATATTATGAATAGAGTGCCCTAAATGTTATATTTTATATATTTAGAAAAAACGGGATTATTTTTATATATGTATTCGTTTTATGCGCTAAGCTGCCTAAAAGCCACCACTTCTTAACATTTTATTCCCTCATTTCTTAAGGATCTTGATATATTTTTATTATAAGGGTTACTGCACAAAATATACCATATATCAAAATAAATCCTCTCAGTATAACGATGTTTTCAAGGGATGAAGCTGACAGTTATAAAACTGTCAATAAAATGTGAAATCTTACGTGAGTCGTTTCATATTAGAAACAGGACCCGCTTCAGACATACGAAAAGCTGATTTAAATTTTCAAGGGTAGTAAAATAATAGGAAATCCACTGCTTGGCCAAGTTAAGGGATGCTTAATAGCTATGTCTAGCTAAATGATTTTAACAATTATATTTTCAAACTAGCCGGGCCCGCGGCTCCGCTCGCGTGGACTTGATTCACTACTATTGTCACTGCTTATTCCTTATGTTACCCAACGTAATAAAAATATCTCCCATTATTTTTCCTTATCTCCCAATATTTCTCCTTATTTCCCATTATCTCTACATAATTTCCATTATCTAGGCTTATCTCTGCTCATCTCCCATTATTTCTCCTTATCTCCCATTATTTATCCTTATCTCCCATTATCTCACCTTATTTCCCATTATCTAGGCTTATCTCGACTTATCTCCCATTATTTTTCCTTATCTCCCATTATCTCTCCTTATCTCCCATTATCTCACCATAACTCCCATTATCTAGACTTATCTCTGCTTATCTCCCATTATCTCTCCTTATCTCCCATTATTTATACTTATCTCCCATTATCTCACCTTATCTCCCATTAACGAGGCTTATCTCGACTTATCTCCCATTATTTCTCCTTATCTCCATTATTTCTCCTTATCTCCCATTATCTCACCTTATCTCCCATTATCTAGGCTTATATCGAATTATATAGAACATATGTATAAATTTATATTTACACGTAAATCGGATAAGTGGTTCTCGAGTGATAAGCGCACTAACGGACAGACAGACAGACAGAGAGACGTTGCATTTTATATATATTTTTATTCTTTGCTACATGATATTGTTCCATATTTAATGCTTTAGGGAGTGTATTGCAAGAGAACGCGCTAGCGGCAAACTTTTCTCCGACTTGATTCACTATTATCGTCACTGCTTATTCCTTATGTCACCTAATAAAATATATCCTATAACCTGGCCAGAGAACATACGTATGTTTAAAAAAAAGCACGTAAATCGGATAAGTGGTTCTCCAGTGATAAGCACACTAACGGACGGACAGACAGACAGACGGACAGAGAGACATTGCATTTTATATATATTATAGATATTCTCTGCTACATAATATTGTTCCATATTTAATGGTTTGGACCGTGTATTGCAAGAGAACGCGCTAGCGTCAAACTTTGTCCGACTTCATTTACTATTATTGTCACTGCTCATTCCTTATGCTACCTATCGTAATAAAATATAGCCTATAACCTGGCCGGAGAACATATGTATGTTTAAAAAAAAAAAAAGTATGAAAATCGGATAAGTGGTTCTCCAGTGATAAGCGCACTAACGGACAGACAGACAGACAGAGATACGTTGCATTTTATATATATTATAGATGTAATAAAATATATACCTATAACCTGGTCAGAGCACATATGTATGAATTTAAAAAATCACGTAAATCGGATAAGTGCTTCTCGGGGGATAAGCGCATTAACGGACAGACAAACATTACATTTATATATATTTATAGATATAGATTATTATTATTATTATATAACCTGGTCAAAGAATATAGGTATGAATTTAAAAAAAGACAGGTAAATCGGATAAGTGGTTCCCGCGTGATAAACGCACTAATGGATAGACAGACAGACAGAAAGACATTGCATTTTATATATATTATAGATTATACATTACAGATATTCTTTGCTACATAATATTGTTCCATATTTAATGATTTAGGCTGTGTATTGCAAAGGTACGCGCTAGCGGCAAACTTATTTCCGACGTCATTCACTATTTCATGTCACTGCTCATTCCTTATGCTACCTATCGTAATAAAATATAGGCTATAACCTGGCCAGAGAACAAATGTATGTTTTAAAAAAAAAAAGTACGTAAATCGGATAAGTAGTTCTTCAGTGATAGGCACACTAACGGACAGACAGACAGACAGACAGACAGACAGAGAGACGTTGCATTTTATATATATTATAGATTACAGCTCTATGTGTCTGGTTTTATTGAAAGCCCTCTCTTATCTTGGAGAAATGAATATTTGTCATATCCGAAAAAGCAAAAGGACTATGGCAAATAACTAGAGACCAGTCGCATTGTTTTCAGTAATATCTAAAATTAGAAAATCACCTTTTGAAGTAGTTATAATGTTATTAGCGGTTACCAGTATAACTTTCGTAAGCCAAGATCAACAGGCGTTCCCATAACCGAGGTCACCCATTTTTGGAACAACTCAATTGAGTAGCTAAGTTGGGAATATGGAATCTTTGGCCCAATGACACTACTCAGTATATATCACCACTACACCAAACACTTTATTTTTGCACTCGATGCGCGTTTCGCTAACTATGTTAGCTTCATCAGGAGCGATGATTGACTATTGATTGATATTGATAAATTGAATAGTTTAGAGGAACTTCGATATATATATTCGAGGCATTTAATCGTGTTTGGTATGACTTGGGCTTGGGTGACTATGCTTCGATTTTGTTTCTGCATCAGGGCCGGTATAACCCAACCCTTATCCCGTACTGTCTTTTAATCTTTTTCTTTTTTTATATAAACAATCGGTTAAAAAACATAAGAAATTAAGTCCTTAGTATTGGTAATGACAGCATGCTTATTTCTTCATTTATCTTGAGCTCTCTAAAATTAGCTTTCGATGCAAATACCCGTAAATAGCAAGAAGTTATACAACTTAACAAAGAGCTGAAAGATACGCCGATACGGTCATGCTTAGACACTCTATTCCACTAACATATCTTAACATAATCATTAATCTCTAAACTGGGAATATTGTTACTTACTAAAAAATTTTATTTATGATCTACAACAGTTTTTAATCTTATACAAAGCGCAAATTATAGCCTCCAGGGAATACTGATCCCAGGTTAAGAACTCTGCTATACAAATGTTAGACTCTATTCAGAATTACCTGATTAGGAATCCAGAACCCCCAATAACTTTCCTCTTTTGGAATATGGAACCAATCTGGGAACTTAAGTATTTTTAGTGTTCCGTACGGAACACTTGACTTCGGTGTCTGTCTGTCCGTCTGTCACACCCGATTTTCTCCGAAACTAATTGTTATAGAAAGTTGAAATTTGGTAATAATGTAGGAATTGATGACCTCATCGGAGCCATGTAGTTTTGAAAGTTAAATATTGAATTAAGGGGTTAGTTTTGGGGGGTGAAATCGGAAGTGAAAAACATTTTTTTACTAGGTCATCGAGTGTGGTGTCAAATAAAAGCATGTGAAAACACGAGTAAAATATATATATATATATATATACATATATATATATATATATATATATATATATATATATATATATATATATATATATATATATATATATAATGTAATACTTGCGCGCACTTTTCTCTGTATGTCTCTGTCACCCCACGTTATATCGAAAAGTACTGTTCAAAAAATTTGAAAAAATTCTAGAATATTCTCCACAGGGTGTAGATTGAACGAAAATTATCACGAGTGCATTATCTTTAATAATTTATCTGGTATATAAAAAAAAACAAAAATTTCAAGGTCACCAGTTTTCAGTAAAGATTGGAAACAAACTTTGTTGAAAACTCATTGGTGGTGTGTTTTGTGAAGTCACTGATCATTTTATACCACCGTAACAAAATTTTTTATTTTAAAAGCAACCAACTTACGGAACACTAATTGTGCAAATTCAACTTGCACTTGACCGGTTATTTATAAATACTTTTACTGGACGTTTTGAATGGGTGCGCCCAGTGCAGTGCTTGTTCGGAATATACGTCCCGCTAATTCATTACATCTGCATGAGACCCAGCTTATCACTACTCGTACAATCGTACCATCCAGATAAAGAACTCTTTTATATTCATCTTTTTCGAGTGAATTGCACATGATCACGTTTCTCACTCACTACCTCCAGCAGTGTTTCTAGAACAATAACAACTACTTTCGCTCTCGTAATGAAATATTCCAGCGGGGAGTATTTTCGTTTATTAAAAATAGAGAAGTATGGATAATACCAAAATTAAGGTTACGATATTTTGAGAACTGTCAGTTAATTTAGGAAAAGTGTCAAAACGCAGAGAACTTTTTTAAGTATCATATGTGGAATGAGGTTTTAATTACAAATATTTTGCATCGTCCTTGTTACATTTCTAATTTTGGAATCTTCTATAACACAACTATAATTCAATTTAATTTTATTCAGTGGAGCAAAGCAGCAAGGGGAATCTAAGTAAAATGTTGCAGTAAGAAAATTATTTATAATGAGAAAATATGAGTAAATTTTTTTTGTTTCGAAAAACTATATATAAGATTAGTAGTAATAATGTAAAATTATTTTTACCGAACCAATATAATAACATAATATAAAATTAATCATTGGTAAAAGAGTTTCTAGAATCTCTTTATTAAAAAAATGTTGCAGCACTCGTAATATCAGTACACTCTGTATATAGTTAAAATTTCCAATCCGATTCGTTGCATTAATCTGACATTCTACATTCCCAATGACTAAAATAACAATTCAATAACATGTAGACATCAATAATAAAATTAATATATCCTAGACATGAAATGATAAAACCGTTCTGCAATGCGACGATGACAGTAAAGTTAGTTTTTTTAAACTGGTAGTTCGCCCTCCAAAATCAGTGAACTGACACTTCTACTTAAATAGCGGTTTTAGGATTTCGTAAACTTAATAATAGATAATAGATGCTGCTTGTAGTAGTTTAACAAAAAACACATTCTGGATCTACTTACATTGTATCGTTATATCGATAATGAAACTATTTAATGGAAATGCAGTGATTATGAATTAAATATAAAATATTTGTATAGAATATATTTAGTGAACAATATCTTGTAAGTTGTTGACACCACCTACACCATCTACTAGGCCCATATTGCAGTCAAAGATGCCCGATGTTGTCTTCAGACAGTGGATCATAAAGCGTATTTTAATGAAGCTAGACACCAAAAAGGCTTCTTGCGCTGACGGAATATCTGCCATAGTTCTCAAAAACTGTGCAAGAGAACTAACACCAGTTTTCTGTAGACTTTTCAACCTATCCTACAGAAAGGGAATATTTCCGTCTTGCTGGAAATGTGCCATGGTTCAGCCGATACCTAAAAAAGGCAAGAAGACCTTGCCAAATAACTACCGACCAGTCGCACTGCTTTCAATAATATCGAAAGTCATGGAAAAGGTTATCAATCAGCATCTTCTAAAATATCTTGAACGATTCAATATTATTAGCGATCACCAATATGGCTTTCGTAAACATAGATCAATAGATCCTCTGACTTATGTAACACATGTTTTGAAACAACGCAATTGAACATTTTGGAGAATCTCGAGCGGTTGCTCTTGACATATCCAAGGCATTCGACCGTGTTTGGCACGATGGACTGTTGGCTAAGCTACGCTCTTGTGGTATGTCTGAAAAGTTCTGTTTATGGCTCTCATCTTTCCTCAGAGAGCGTTCTTTACGAATGGCGGTCGACGGATTTCTTTCTAACACCTTCACTATCAACGCCGGTGTGCCCCAAGGCTCCATACTGTCTCCTACTCTCTTTCTCATTTACATTAACGATCTGCTGGAAAAGCCGGGAATCCAATCTACAGCTATGCAGATGACAGTAAGCTTGTCTCTTCATTCACTTTGAACGCTCGGACATCGGCTGCTCCGGCGAATATCCGCAGACAGCAGAAGGTCGTTCAACTTAACAAAGACCTGGAAGAAATTCTATCTTGAGGTGTTTTTTCTAAAAAAGTTAACGCTGTTGAACCCGACATAGTTATATCGGGACACTCCATTCCCCTAGCATCGTCGCTCAATTTGTTGGGCCTTAATTTGGGAGTAAATATGTCCTGGCACGAACATGTTGCAGGCATAGCAAGGAGAGCTTCTCAAAAGTTGGGAATATTATTTCGAGCCAGAAAGCTTTACCCTCCACAACAACTGTTAATTCTTTACAAAGCTCAAATTCGACCAACTATGGAATATTGCTCCCATGTTTGGGGCTCCGTTCCAAAACATACACTGCATTTATTGGATTCTGTTCAGAGAAGATCTGTTCGCCTGATTGCAGACCCGGAACTGACCGGCGGCCTTGATTCGCTGGAACATCGAAGAACGGTTGGCGACTTGAGTCTATTCTACAAGTATTTTCATGTAAAGTGTTCGAAGGATGTAGCCCGCTTAATTCCGCCCAAAGCGGTGCATGTTAGAAAAATAAACGTCGCGCTGGTGCTTCACATCTGTATGAGGTTCAGCTTGTTACTCCGCGTACAACGCTTTTCAAGCAGTCTTTTATATGGAGAACATCATCCCTTTGGAATAATTTTCCCAGCGCTGTTTCCCACCAAGTACAATTTACAGCGATTCAAGAACAACGCGAATCGCTTTTTCCGCACGCGTACCGCTCCCCGACCGCTTTAGGAACTTCCCTGCAGCACGTGTGCTAGACCCATAAAAAAAAAGTTGAACTCTATAATTTGTTGTTGCACCTTTAAATGATTTAAAAAAAAAAAGGTAAAAATCCTTCAGTTGGTTGTAATGTAAAATAAGAATTAAATAATTTTAAAGGATGGCAACATTATCACCATCTATGATATTATCAAAATACAACTCAGCCGTTTTTGCCGCAGCTTCTGACGTTTGTGCTGACAAGCCATATAACTTCAGGGATGACATTTTTATCATACACACAAGTAAAATTTTGGAGTAGCAGGGTGGCATTTGTGGACACTATCCTTCGTAATCCGAACTAAGGAGTTTCTTAGTAACAATGATTTTTAAATTTTTGAAACGATCAAGAATACTCTCCGTAGCCGCTCATTTTCCATTCGACCCGCTCTTACCTCTATGATTTTTTCTGTTGCAAAATGAACCTCTACAGAATCGTTTCAACGGCCATGCAATCATGGCGTCGACGTGTGGAGATCTATAAGGAGATTATGTTCAGAAATAATAATGTTTCACCTTTCTAGTGTAAGTAGTTTGTCAGAAAAAAAATTAGGAGATTTTAGAACTTGAACTAGAATCAGTCTGAACAAGATAACACGAAGCTAGTTTCCTTAATATAATGCTGTACAAGAAATCAGCTTGTTGTTTGTCATAGTCACATGTATAGATGTCATAAATGCATTGGTAAACCAAAATTTTTTTTATTTACGTCTATACATATGCATCAAGTTCTTGCATTTTTAGCGAAAGTAACTACATTTCTCGCACTAGACCTGAAACATTATATTGCTTATAGAACTAATGTAAAAAAATATGGTGAAAAATTTAAACTAGTTTTATACAAAGCAGTTTACCTTTCAATCAAATCAATTCAGTCTACATACAACAAGTCAATATATTAAATAATACATACTTTATGAACAGATATAAATTAGAGGAAACTTGGGAATAGGAATTCAGAGATTCAGCGATATTTACAACTTAATCTTCATATAAATTCTGATAAAATTGAAAATATTGAAAAAATTACACGGTGTTTAAATTCCTATATTCAAACCACCCTATAAAGGACTTAGAATACGATATCTTATCAATTTGAAAATAATACAAAAATAACACAATTTTCAGATTCAGAACTCGGTAATGGACGTATAATACAATATGTACGAAGCAACGCCTCTACCATCTATCACACCTATTTATCCTTTTACTTGTTTGGCTGTTTCAGGCAAAGACAAAATGACACATTTTCGTACTCCAAAAATTTTGAAATTGACGTATAACGTAATATATTCACAGCAACTCCTTTAAACCTCCTCATTAACGGCGGTCAATTGATAATGATACAAAAGAACATAGTGTGCAGATTTCTTTACTCCGAGAACCCTGAAAAAGACCTATGATACAATATATTCAAAAAAATCCCTCTAAGCCTTAGCTCGACCTCTTAACTGTTTACATATTTGACTATAGTAACAGAAAGTTAAAATTTCTTCATTATACCAACCAAAAACTGGTACAATTCTCATAATGGTATAGAAAAGGAATAAAATTTAATGACCTCCACACCTTTCACTCCATTTCCCTTCCGCGATATCCTCCAAAAAATATAGGTTAGACCGAGAGATTGACGGAAATGAAGAACTATGTTTTTTGTAATCCAGGGACTCTGAAACATAATATGCAGTAAAAAGGTGAGATGTTAAAAACATAGAAAGGTGTTGATGGGGTGATTCTTCAGGCCCGTCCCTTTCAGGAGAACCCGGTTTTTCTAAGAGCGTTTTTATTGGTAGTTTAGTTTTGTTATAAAACAGGGTTTATTGCTTTTATAGATCTTCCTACCACGTTCATCAATTTTAGAAAATAGCAAAATTTTAGTATAAGCGATGGTAGTTTCTTTGGAAATCTCCCATTCGGCAATTGATTTTCGAGGTTGGCAAAGTGTAGTTATAAAAAAAGGTCTCTTCAGGTCATTCTTTCCAAGTTCCACCCTGAAAGAAAAGTTGTTGTTAGAGGAGCCCGTAACTTTCATAACTCCTGTTAGGATTTGCTTTCTACGCCCCTGATTATATCAAATCATAATATCTCTATATACTGTAATCTTAATGTTGATTCAGTATTATTAAATGATCTAGTAACAGTAATATTGCTATTTCACCCAATAAAAAAATAGTAATATAGAATACATCCAGAAAGCAGCCCAAATATGTTTAAATTTTAATTATTTATTGTTAATTAACATTATATGGAGTCTCCTAAAAAATAGGGAAAAGTTTGGTTGATTGTTAAAATTTTATGATAAAAAATAAAAATGACAATAACTTAACCTGTACAAAATATAAATTAAATATCGAAAATTAGTTAAAAGAAATTATCAATTTAG
This sequence comes from Pachyrhynchus sulphureomaculatus, assembly GCA_019049505.1. Classification (NCBI taxonomy): domain Eukaryota; kingdom Metazoa; phylum Arthropoda; class Insecta; order Coleoptera; family Curculionidae; genus Pachyrhynchus; species Pachyrhynchus sulphureomaculatus. The sequence continues at coordinate 134,924,439 of CM032456.1, forward strand.
CTCAAAATCGGAAATACCGCTTACATTTGATTGAAAGTACGTTGCTGTTCACTTCAATCACTTAAAAATTTCTTTCATAAAAGGTGTGATAGAACGTATTATGAAACTATGAAATTTAAACTAGAGCAGGTGTTGTGGAAAGTTTAAATAAACCAACCTTGAGTATTACTTGGAGGAAATTACTATGACTAATATACCCGTCACTTAACTGAAACGAAACCGTAGCAAGAGAAGTCTCCATCCCGATTCGGGTGGCAGTTTGCCTACGACCGATCATAACCAGAAATAACTTTAATAAACATTTCCATATGAAATGAATCGGTTTGCTGCAAAATATTTACCAATTTACATAATTCTTAGAGAGATTTACAAGTTTTTTTTTAGAATTAATATGCTATAGGCACGTAAAGTTTAACAAGTTAGTTATTATTGGTAGTAAAATTAAGAATAGGTTGTGCACTTAACAACATTGAAATATTTCTAAGGATTTTCAGTCTTTAGAAAATTTAAATTGCAAAAATTTTGGCATGTAGGAAGTATGTAACATAAAATATAATTACATAAAATAATATATTTGCAGAAGCAAGATATTGATTTTTTTGAGGAACAATGTAACAACTTCGTGAATTCGTATAAATGAAGGTGTGGAATATATTTCATGATAATATCGTGTACACTGGTAATCACCATAATAGTAGTTGTAGTTCATAGTCTAAATGCGAAACGTGCGCTTAGACTGTGTACTAGTTATAGTATAAGTTTGGTCGCAGCTTACAGTGTGGGCTTCAATGGATAAAAATAAAAAAATCAAGTATTTTGTTGTCGATTTTAAACCACATACTTTATTTCAGAGATGCGTATTATTATATAAACAAGTATTAATAAACAAAACCAGAGCACTCAATTTATGTTTAGATACGCGAAAGGTAAACATAGGAATAATGAAATAGCAATATTTGGTCAATTGGGTTATGAAATTTATTACGATTACACCTTAGCAGGTTCTAACCAGTGATTTTTAATTGCGTAAAACTGGCTGATGGAAGTAAATATTGCATTTTTTTTATGGGTGTAGCACACGTGCTGCAAGGAAGTCCCTAAAGCGCTACAGGAGCGACACGTGTGCGGAAAAAGCGATTCACAGCGATTTATTGTTCAACTCGCATTATCTTAATTTAGGCGCAAAACATCCTGTACTTTCAATGGAATCATTACTCCACTTCTTGTAGATTATTGTCTATAAAAATTATTGCAACATTAATAATATGAATAGTTTTTTCTAAGATCGCAGCATCAAAATTCTGATTTGTTGGAAATTTGGAGTGCCAACGACAAGGACAACAACAAACTAGCGGTACTTACGTTGCAATTGAAGGTCAGTTTAAAAATAACGGAACAGGAGGGTCTTGCAGCGTTGGAACAAGAAATCGTTAAAATTATCTACGATTATTGTCTGGCAATAGGCCGAAAATTGTTAAACTGCCACCGCTGAAAAAATTATCTAGTAAAACGTCATTCTGAGTGGCTAGACAAAAATATTTATGTCTCCGAAAGATTTTGGAACCTTAACAGCAGGGAACCTCAACAGCCATGTGGTTGACTTTGGCCTCACGTACTTTTCAATAATGATAATAATAATGTTATAATTCAATGAAAATTTTTATAAATAAATGAAATTTTTCGACTTTAGGATACACTTTGATTTTTCTCTCAAAGTTCCATTGATTGGCCGCACGGCATCAACGACATTGTATAAATTGTTGTTCATCTACAAACCGAAAACAAGTCTTTTGGTCAATAATTATTTTTTTATGATTAAAAATTCCAGAAGATTCCAGTATTAAAATTTATACAATTTTCTTTATTTGTTGATGTATTCGTTATAAGAGAATTGACCAAACTCTTTTTCACTGAAACTGTGTTACATTATCATCAGAGGAGCAAGTTTACAAGCAATCTTTATACTTCTCTCGTTCGTAAAAAATCATTCTCTTCGATTTTTGAATTTTTTCATATTTTAAAGTCCCTAGAAGTGAAAAATGTGGTTACCCGGTCAAGCATAACTATCTGATTTTCTGTCTGTATCTTGGTCTGTCAAAAGTCGATAAATTCAAATTTGGTATAATGCTTAAAGTCGGATCTATTTTTTATTTTGAAAGTTCTTTATGACTTGGGTTAAAGGAAATGATGAGGATATAAGAGGGGCTGCCTCATATACATATATTTGGTTATATATTTTTTCAGTGTCCTTAAAGCCGAGTATTAAAAAAAAATTACTTTTTTGCTTTTCATACTGATGGGCAGCATTGCATTCGTGAGAAAATTTCTTTCCGAGATTTTTGCATTTCTCAGGGTCGCTAGACCACGAAAAAATATTCTGTCGGTCCGCTCCTTGACCCGAAATTTTTTAAAAAATCTGAAAATTAACATAATTTTGATTTCATAACACCAATAGACTTCTACCACGTCTCAAATTAATGTATATATACTATCAGAAACAGTTGCAATAATATCACATAAATATGATGCAAATATCTTTTAAATAAATGTAATGAATATTATTAATGTAGTAAATTATGTTCATTTCGACATTTTCCATTTTTAATTTTTAAATGCACTTTTTTCAAAACGGCTCGGCAAAAAAATTGAAAATTGTTCACACATGCTCTGTATTACTACACTAATCGATTACTGTCGAAAAATTTGGAGTGAACGCCGAAGTCATGAAAACCTGTTTTAGGCACACCATGATAACTAATAATACCCTATCCGAAATGTTTAATTTTAACTACATCGGTAGGTTTACCCTTTTCTAGATTTGAGTAACAAACTAAACCATTTTCTAATACTATGCATTCACTAGAAATTCAGAACTAATCTAACTATCCTAAGTCTAGATGAGTTCGGTCCCAACCCCACTTCGCTGTCGCATTTATATAACTAGAAGGGTTATTATTACTTAAACAAAAACCCAAAGACAAAAATCTATCCAGTATGGTATTTCAACCATCAAAACTGATTTATCACAAAACTTAAGACGACAAAACTATTTTGTCTTCAAAATTTTCCAGTATAATCAGTGCCACTTTATCAAGATAGGAATTCCGTTCCTGTCTGTCAAATGTATAGGCACTTGTTATATGGGAATCGTAGTCCACTTAAAGTAGACTACAATATCCATTCTAACAACAAAACAAAGTGAATCTATTCACTACCAAGAAATTGTGCCATATGTCATATGCAATGTTTATACAAATTAAAACGAATAAAATTATGAAGCCAGAATAACTTAGCAAAATATGTTAATTCATGTCTTTGCTTAAAAGAGATCGAATTTTCCTCATAACACGTTTTCTTATTCCGTATTTTGTAAAACGAGAGCCTAGTTTACACTCATCAATTGTGAGTTATAATAAAATGGCCCGATTATACTTGGTAAAGGAATTGACTGTTTTTAGTCTCGGACGCCTTTAAAGGGTATGATCTAGTTATTCAGATTTCATTAATTAAAAATAATATATATATATATATATATATATATATATATATATATATATATATATATATATATATATATACATATTTACATGTATATATATATATATATATATATATATATATATATATATATATATATATATACAGTAGTATCTCGATTATACGAAATAATATGGACCAAAGTGATTTCAGATAATCGAAATTTCGGTTAATCCGAATTTTTTTTTATAAAATAGAAGTTTAGAATGAATACAACATTGCAGATTGACTTAAAAGCATTTACGCGATATGCTGTTATGTACATAGGTATTTATTAAAACAAAGAATAGAACAATTAGTTTACTTATTTTATGTATATGTCCGAAATTCTTAACTTTAATGTCTTAAAAATGAGGTAATTTTTAACTGCACTCGTTTTGCGTTAGTTCTGTTTTTGGCTGCAATGTCTCTCCAATCTTTGATAAGCAAAACGTCCACGGCTGTTGCATTTTCTTGTTGTTCTACATAAATTAACGCTTTTTTCTAGTCCTTCTGAATGTGACACTATCACTGTTAACCATTCACAAACAGCGGTTTCCGTAATATTTGCACATCCTGATATTCTTGTAATAATTTGATGTAAACTTTCATTATCTTCTGTTTCTGCCTCTGAGTAATGTCTCTCCTCTTGTGGAATCAATTTTGACCAAGATTTTTCCAGAGTATTACTCTTTACTTGATTTCAGGCTGAAGCTATCCAATATATAACGTTTTTCAAATTGATCTTTTTTAGACAATCAGTAAGATTGCCACCTTTATCTACTTCTTCTAACATGTGCTCCAATAACAAACGCCTGCAATTGCGTTTTAAGTTTTCCAGTACACCCTGATCCATAGGCTGAATGAGAGAAGTTACAGGAGGTAAAAACATTGCTTTTATTTCCCCACTTTCAAGTTGCTCCGAACTTGGGTGAGTGGGGGCGTTATCTAGTAACAGAATACATTTTCTATGATATCCATATTCTTTTAAAAAAAGTTCCACTTGGGGAACAAAATCTCCAAAAAAAAACAGTCTTTAAATAGAGTCGCGTTTATCCAGGCATTGTTTTGATTTTTATACAAAACAGGAAAAGCATTGCGACGAATATTCTTAAAGGTTGGTGGATTTGCTGACTTACCAATACATAATAATGGAAGTTTGTGTCTTCCAGAAGCATTACTGCATGCAAGAACAGTAATACGTTCTTTGCTACGTTTGTAACCAGGTGCTCCAGCTTCCGTTTTTGAAGCTAAGGTATTTGACAGCAACATTTTGTAGTTCAAGCCTGTTTCATCACAATTATAGATTTGGTCTGGTTTTAAAACCATGTTCTTTCATAAGCTACTCAAAATTCTCTGCAAATTTTTTTGCAGCAGATACATCAGCCGACAATCTTTCTCCACAAACTTTCAGTTTTTTTCCACTTATCTAGCCATACATCACTTGCAGAAAAAATTACAGGCGCTTCAATAATCGGCAACTCTTCGCTTAAACTCACTGCCTAATGTCTTAAAATTGTTCCTTAAATTGGTATTCCACGTTCTCGATTCTGTGTAAACCATAAAAATAATCACCCACTGTTTGGTATTCAACGCTTTTCATACTTTTTTGTGCCTGTGTGGGCGATGACAAAACACTACACTATTTTTCAAGTTTTTCGCGATTTTTTCTCCACTCTGAGACAGTACTCACGGTTACACCTAAATCCTTCGCTATATTTTTAAGAAGTTCACCATTATCTAAACGTTGAATTGCTTCAAGATTCTCTTTTAAGATAATAAGAACATGTTTACTCTTATTATTATGACTCTCCATTTTGTAAAATATCTTTTAAACCGAAACTGCTACCTCTGTGATAATAATAGACGTAATGAGTAACTTATAACACTATAACACTCGTCGACTAACCAAAACATAGACAGCGGTGAAATTCTAGACGTCGGGGAGTGAAGAAACCACTCATCGTCTGTTTCGAATAATGGGGATTTTTTCGTATAATGAGAATACAATTTGCTTTTTTTTAACAGTTTTTTTCGGATAAGCCGGATTTCAGATAATCGCGATTCGGATAATCGGGATTGTACTGTATATATATATATATATATATATATATATATATATATATATATATATATATATATATATATATATAGCATCGACCAGAGATATAGTTTCACACTAAGGAGGAAAATGGACCAATTAAGAATTTTGCATGTAAATTTATGGATAAAATAGATAGATCCCCAAACATCTTGTTCCAGAGCAGAAACTACGTGGGAAAGACATCTCTTAAGATCATTTAACACATTTAGCGAGAGTTGACATTTATTCGGATATTCTGTAAGGATCCTCTTATGAAGCAGGAGTCGATGAAATGAGTTTACAAGTGCCTTTTATCTCCTTAGAAGGTGAAAACTCAGTCAACTTTTTTAAACTGCGAGGAAATTTTGCTTATTGAACATATATATGAAAAAAAGGCCACAAATAATAGAACGGTTTACGGAAGGACCTTTCAAGGTTTAATGCAGGCAATTAGAAGAAAACATCATAGTTCATGGAAAATCAAAATTTTACTTTTGTTCGACAACGGCAGTCTCCAGATACAGTTCAAGCCGTTACCAAAAGTTATGGATTCACTAAGGTACAACATATACTCTATGGCCCTGATTTAGCGCACTGCGACTTCGGCTTGTTCAAATTTATAAAAGATGTCCTCAAACGCTGTAGCGTCATTGAATAGGGCGCAAAAAAACTGAAATCTTTCATCGAGCTATTTTGATATAACGCGAAATTTTTTTGAAAAAACGTGTTTTTTTTTTAATTTAATTGATCATATTATGCTTATGTGCATCATGTATTATTCTATGTAGTGTGGGGAGTGGGCACGTGTTGCGTGTCTGTATATGTGCACGTGCGCGTACAAGTGTATTGGAGTATTCATTAAAGCTTAAAAAAGTAAAACCTAAAATTAATAATGTTTTTAGATACGCTTGTATATTTGTATATGTTATATATATATATATATATATATATATATATATATATATATATATATATATATATATTTATTATATATATTATATATATATATATATATATATATATATATATATATATATATATATTTATATATATATATATATATATATATATATATATATATATATATATATATATATATATATATATATATATATATATATATATATATATATATATATATTTTCCCCTCACCTAACCACCCACTTTTGCAATTTCTTACGATAACTTGAGCTACCGAATACCTACTTATACATATATTATATATAATTTATATGTAGATGTTATTTTTAAAAAATTCTGCGAATTCACTCATTTTTTTATTACATTTAAATATAATAAAAAAAATTATAATAGTTATAATAAAATTATAATAGGAAAAAAATTTATAACAAACAGAATCGCGATTCCTGATCTGACAAAATCATAAACAAAAATTCAGAGTCTTTTCTTTTTGTTTATGTAATTGACATTCGTACCAAGATTTTGTGATTATTATTGTAATCAGATTCGAATTTTTTTTTATCTTGTATTAAACTAGATGCCACTTGCCCTTTTTGTTTTAAAGTCAACTTTGTAATTTGATCCTGAAGATTCTCTACAGCAGTTGACGGTGTGTTATTCCTTTTTTCACTTCATTAAAATATTTTACATAACTTTTAGTACTAGTTTTTATTTCTTCTGTTTCTTACCTAATATTAGTAACCTTACTGATGTGAAACGATTTACTAAATTGAATTTTGAAAATCTTCCTAACTCACATAAGTGACACTGACAGGTTTTCAGTACAGTTGATCTTGTAGTTATATTTTCTCCCGTGGGACTTGAAAAATCCGGTAAACTTATAGTGTGAATTTCTCTGTTTGGATTATTACGTTTCGATAAAGCAAAATATACATCTCTGTTGTATGAGGAACACAGAACTGCAGGCAGTTTATCGTCATTTATATAAAAATTTATATCACATTTTATTAACTTATTTAATTTTTTTTATAAAGCACCTTGGATTTTAGTCATTACCTTTCTTTTCTTAAGCACAATAAACAAATTTTATTCCTTTTTTTCTGAATGCGAGAGGGCATGATTAGCATGACAAACTATTTCTTTCATCATTATATTTATTATTTTTAACAGCGCTAAATATTTTATACCGAACTCAAGAACTGACGAACTAATACTAATTTGATTTTGTTTATGATTTTGTGAGGTCACAAATCGCAATTGTCTTTAATATAATTTTTTTATTATTATAATTTTATTATTATAATTTTTTATTACATTCATATATAATAAGCGGTATCGCTTATTACATGTAAATGAGTATATTCGAAGAATTTTTCCAAAATAACATATACGTATAAATTCTATATGTATAAGTAAGTATATGGTAGTTCAAGTTATCGTGAGAAATTCCAGAAGTCAGAAAAAAAAAACATATATAACATACACAAATATACGAGCTCATCTAAACGTTATTAATTTTCGGTTTTACTTATTTTAAGCTTTAATAAATACTTAAATAGTACTTTGCATTCTGCAATACCCGCACGCGTACATATACAAATACACAAACACAGGTACCCACGTACATACTACATGGAATAATACACGATGCACGCACATAAACACGTACACACGCATTACTTTATTTTAAATAGTAATATTATAATTTTAAAAAATAATAAAAAAATATAATCAATTAAATTTGAATTTTTTTTTTGAAAATTTTCGCTATATTAAAAATAGCTCGATAAAAGATTTCAAAACTTTTTTTTATTTTATATCCTTTCACAAACCTTTTCCACTAATAATATTGCAATTGAAAATAACCTTAAATTACAGTCAGTTCAAGCTAGCCGTGGTATTAGTGTAAACGGTAGATAAGTTAATGATAATATAATTCTTTTTTTTAACTTAAAAAAACATCCTCGTATTTCTACTTAATTATACTATTTTATATACGTGTTTTCGAGCAATCGTAGGAGAAAGAAATTAGTGTATTTGTAAACAGATTCGACGTATAGATTTAGACGCAACTTGACGTCTTGATAATCTAAAGTCTTTTGGCTCACACCCATAAACAAAAAACATAGATTTTCTAAAATATATTAAGTTTATGAAAGGCCGACATTGATTTTATCAGAAAATTCTCTTGTTTGCTTAATATTGTAATGCATTCGGTTTGGGCCATAATTGAATTAGCATTTACATTTAATATTGGATGTTATGATGAATAATTTGGATTTAGTTTCGATAACCAAATGTAATTACATATTTAATACAATTGAATTTTTTAATTTGATTTGCATAAAAATATATACTCCATTCTACTTACGAAACTAAAAGTTGAAACTTATCACCTTATTTTTTTGTCGAATATGGGATATATATAAGTAGATCTTCTTTTTTTTGTGAATGCACTTTATTTGTTTCATATTTTTAGTATAAATATGTTTAATACTATTACAATTACCGATTCAATTACTATACACGTATACACGTCATCTTTAGTTTGTATATCTCTATTTAGAGAGTAGAGAAATCATAAATAAAAATATTTGGATAGTTAATTTTTTAATTAAACACAATAAATTTATAAATTGTTGTCAAGTTTCTGATTATCTTTTAAAAAGTATTCCACCCTCTCTTCCACGTCAATACCACTGTTTTGACGCCCCAAGAAAAAGCTGATCTAGCAAAAATGCTAGAACACCAGTTATGCTCCAACCGTCCAGCCTGGCCTGATACCAGAGAGTAGCCTCCGCCATACGCGTCTTCAATTTAAGTTCCATTCGCAAAGTCCATGGACACGATAGAATCAGTATCAAATCAGTATCAAAGTCTTGAAAAAACGCCCCAAGAAATAGATCACGGAAACAAAAACATTATAAACGGTATGCTAAGCCTCAGTTACTCCCTCCCTTTTGGAAAAAAAAAGCAGAGATCATCTTGATCAGGAGACCCGGAACCCCTCCTCAGGGGGCTAGCAACTATCGGGCAATTAATTCATTTCCTTGCGTATGTAAAAATATTCTCGAGATCGTTAAAGTCATAACTTCAGAGCTCAAAGTCATCTCCCACCAGCAGTTCAAGTGTCACACAACCACCCTCTCCCAACACACCGCCAACAGCTTCAATCGTAAACATCAAGTTGGAGCTGTCTTTCTAGATATCTTCAAAACCTTTGACCGAATTTGGTACGAAGGCCTAGTGCTCAAGTTCATCTGTTACGGCTATCCTACTAACATCATTAAATTAGGCCTCTTCCTTTTGAATCACATTTTCCAAGTAATCACCAGGTCACCTCCAAGGTCGCAAGTCTCGCAAGGCTCCGTCCTTTTCCACCACTTATTCAATATCTTTACGCCTGACATCCCAAGATGGACCAAACCTTCTTACCCATGTATGCTGATGATACCGCCACCATTAACTCCACCAAAATTATCGCCAGAGGCCTCCCACGCTACCTAGACAAAATTAGTACCTTGGTTCGAACACTGTTGAATCCAAACCAGTCAAAACATAAGCCATCATCTTTATCAAATCCACTGACGCCATGCCGGTCCGCCTTACCCTCTATGGCACTACACTCCAGTGGAATAAACAACATCAACTTCCGCTACAACAAGCAGCTAGTATGGAAGGGTCAGGTCGCTGCATCCAGAAGGTCAACCAGCTTCTAGCCAAGCTTTATCCACTCCTCAATAAATCCAGTAAATTGTTAATACGCAACATGTTCACAATTAATAAAATAATCACCAGGACCGACTTTAGCTTGACATGGTGCCAGATGTCATGTACCCATAAAGCCACCCTTCAAACTGTCCAAAACAAAGCGCTCTGCGTCATCGTAAATGCCTCATGGTTCGTCCGGAACACATAAATCTACTTCGATCTCTAGATGCCAATCATCTGAGAATTTATGAGTAACACTCAGCTCAGATGTCTGAACAAAGCCATCCTAACCCCACCGTCAGAAATGATTATGCACCTTGTTGCAGGAAAGAATTGTATTCGAAAACAAATTAGGAAAAACATAGTAATCAGTTTATCTCAATCTGTTTATCTTTGTCGACCTGTTGGTACAACAATTCTCGAACTAAATGAGAAGTTAATTTTGAATTTAGTACATATATAATACCTAAAGAAGGATTGAGCCTCTAGTTTTTGAAGTGATATGGCTTCAGGGAAAGGAGGAGAAAAGGGAGGATGACTACAAATTTTGTTTAATTTAAAGAGTAATATGACAATTTTTCCTGGTTTTTGACATGAAAATAAAATGATTTTATGCTGAGTTATTCATACTACAACATGCAAGGGGTGAGAGAGATATGGAAGAGGGTTAGATGCGTTCTTTCGTATATATCGGGTAATATGTACTTTTAAGTGTTCTTATCAAATTATAAATGGAAAAGCAGCAGAAGAGGACGATATTCTGCTGAAAATGCCGTTAATTAAAGAGCTTAAAAAACTCTTCAATAAATGTCTAATCGAAGGAGTGATAACAAAGGATTCTGCAACTACCATAATTATATTATTATACAAAAAAGGAGATCATAGTAATTTGAAGAACTATAGGCCAGTAAGTCTTCCATCGCAAATATACAAATTATTAGTGCAAATAATCACAAATCGATTAGAAAAGAAGTTTGAAACGTGCCAACCTAAAGAACATGCAGGCTTTTGAAAAAGATTTTGCACAATTGAACATCTACACACCGTCAGACAATTTATGGAAAAGGTAACCGAATACAATATCACAGTCTGGATGGCACTTGTCGACTTTCGAAAAGCTTTTGACTCAGTAGGGGCAATTGAGAAAGCGATGAATAACTAAAGAGTCGATCAAAAATCAATGACCAATCAAAATTGAAAGTAAGATTACACAAGGAAATCAAGGAAATTAAAAAAAATAGAGGTGTTAGACAGGACGATATCATATCGACTAAAATATTCACCGTGATACTAAAATATATCTTCAAGAGTCTTCAGTGGGAAAACAGGGGACTTCACATATCAGGAGAGAGGCTCATCACCCTGAATTCGTTGATGATATCACACTTTTTGCCGAAAACGAAATCGAGAAGCCAAGAATTAGAAACCGAAGCTAAAAACGTAGGTTTAGTGATGAACTTCACAAAAACTAAATTCATTACCAACGAACAAACAACCATTAATAACGAAATATCCATATATGGGCAACAAGTGGAAAGGGTTGATTCATGTATATACTTGGAAGAGGAAGTTACAGTCGGAAAAGTGAATCAAAAACTGGAAATGAATCAAAGGATACTCCTGGAATGGGCGGTTTACGGTAAAATGAAGCAAGTTTTTCAGTTCAAACTGACTTTAAAACTTAAAAGTAAAGTCTATAATGAGTGCATTCTGTCAGTGACAACATATGGTAGGGAAATATGGGTTCTGATAAAGAAAGTTGTTAGAAAGTTATAAGTGCATCAGAGAGCAATTGAAAGGCAAATGTAAGGCATATCAATGAAGGACTGCAAACCGAACGATTGTTTAAAAAAAATAAAAAAAAGAGTCCAGGACATAATTAGAAAAATATCTTCCTTCAAATGGAACTGGGCCGCCCATGTGGCGGAAAAGTGACTCTATGGAGACCATAGGAAAAAAAAAGTACTGGCAGACCTCAACAACGTTGGTACTACGATATTAAAAAATCGGTGGGACTCAACTGGTAAACAGGGACAATATGGAAACACATGAGAGAGACCTATATTCAAAGGATACAGAATAATAGAAGGAGAGGGTTCTTAGAGTCGGGGAATCCAAAAATTAAGTTGTGTCATTATTTTCAATTTTACCAGGGAAAGGGTTGGGCGTCGTTAAATATTGTATAGTTTGAATTGTATTATGGTAATTTTTCTAGTCTTTAAATGGAGGTAATGGGTAAATTTTAAGCATATTATTTATAGTAAAATGCATAAAAAGTTTCGAGGGGAGAGTAAAGACATTGCTTTATGCACATCGTGTTACATATTTTTTTCGGAGTTTTTAGAATCGAGAAGTCTACAATTAGGTTATTTTGTCATTGTTTTCAATTTTTAAGGAGTAAGAAATGTTCAATATGTGAAATCAAAAATGTTTCTTTCCGAGTTCAAGTATAATATGTTAAATAAGTTTGTCAATATTTCACTTCGTTTGACAGTTGTCGACCCTAAAACCTGAAGAAATACAAAAATCTAGGATAAAGATAATTTTTTTCCTTAAGCAAGGAAAGGAATATTACAATTTACAGATTCATCGCTTTTAAAAATCCGGAAAAGGTTATACAATACAACCTATACGAAGCAACACCTTCATTTGCTTTCGAGATGTTATTAAGGCCTTATACGTTTGATCATAAACTCAAAAATAATAAAAAAAATAACACAGATAGATTTCTCTGCTCCAAGAATCCTAAAAAGGACATATAACCTCATCTATACAAAAGAATTTCTTTAATCCCCTACCGCATCTTATTAACTGCTCAATGATAAATAACTGAAAATTATGAAAAAATAACTCAATTTTCGATTAATTTCTGGCTCAAACAACGCTAGAAAAGACGTATAGCACGGTAAATGGGAAGCCAGCCCTCTGACACCCTTTTAACCCCTTGTATGTTTGACTAGAAATAATTGTTACAAATCTGTTGACTATCCCAAAAGAAAGCTAGAAATATTCTCATAATGATATAGCAAATAAATAAAATGTATTGCCCCCCCACTTTTTCATCCCCTTCACCTTAAATGATAGCATCAAAAAACTTTAAATCCTATTCTTACTTCAAATAATTCATATTTACTTAATTTCAAATTCAGATTTCGATTCGTTCATGGAAGAGATAAATAGACTCAGTGAAACGTGAATAAATAGTGGATCTAGGGACCCTAAAAGATTTTTTTTCAAGAAAAAATTTCCTCAAGCAACGGAAGTAATAACACAATTTTCAAATTCGTCTATTTCAGGATACTAAAAAGGACATATAACACAATGTATATGAAGCAACCTCTCCAACCTCCTCCCTCACCTTAGATGATGTTTGATCACAAAGAGTTGATAATAATGAAAAACTAATACAATATTCAGATCTCTCGGCTTCAAGAACCCTGAAAAGGACATATTATAACACAACATATACTAAGCAGTCTCTCTAATATTGTTCTTCACCGTTTTAACCCCTAATTATACTTAAAATTTTTTGATTATTCAAGCAAATACAAAACAAATATCATAATAATACTGAAAAGGCACTAAATCTACTGACCTCCTTCCATGAAGGCAAGGTTGCTTAAATCTATTAGTTGCATTTCTACTGCAAATATTCTCTGTATACCAAAGTTGAAATCGATGTCAATAGACGGATTGTTATACAGACCGACAGAAATTACATTTTGGCGCCTGAAACGTGAGTAAAGGCATAACTCTCGTAGGGTGATTGTTTTCACGAATATAATACCTTCTTTTTGCAACAAAAAAAAGACTGATAACAAGTTTTTATCGTTTTACTATCACTCATAGTTAATATTCAAATGAGAAGAGTGTCGGGAAGTTTGGTTTGGGTACGAGGAACAGCAGAGGAGAAATGTTATCAAATTTTGTGAATGCAAATAACTTGTGCCTTATTAATACATTTTTCCAAAAGCCAGAACATAGACGAAGGACATGGCAAAGACCAGATGGTATAACAAAAAACGAAATTGATTATGTTTTATCAAATGACAAGAATATTGTAATCGACACGACAGTCCTTAACACGATAAACATTGGCAGTAACCATAAGATGCTCATAGCAAAAATAAGAATAAATCTGAAGCAGGAGAGACGTAAATTGATAGCGCATACAAAGATAAAAAACACCAACAGAAATAATAAAGCAAAACACAGATGAATAGCGAGAAGCCTTGGAAAATCATATTAAACAAATAAACTATCAAACAGAACTTGATGAACTAAACGCACAAATAACAAACAGGCTACTCACGACTACAAAACAAATAGCAACATCGAAAAAAAAGAAAGTATAAAAATTAAGTAAAGAGACACAATATCTTATGAAACAGAGAAGACTATTAAGAAATGATCCTACACATGGCAGATTAGAATTGGCAGAAATAGACAAAAAAGTAAAGGAAAAGACCAGAGAGGACGTCAGACAGCACATAAACTCGAAAATAGAAGAAACTTTGAAAGAGGGAAAAAGTTTGAAACATCTAAACAAACAAATGAATGAAAGGCGACATGAAATAATAAAACGCACAAATCAAAAAGATAAAGGAAGCTACAGAGAAATATTATCAAACACTATGTGACACGAAAATATCGTCACCGCCCGGAAAAGAAGAAGGAAATAGAGTGATAGTAAGAAATGTGGGATCTGAAGAAATTTCCGATGTAACAACGGATGAAATAATGAACGCCCTATAACATATACACAACAACAGGGGATCAGGGACGATGAAATAATTATAGAAATAATAACATATAAAGGGGCATCGATAATACAATCTCTTTAAGCTCTATTTAACAGGTGCCTAATAGAAAGTAAAATAACCAACACCTTGAGTAAACGCCTTGATTGTGCTTATTCTTAAAAAGAGGAACCAATTTAATTACACACCCATCAGTTTGTTATCGGCACTACACTAAATCCTTACTAGAATCATAACGTATTGATTAAGAAACAAATTAGACAGTTTTCAACCACGTTAACAAGTGGGACTTAGACGGGGATACAGAACTTTGGACCATTTTCAAACAATTAGATTACTAGTGAAAAAAGCAAATGAATATAAGGTCACCTTGTGGATAGCAATGGTTGACTACGAAAAAGCATTTGATTCCGTAGATATATGGGCAGTCCTGAACGCCTTAAGTAACAGCAGAGTCGCTGAAAGATACACAACTCTTCTTGAATACATGTATAAAAAAACCTCACATAAAATGCTTGAAGAAGAAACAAATAAAATCAAAATTAAATGAGGAATTAGACAAGGCGACTCGATATCCCCAAAGCTGTTCACGTTGACGCTAGAAGACATGTTCAAATCGATAAAATGAGAAAATAAAGGAATACTAATGGACGGTGAACGATTAAATCACTTAAGGTTCGCAGATGATGTCACTCTGACAGCCCAACACAAAAGAAGAATTGCAAGAAAATGCTGATGGAGTTGAATAACAAGTCTCGAGAAATAGATCTAAAAATAAACTTCACGAAGACGAAATATTTGAACAATGAAAGTGAAGATAACAGCCAGGAACTGTTAGTAGAAGGTGAAAGAATAGGAAAGGTACAAACATTCATATATTTAGGACAAAAAATCGAAATATCAAAAAATAATTTAAAGGCTGACTTGGATAGAAGAGTCTCGTTGGCTTGGTCTGCGTTCGGAAGGTTACAAGCTACGTTTAAATTAGACATCCCAAATACAATAAAAACCAGAGTATTCGATCAATATGTAGTGCCGGTATTACTATATGGCACTGAAACTTTAAATAGAAGTATAATAAATAAACTCTAGGTAACCCAAAGAGCAATGGAGAGAAAGATGCTAAATATTAGACTCCAAGATCGTATTCCTAACATCGAGATACGAAGAAGATCAAAAGTGATAGATGAAAACAACGAATATGTATATTAAAGTGGAATTGGGCGCGGCTTGTTGCAAGGATGAATGATAAGGGATGGACACGCTGAATAGTAGAATGGAGGCCTAGAGAACACAAAAGATGCAGAGGTAGATCACCGACAAGATGGACGGACGACTTAAAAAGATTAGCAGGGCATGACTGGATGCAAGAAGCAAACAACAAAGCTCATTGGAGACAACAGTGATGATGATGATGATGATGATCATGATGATAGTCAATATCTTGCTTGCCACAGCATATTTTGCAGTAGTTTCCACAGCTATTAGATGAAATTTAATAGATTTTTTCTACCTACAGAGCAACTAGAGATTACTTTTTGACAACATTCTTTTTTCCTAACTAACCCTGAAGAAAAAAAAAATTCATAGATATTCCTTAAATACAAACACTTTATTTCTCTGAGAGTAAAATCTTAAATCATTCTTTATCACAACGAAAACACGAAAATAATGAATTGTGTATCGTTTATTTACAATATTCTTTCTCTGAGAGTAAAATCAGTTAAAGGAAACCCATGGTCATTCTTTATGTACTGGGTTTGAAAAAACAGTCCTGGGCAAAACGAAACAGGCTTGCTGCCTGAAAAGGGTTGTACGAGGAAGCTGAACTTCGTACGGATGTGAAGTATTAGCGCGACGTGTATTTATAGAATGCACCGTTCTGGAAGGAATTAAGGGGGCTCCATCCTTCGAACACTTTCCATGGAAATACTTGTAGAATAGACTCAAGTCGCCAACCGTTCTTCGATGTTCCAACTAATCAAGGTTGCTGGCGAGTTCCAGGTCTCCAGTCAGGCGAACAGCTCTCTTCTGAATAGAGTTCAACAAATGCAGTGTATGTTTGGAGCAGGGCCCCAAACATGGGAGCAATATTCCATCGTTGATCGAATTTGAGCTTTGTCCAGAATTAACAGTTGTTATGGAGTGTCAAGCTTTCTAGTTCGAAATAATATTCCCAGATTTTGCGAAGCTCTCTTTACTATGCTTGCAACATGTTCATGCCAAGACATATTTGCTCCCAAATTAAGGCCCAACTAATTGAGCGACGATGCTAGAGGAATGGAGTGCCCTGACATAACTATGTCGGGTTCAGCAACGTTAAATTTTTTAGAAAAAACTTGGTTACTGTCACCCTAAGATAGAATTTCTTCCAGGTCTGTTAAGTTGAACGACATCTTCCCTTTCTGTAGGATGGATTGAAAAGTATACAGAAAACTGGTGTTAGTTCTCTCGTGCAGTTTTTGAGTTCTATGACAGATATTCCATCAGCGCCAGAAGCTTTTTTGGTGTCTAGCTCCATTAAAATATGTTTTATGATTCGCTGTCTGA
>CM032456.1:134946979-134968607 GCA_019049505.1 Pachyrhynchus sulphureomaculatus
TCTCTCTCTCTCTCTCTCGCCCTCTCTCTCTGTATATATATATATATATATATATATATATATATATATATATATATATATATATATATATATATATATATATATATATATATATATATATATATTTATATATATATATATATATATACACATATATATTATATATATATATATATATATATATATATATATATATATTTATATATATATATATATATATATATATATATATATATATATTATATATATATATATATATATATATATATATATATATATATATATGTATATATATATATATATATATATATATTTATATATATATATATATATATATATATATATAATATATATATATATATATAAACTTGCGTGCATAGAATCGGCCCATTGTAAACTTTTGACTTTAAACTATATTTTTTTAAAAAAAAATTATTCATCAGATCAAAAAAAGAAATATGCTGTTTGAAAGACAATTTAATATGCTTTAATGTGAGTATAAATTTACGAAAACTTATTTCGACTTCCTATGTTTAACATAGTGAAATTAATGCATTAAGCAAATTAAGCTTTTTTTATTATTAACATAAATAGGGTTATTGACAATTTAAAACTTAAAACTTAATTTTTTAATAATGGGTATGGACCTCCTCTTGCCCTAATAACATCTCTCATACGATTAGGCAAAGATCTGAGGGATGTTAAACCACTCTTCTTCTACTGCAACAATAAGCTCTGCGATCGAGTTTGGGGTATGAAGTCTAGCTCGAATTCTTCGTTTTAACTCATCCCATAAATGTTCGATCGGATTTAGATCAGGACTGTATGCTGGCCACTCCATAACCCGAAAACCGACTTCTGCAATGTAATCTTGTACGATTCTTGCGGTGTGCGGCCTTGCATTGTTCATGCATAAAGGTAAATTCGTCTCCAATGTAGTCGACGTAAGGTACCACATAAATTGCTAAAATCTCCTCGATATATCTAGCAGCCGTTAAAACTTCTTCTTCCGTGAACACGGTCGCCCCTACGAATGAACTCAGGGTCGGTTCGTGCTCCTATAGAAATTGCACCCCAGATCATACAGGGAACCACCTCCATAAGCATTCCGCTCTTTCAAAGCAGCAATCTGCAAATCGCTCTCTTGGTCTTCGGTACACTTTCCTTCTTCGGTCGCTACCAGGAAGGCATATTCTGGTCTCATCTGAGAACAGAACAGATCCCCATTGTTCCAACGTCCAATTCAGATGATCCCGTGCAAAACGCAGGCGGGCATGCCGATGAGCTGGAGTAAGTTTGGACCAATCGCAGGTGTTTTAGGGGTCAGGTTATTTTCCTGCAGTCTTCGTCTTACTGTCCACTGACTAATAGCGCACTCCTCGCACCTCACGGTGATGAATATTTATATATATAAATATATATATTTATATATATATATATATATATTATATATATAGTATATATATGATATATATATATATATATATATATATATATATATATATATATATATATATATATATATATATATATATATATATATATATATATATATATATATATATATATATATATATATATATATATATATATATATATATATATATATATATATATATATATATATATATTATATATATATATATATATATATATATATATATATATATATATATATATATATATATATATATATATATATATATATATATATATATATATATATATATATATATATATATATATATATATATACATATATATATATATATATATATATATATATATATATATATATATATTATATATATATGTATATATATATACATATATATATTATATATTATATATATATATATATATATATATATATATATATATATATATATATATATATATATATATATATATATATATATATATATATATATATATATATATTATATATATATATATATATATATATATATATATATATATATATATATATATATATATATATATATATATATATAGATATATATATATATATATATATATATATATATATATATATATATATATATATATATATATATATATATATATATATATATATATATATATATTATATATATATATATATATATATATATATATATATATATATATATATATATATATATATATATATATATATATATATATATTATATATATATATATATATATATATATATATATTATATATATATATATATATATATATATATATATATATATATATATATATATATATATATATATATATATATACGAGTATATATACATATATGATTTTGTACGACGTTTCGCCAAAATTTTATTTGGCATTCACAAGTGCTCTTGCTGCTGCTGTTACTCGATACTGTGATCTTGCTGCTGCTGCTGCTGCTCGAGGCTAACTCACACAGCTGATGAGAGAATGAAATCTATATTTTTTGGCCTATATCTCTTGAGGTGCAGGGTATGAAAACGATGAGGCCTATAAATTTTTTGTGGTTTTCGTAGTAATATGGTAGTTTTTCCTGCTTGTTTGTTGAGATAATATTCAAATACTATGTACAGATATTTAAAGTAAAACATTAAATAGGTTGAAGGGGTGGGGGAGGAGATTAGAAAGATTGTTTCCTAATTAGCATTATATGTTCTTTTCAAGGATTTTGGAGTAAAGAAATTTAAAAAAATTTTTTCTTTACTTTCAATTTTAATATAACACAATATATGTATTATATATATATATATATATATATATATATATATATATATATATATATATATATATATATATATATACAGGGTGCCCCATACGTATGGAATAATGATTTCACAGCATTTATTAATCAGTTTATCAAAAAAATATTTAAATAAAAGTTATAGGGTGTTATATGGCGCACATGCTAAGGTTGACAATAAAATATTTTGAACTATCAGGTCGAAGAAATTACATGGTCTTAAGTTTTTTAAGTGTGGAAAGCCCTGTATATTATTTTATTTTTGAGTCCTACTAAAAATTATAGATATTTTTTGTCTAACATACCATATGTCCAAATTGAACTGTTTTGGAATTATTGATATTTGAAATTAAGGAGATCAGATTAAAAAAAAATAAGCTGGCTTGCGTCAAATATTTCCTGTCAGGTAACGACTTAACGCATCAAAAAATAATTTATTTTACTGCTGTATTTTGTGAAACTGCAATTTGAGCGTAATATCGTAATGCTACATTTATCAGAAATTGAAAGATTCACTTTGTTAATGATGGTTGGTTACGAAGACCATAGGAGAACACAACAGAGGTGTGTGATCTTTTTAACGCAGAACATCCGAATCGAGGACCTATTTTCCAATCCGTAGGTAGCAAAACATTAAAACGATTTAGAAAATCCAATTTGTGCAGGTCTTTTTCCCGATGAAAATAATTTTTATACTCCTAACAGGAATCTGTAGTATCAACAGGACGGAGCACCTCCTTACTATGAAATCATTGTTCGTAGATACTTCGATGCGATTTTTCCTAATCGATATATAGGCAGAAGAAGCGCTATAGAATGGGCTGCAAGGAGTCCCGACCTTACGCCACTCGATTTTTTTATGGGGTAATTTGAAAATCAAAATTTACCGAAGTCGACGTGAAACTGTAGAATATTTACAACAAAGAGTTCAATATATATATATATATACAACACTTATAAGATGACTTCGGTATCTGTCTGTCTGTCCGTCCGTCTGTCTCTCTGTCACACCCGATTTTCTCCGAAATTTTATTTGTCATAGAAAGTTGAAATTTGGTAATGATTGATAGCCTCATCAGAGCCATGTAGTTTTGAAAGTCATATTTGGCTTTAGGCGTTGATTTTGGGGGTGAAATCGAAAGTGAAAAAAAAAATTTTAGTAGGTCATCGAGTGTGGTGTCAAATGAAAGCTTGTGAAAACACGAGTAAAAAATATATATGTAATGTAATACTTGCGCACACTTTTCTTTGTATTATTTTTTAAAAAAATCGCGAAAAAATCGCTGTCCCCCCCACATTATCTCGAAAAGTACTGATCAAAAAATTTTGAAAAAATCCTGGAATATTCTCCACGGTGTGTAGATTGAACGAAAATTATCACGAGTGCATTGCCTTTAATAATTTATCTGGTATATAAAAAAAAAATTAAAATTTCAAGGTCATCAGTTTTCAGTAAAGATTGGGAACAAATGTTGTTGAAAACTCATTTAGGGTGTGTTTTGTGAAGTCAGTGATTATTTTATACCACCGTAACAACATTTTTTATTTTAAAAGCAATCAACGTACAGAACACTAATTGTGCAAGTTCAACTTGCACTTGACCGGTTATTTTTTTTTATTTTCTTCATTGTTAACATGGGACGAAGCTGAAATGGGGTCATTTGGTCGTTTCAATAGTATTACGAGAATCTTTCCTGGTTCCTGATTGGGCTATTGGATATTTATTATAAAAAAAAAATTATAACAAAATATACATTTAGTTAAAAGGATGAGGTAGGGGTTAGACGGGTGGTTGCATGTATATCATACTACATTTATATTTCAGTGTTTTTTGATTATCTCAAATTTTAATAGAAATAGTATACAGAAGGGTTTGAGATGTGATTCCAGATTTACCTTAAAAAATGTTGAATATCAAACAAGTTTAAAAAATACAAACGGTTAAGTTGGCGAAAACGTACTTATGTCACAGCAGGTAAATTCTAGTATTTACTATCTTTGCTAACGAGAAGTATTGTATTCGTAAGAAAATTACGCTCCGAAACTTTTGCTTTCCTTCTCATGTTTTTTCCATTTTAGTCGGTCTGTCGATCCGACACTTGGTACAATAACTCTTGAAGGGTATAGTAATATAATAAGGGAATTATGAATGAAACGTAAAGTTCTTTACCTACTTCTTACTTGATAAAGTAAAACTCATTACTTATTTTAGAACCATATTTTAATGAAGCTAGACACCAAAAAAGCTTCTGACGCTGACGGAATACCTGCAATAATTCTCAAAAACTGTACGAGGGAACTAACACCAGTTTTCTGTAGACTTTTCAACCTATCCTACAGAAAGGGAATATTTCCTTTCTCCTGGAGATGTGCCACAGTTCAGCCGATACCTAAAAAAGGCAAGAAGACCTTGCCAAACAACTACCGCACTGCTTTCAATAATAGCGAAAGTCATGGAAAAGGCTGTCAATCAGCATCTTCTAAAATACCTTGAAAGATTCAACATTATTAGCGATCACCAATATGGCTTTCGTAAACATAGATCAACAGGAGATCTTCTGACTTATGTAACACATGTTTGGAACAACGCAATTAAACACTTCGGAGAATCTCGAGCGGTGGACTGTTGGCTAAGCTACGCTCTTATGGTATGTCTGAAAAGTTCTGTTTGTGGCTCTCATGTTTCCTCAGAGAGCGTTCTTTACGAGTCGCAGTCGACGGATTTCTTTCTAACACCGGTGTGCTCCAAGGCTCCATACTGTCTCCTACTATCTTTCTAATATACATTAACGATCTGCTGGAAAAGACCGGGAATCCAATCTAAGGTTTTGCAGATGACAGTACGTTTATCTCTTCATTCACTTTGAACGCTCGGATATCGGCTGCTCAGGCGAATATCCGCAGACAGCAAGAAGTCATTCAACTTAACAAAGATCTGGAAGAAATTCTATCTTGGGGTGACAGTAACCAAGTGGAATTTAACGCTATAAAAACCCAGGCGGCAGTTTTTTCTAAAAAAGTTAACGTTGCTTAACCCGACATAGTTATGTCGGGGCACTCCATTCCCCTAGCATCGTCATTCAATTTGTTGGGCGTTAATTTGGGAGCAAATATGTCCTGGCATGAACATGTTGCAGGCATAGCAAGGAGAGCTTTTCAAAAGTTGGGAATATTATTTCGAACCAGAAACTTTACACTTACAAAATTTAATTGAATATATAACGATTTAACGAGGTAGAAAGAGGGTTAGAAAGATTACTTCGAATATAATGGTTTATAAGTTTATTTCAGAATTCTTGGAATCTACGAATTCGAATATTTGGTTATTTTTTCAATATTTTCAATTTTTCAAACACGTAAGCGTCCTAGAGGCGCTGTTTTGAGAGTTTTTAAGGTAAGGTTAATTAGACAGTGGAGGGAGTTAGATGGGCTTTTCTTTATATATCGTATTTTAAGTCCTTTTTGGGGTTTTTGAGTGGAAGGATCTAAAAATTGTGTTATTTTTAAATATTTTCAGTTGTGTGCAGAAAAACTGAAACTCTTTCTGTTCCCTTTTTACTTATATTTTTTTATCATATTATATTATTTTTATTTACTTATATTTATATATATAGTGCCAATTAGTTAAAATATTGTCTTGTAGTGTTTGGATTAAGTTACGTTTCAGTGTGAGAAATTCAAATTCAGCACTTATTTCAGAACTACGTGTTGCAAGGGAAGCAGAGAGTAATTTGCTTCACCGATTTTTTTTAGATGTTAATTTTTACATTTACGTGATTAATTAAGAAGGAAAAATATTATAGTTAGAACTGCATATTTAAGCAATCAAAAAACCGTTTCATGATTAAAAGACAAGGCGGGTATGTTTGGGAACACTATAGACCGTCGTAGTCAAAGTTCTATAATAGCTTAAACATCTTCGAAAATATTTTACTCAGTTTTAGATTTGAATATTCTGATATTATTTTCAACATTTTGTCAAATATCAGTAATAACTACCATATATTTTCAGATAGTTTGAGTAAGTAAGGGCTAAACAATATGTTGCATTGTAGAATCTTCTAAAGCGGCATTTAATTAAGAACTTTTTATTAGTTATTATTGATTCTAGTAATTATAGAATGACATAGCTTAGAAACCTCTATATCTTGTAGTTAAGCTGAAATTACTATTGTTTATAAGAAAAATCTCTGAAGTATATTTACCTATTGATACAATCCGCTTTTCTATCGATTGCCGGTCCCGCATCTAAACTAAGGCAAAATGCAGTTTCATGTAAAATTTAAAGGAGAAAAGTTGTATTTTGTGAAACGGCTTTTCTAACAGCCGAAAATTGGAAACAGAAAATAAATTTTTCACTTTGGCAGAAAATTTGTTTCACCGTTTTCTGAGCATAGCATTATTGAAAATAGTGCCGTACTTTAAATAAATATTTAAAAATTCAATTTGACCCTGTCGTTTCGTATTTATCAATAAAATGTTTTTTACTAATTTTTCAAACAAACAAGAATAGAACTTTGTGTACGTGAATACCGGTTAAATTATTTAGGCTATAAAGAATAGTAATTTTCATGAAAAAGAATATTTATAAAATAATTGGACGGCCATTTATAACCAAAGTGGAGAAAATAGCTCAGAAATTCACACTTTCTAAAGAGTCAGAAAACACCATTAAACAGCAATATCTAAAAGAGTTACGAGCGCTAGTAGTTGTCACTCGAGAAAGAGCCACCTAAGGTGAAAACATAGCAATTTATAGAACAAGAAGCTGTATTCTGAAAGAATATTTATGAGATAAAAAAATCATTAAATGCAGACACATTTGCCCTAGAGTGCTTTGGAACTTACTCCATACAGTGCCAACAGCAGAGCGAAGTTATTCAGGCAACCACAAAGGAAGAGGTTCCAAATATCAGTTCAGGCGTAAAGACCTTTACAGCCCCAGAACCAAATGCATAAAAAAATTTTGGTGAAAGTGGAACGTGAAAAGGTGACTAATTGCTTTGTGAAAAACCTGTCAGTATTACTGCGGTCTATCAGAAAATTACAAGCATAAGATCACTCATCCACTACATATATACCGATGACCTTCAACTTTATGCTGTTTCGGAACGAGACCTAAATCAATCACTTAGAGTAGTTGAAGGATTCACCCAGAATATTGGTATAGAATTTGAGTTGGATAAGAGTGCCGTTGTCCAGCTCATTAAACGGGAATATTATACCTAATTTAAATGCTCAGGAAACGTATAACTATCTAGGCGTTGCACAAATTCACTTGCAAGATCCAGCAACTACTAAAAACGTACCCCGTAGCAAGTAAAAAAACGACCAAACACAGATCTGGTCATCAGAACTAACAGGAAGTAATAAAGCTGCTGCTACCAATATTCTGGCTGTACCGGTACCTTTCTGTTCTTTTGGAATAGTGAAGAGAATACAGGTAGAATGCGAGATTTGGATGTTAGCATAACAAAAATGGTCCACATGAATTAAAGTCTCATCTTCGATCCTCTGTTCTTCGAATTGCACATCATAAAGATAGAAGTGAATTTTTGAACTTAATTATTTGTAAAATCGAACTGTGGTGGGACTAGTCCACAAGTTTGCGAAAAGTTCCAATTTACTCTGGGAGACGGTGAACAAAGAGAAGTTAGTTATTTAGGGCTGCGAGAGGCATAGCGGAAAAGCTTGATATGGCGGTGAACTTCAGCGACGTCATCGAACAACAGAATGGAGAGATTAATATTGTTTATGTAGAAGCACCTAGATTTAAGACAGTTATTAAAACAACAGATCAACTGGCATCATAGAGAAAAACCTCAACAGAGAGTGTTTGAGAGAAACATCGATTATCTAGAGCTATCGAAAAACTCTCATTTAGTTTGCTACAGTCGGCAAGTCATAAGTCAGAGAGTGCGGGATTTTTTACTAGCTTGACAGGATTGTGTAATTAATATCTTATTGTATCGTAGCCAACTTGCGGAAACAATTATTGTAATCAAAGGGTAGGAAATACAAAATTTTAAACTATGAACTTTACGCTCTGTGCCCTCGATATTCAGTAACAATGGCCGCCCTAGTCATCCAAGTTTTAGGAGGATTTAAGAACTTTTCTAATATACCTGAAACTACAGTTTGGCGTGTCTAGGCAGGTTCACTTGCAGTGAAGATGCAGCGCGCTCTCTGCTTCTCTTAGATTTCTCAGGCAGATGAGGTTGATCGATGATAACTAACCGAACGAATGGGTATTAAAGTGGCGGTGACGAGGGTCAAAAAGCCTTTCCATCTGATTCCTATTCTCATCTGTGTCTGAACCAAAGATCGGGTAACCAACCACGGTGAGTGAAGAAAAGCAGAGCAAATGCAAAACGGAGGTAAACAAAAGCCTTTGGGGTTTATAGCCCTCTAGAACGGGATCCAATTGCCCCTACCAGGAGAAATAAAACCTCGAAATAACAGCATGAAGGTCAGGAACGCCACCTTAATATACAGCCCTACCAGAATAGTGACCCCCTCTATTGGGCTCTAGAAGACACCGTGTTTTCTCAGCAGGATTGAGAGCCACATTTATTGGAAGACCTAGACAGCGTATGAAGTGGACACCGAAAACGAACGAATACTTCATGCACTGTTATTTCTGCATCTCGAGAAATGAAATAAATATGGGACCATACAGTCCAAGGAAACATGAAGCCTTCTCGAAAAATTATCCGGACCCTCCAGTAATCGAACAACG
This sequence comes from Pachyrhynchus sulphureomaculatus, assembly GCA_019049505.1. Lineage (NCBI taxonomy): Eukaryota > Metazoa > Arthropoda > Insecta > Coleoptera > Curculionidae > Pachyrhynchus > Pachyrhynchus sulphureomaculatus. Next base: position 134,956,471 of record CM032456.1, read on the forward strand.
TATAGCAGACCAAAGGCGCATCAAAATACAACGGAATATTATTTCAGAAGTCTAATTAGCACAAATTAGATAGGAAGTGATCACAGCTCAAGAAAAAAATGTAACTGAAGATCGCGAAGCCCAAGCGAAACTGAGGATAAAACCAGAACCAATACCTTAAGAAGAGATAGCTACCAATCCAGAAACATGGCCCGCTAATCATGTAGAAGAGAAATTTGAAGATAAAATATCTCAAAAACTCATGGAGGAACTGAGATTTTAGTGGTACGGATCCCTTGCTCATATATCCCAAGGTAGAATTCCTCAAAACAATTGTCAGCAGCAATTGCGATCAGGAACACTGTAATACTACCATTATATTTAGAAAAAAAATGGTGAAGACCTCGAAGAACTGCAGACTGCCATCAACGCGGCGGCTGTAGCAATTGTAAGGATTACGGAAGAAAAAACCTCAAACCCTAAAAACTAAAAGCCGCATTCGAAAAGATAAACTGGCCTGTGTACATCGCCGGACTTCTGAAATTTAGGTGATGCGACGTCAAATGGATAGATTCATACAATTTTTGAGCCAAAACAGAACATCTAAAATAATAGCTTTCTATCAACACTTATAGAGACGATACCTACCCAGCCAAACAATAGTGCAGAACTAATGTTAGACACCTTGTGTTAGAAACTTTCTGTAAAACTAGCAGGCTACGCAGGTACAACCCGTCTGTAAAAAAAGCACATAACTTCATATTCATGCGAAGTGCGAAGGAATTTTGTCATTATGTAAGAAAAGGTGTAAATATCACCGAACTACCATTGGTCGAGAATTTCTGGGAGGGCTTATGGGCCAATGACATAAAATATAGTAATAACACTGGCTGAATATTATTAAAAGAGCGAATCTTCAGTTTATCTGCAATGGGAAATGTGGAATTCCTGATTGAAGACGTCACATTTGCTGTGAACAAGGCTCAAAATTGGAATACTACTAGCTCGGATGGAATTTATAAATTTTAGTTTAAGAGACTAAGTTCTGGGAACTCACACCAAGCCCGATTCTTCATCATTTTCGTGCAAAATCCACCTTACCTAACAAAAGACAGAATGCCTAAGCACCAAAACAGCACTAAAGACCCGTCCAAATATTCATCTATTACTTGCTTATGTACCCTATATAAAATAGTGAACGCCTGTAAAACTATGCCCACCCTTGGGGCAGAACTCTGTTTGCCATGGAACAGGAAAGTTGCATAAAAATAATACAGAGTCCCAACGAGCAGCTCGCTAACGAAGCTGTGGTAATAGAACAGGCCCACCATAAATCCCAAAACGTATTCATAACCTTTATAGACTATAGTCTATAGACTATAGACATTACTATAGTAAAGATTTTGATAGTGTGTCACTCGTGGCTCGTTCATATGCTGAAAATATATAATATATAGCCTAATAGGATAGCAATGCTAAAATAAGTTATGTCATGATAGGAAATTGATCTACATCAGCATTACAACAAAGGCTTTCTACAATCTCAAGCTATCACTAACAAGATGGGCATTTTCTAGGGCGACAATATATAGTTCAGCCTTGCTTCAAATCCATTATCTGCGATACTCAACAAAACCGGTTATATAAAGTATTTAAAAGAACGCAGTAACGATTTGTGCATATGATGTACATAGATCATACCAAACTAACGCAAGCCACCAAGAAGTTCTCTGATGATATACGCTCACGCACATGTCGAAAAATGGATATCCAGAGACAGCAAATAATCCAGGAGAGCCTTGAACTTAAAAATAAATGTTTACTGAGCCAGAATGCAATATATAAGTACCTGGGCCTTCAGCAAGTAAGGTGTATTTAGCACAAGGACATCCATCTGCGATTCAAGGACAAATACCTTAAGAGCGTCACGACTGTTCTCAGTTTGCTAGCCAGAAGACCAGGGCAAACTCTCAGAGCCGTCATTGCTGTAAAAACAGTCAATTGTTGGTAGGAGCCTTCTTAAATATGAACGGCTAACGACCTGAATTAGGCTTTCGAAGACTGAGTGCCGGCACTAACGGGAGGAAAAATTGCCGGGCATATTGTTATTGGCTGATGATGAAATCATAGCCCCCCTCCCATATGTTGGATATTCGAGGGCGGCCTTTGAGGACTGGAAGCTCGACTAAAAAACTGCCGTCGGCATGTTGTTGGTCGACGAACGAGATAGATAGCGCTCTAAAACAAGATCAAAGTTGAGCTAGAAGTATCGAGCATCACATATTTTACCGCAATGCCACGGAAAACGTTCATAGGTATTAAGGTTGGCACCGCGTCGAGCTTTATGGCCAAAGGGAAGTAAAAAGGACAAGACCGTAGAAACAACGGGCTGAGAGGGTACTGTCTGTGATACGGTGATTCAAAACCTACGTTTAACTGTAGGTCTCGTTGCGCTGACAATATCCAGGACGTTTATACGGGGTAGCTAAACAAGATCTTCCTGACATGTTTGCTTAGCTATAAGCCTCCCCATTTACACTAATTAATAGTAGATAGATAGATATTTAGGACCAATAGGTACATAGAGTTGTCGATCGTAAATATAGGAAGAAATGTATATAAAATTAAATTACTTGGATTTAAAAATACATACCTAATATCAGGTCAGTCAATAAGTTTTGAAAACGACACCTATGGAGCAGCCCTTGAACCAAATATTGAACACCATTTTGAAGCTTCAACCGTCATGTGAACACATCCTAAATTTCCAGTCAATTATTCATTGTTTATCAGCTGATTAAAGTAGACGAGTATTTTTAAAAAATGGAAAAATCGAATATCGTTCAGTGATAAAATTCTTTGTTTTGGAAGATTTATCGGTAACTGAAATACATGCAAAGTTAGTCAAAGTGTTAAAGGAGTCTGCTCTTTCATTTCGAACGGTTCATAGATGGACTTGAGTTTAAACATGGTCGTACAAGCGTCAGTGATGATCCACGCCCAAAAATGGCAAGGATTGAAGAAAATGTTCGCAAGTAAAAGATATGGTAATGGAAGACCGTCGATTAACCATGGATAATTTAGTTGAAGCTGTAGGCATCTCTCATGGATCAGTATATCAGATCTTAACTAATGTTTTGGGTATGAGAGAAAACTATTCACAAAATGGGTGCCGCATTTGCTTGTATTGGAACAAAAACGCACTCGAGAAAAACTTGCTGAACAACATTTGGCGATTTTATGCATCGATTTGTAACTACGGATGAGACTTGGGTTTATCAGTATAATCCTGAACTACGACAATAAACCGCACGGTGGACTGAGATCAGTTGCTCAGCTCCAAAGCAGCCAAAGTGGTCAAAGTCGTCCAAAATATGGCATCAGTTTTCTGGGATGCAAAAAGAATTTTGTTAATTGATTACCTTCAAACCGGTAAAACAATCTCAGGACAGTATTATTGGCTCCGTCTGACTTATATCTGTTCCCAACCTCAAAAGATTTCTACGTGGGAAGCGTTTTTCGACAAATGATGAGGTAATAGCATCCATAGATGGGTATTTTTAAAGTCTACGGAAACCCACTTCAGAGATGGGGTAAATAAATTGGAAAATTGCGGAAAAAAATGTATTAAGCCTAAGGAAGATCGTACTGAAGAATAAATGTATTTCGACCCATTAATTCATCTTGTTTCATTTCGTTTTCAAAACTTATTGACTTAGTAATGTGCCTAATATCTGACACCTAATTATGTATTAAATATTTTTAAATTTATTTTAATGTATAAAACTGCCAGGAATTATAAAAAAAAATTATATAATTGTATATGGAAAACAATAAAATATTATTGTTTACAGAGATAAAAATAGTTACCTAATTTTAATAAAAATAATCAGAGCGCTTTTTCCGAGGGATCCTTCCGTCAAGTATATACAATTATTGTAAAGCCACTGAAAATAGACAGAAGTCCATGATCCCAGCAGCTTACACAAGCTGTTTTCTTGTCTGTCAAAATCCATCCTGAGACGCGTTTCGCCGTATCACGGCTCGTTCAGTCGGGCTAAGATTTGACAAACAAGAAGAACGGTATCATATTGTAAGCTGCTGGACGATATGGAACTTCTGTCTAGTTTCGGTTTGCTTTACAATAATTATACTATTAATTGAGGAGAAGATCCCTCGAAAAAGCGCTACCTGCTTGTAAAGCGTTGACTGTGACAACCACTCTGTTGCGTTTGAAAGCTTCTGGGTCAGCTGTCGCTGGAGTAATATGTATGCGTACTTTATACATTTCGTTGTATCTTACCATCGTGCTCCGTAACTTCCAGGGATAAGACCACTGTGATACCGTTCTCTTGTTTGTCAATCGTAGCCTGACCCTGACGAGCCGTGATACGAAAATAATCTAAATGTATCCGAATAAATTAAAAACAAGAAAGATTATTGAAAAAAAAATACAAAACTGAAAAAGTAGAGAGACAAACACATGCATTAAATTAACAACAATAAAAAAAGACGCACAAGTCTAAGAATGTTTTTAAAAATATTCATTACTCGAATAAAAAGCATTTTTAAAAGGAACTTTTTTACGTCATTTTGGAATCTCTTCCTCCTTGTCCTTATTGTACACGGTTAAAACTTTGTATGGTTTTATATATATGAATGAAGGGGGACTGATAAAAAATGAAGAAAGAAATATTTTTTTCCAGGAACGGTACAAGGGGTCTGGTTAGGCTAAAAAACTTCAATTCTCTATGTAAAGAATTGTCTCCATTAAAGGGTTGGTGAACAAAAATTTTTATTTCGATTGGATGAACCGTTTGCCAGTAAATTCGACTGGCTAATTAATAAGGTATAAAAAGTGATATTTTGTCTATATGGAAAGAAGTTGATGTTCTAGCCCCATTCCAGAATATTTTTCAAGTCTTATTTAATTGATACTTATATCTGACTTTGGATTTAGATTGTGATTCAGATTCTGTGGACGTTAATTTCGATGTTTCAGAGGAGGTATAGAAAACAATGCTATTATTTAATTTTAATTACTGTTTAAAATCAATTCTACAGGTTTAAATTAAACCTCTTTTTTAATTAACCCATAAAATTTTAAATAATAGTCTAAAAATTATGGAATTTGTTACCTTTCAATTAAGTAATTTTAAGAACAATGGAAGAAGGGCTTGTTTTTAATTTTATTCATCATAAAAACCTTTATTAATAGGCCTAGAATGCGCCATGGAAACTTAGTCCGATACTTTCGGAACACGTTGTATATTTTTGAGCATAATTTTCACAAATTTTATGTTTGAGCTATCTTAAATTAAATAAATAAATCAAAAACTAACAATCATAATTATAATAAAGAAACTACACTATAATTTCTCGATATTTTAGTAAAAGAAAGAATTTAAATTTTTATTAGTTTGCTAAACTAAGTGACAAGGCTTTAATTAAAGTAGATGGATTTAAGAAGTTGACAAACGCTTCTTTAAAACTCTGTAAATCCAATTAATTGCAGATAATGCAAATAATCCTTCGTTAAACTACTTCTAATATAATTTCTTTTTACTACTTCGCGATTTCTTAAACAAACTGTGTCAGTAATTAGAATATTTAAGGTTTTAATAACATTTAGTCTAGTAGTGTATTGGCAGAAATTTAAAGCTAATATAAAAAATTTTAGTATTATTTTTAAGACCTAATATTAAAGATATTAGGACTTTAGGTTTAGTGAGGCTTCGATTTCAAAAAATTATTTTGTTTCCTATCTGACGCTTATCAGTACTTTTTAGTAAACACTTATATCCTAAATAAAATAAACAAAAAATGGCCAGATACGGTTTTTTGCGAGGAAATCTTCTAAAAACCGTCGCATATATTTGCCTCGATCGTGTTGAGCCTGACGAACTGATGTTTAACCATGCAAATATCCACAGACTAAAAGCAATACTCAATATTATGGCGTTCCTCTTATACTATTATATGTTTTTTTTCTGAAGAAAAGTCCGTTGGATTCATCTCCACCTCACCCTTCGTACTGAGAATTTGGTTATGCAACAGAATGATATTTCTTTAAGTTTTTAAGAATGCCAGGGTCTTAAATTCTTCTCAATAAAAATGACTATACAAAATTTAGGTATTACATACTCATTTTTATTTTTAAATTATTATAATTGTTTTATATTCTGCGGAATACTAACCAGTGCTTGCGAGGTGTTTTCAAAAAATGGGAACACAAAATTTTTAGTGATTTTATAAAGATGGCGGCGATAGCTTGACAGGGAGCTGGTAAGATTAATATATGTTACGTAAGACCTAATAAAAATTGATACGATTACATATTTCTCCAAATCTCTTTTAAATTAGGGGTAAATAAACAACTTGTCAACAGGCCGATCAAAATACAGAAAATTGCAAGGTGCCAGATTTCATCAATTATGAAATATATTTTTTTATCATATTTGAGATTTTTTAATCTCAATAATTGAGTAATATTGATACTATATTTCTTGTATACATCGCAAAATTAAAGGAAGGTTTTTTAGGAAATAACGGATTGTAGTTCTACATGCCAAACCATTCAGCGTAGTGTGAAAAATTTCCCATTTTCAGAACATCGTCTATATACTTTGACATTCTAAATAAAATCATCTCTCTGATGATGCTAATATGGTTAGTGAAAAGAGCATCGAGTGCAAAGATAAAGTTTTCGTCCGTCGCGTCGGTATTTTTCGGTGTAGTCGTGATAACTGTTGTGTACGGTCATTGTACAAAATTTCAAAATTTCAACTTATTCTAAATATGTTTGTTACGTTAATTATGCCCATAAACCTTTCTTAATTTATCTGCATTAATTAGTTTTTCGCTACAAAGAAAAGACATGCTCACATCCAAAAACGTATACCCTCCAAGAGTTTTGGAAAAAGTTCTCTACCCTATAAATCTTAATGTACTTTTATTCTCTTTTTGGATTCATTTGCCTTCTCTTCCATAGAACGTAACTACGGATACTCTTGTTGTCCTTTGTATGCATTCTTCTTTTTATTAAGGAACTAGTAAAACATAAATACGAACAGGAACTTTCCGCAATCGGAGCAATACGACTAAAGCAACAAAGTCACAATAACACATTAATTTTTTTATATCCCATTTAGCTAGCTTTGCCTAGATCGATAAATTAAAAAATATCCATATTTTAACGTATTATTTTAACATCGTTCTTTTAGTACTTCACATGTTCTTCGTGAAACATTGTCTGAAGTGGCGCTGCCAAGCCGTAATAACTTACAGATTTATAAGGGCAATGGATATTTTGTGAACTAGAGCTTAGTAACTGTGTAAAGTTTGCATTTTTTGCTAACTTGTTAGCCTAACTCGAATTCTTATGTTTAAAAGGCCTTATCTACAACATAAAGCGAGAAAAAACACGAATATCCTCTTGTATATAAATTTGATGCTAAACTACTAAATTAGGTCATCAGTGGGATTTGAATTTCTCTCGTTATTTTTTTTTAACAACTCCCATTTTTATCTCAAGTTCACTTTACGTAATAATTAGCAAAGGAGTATGTTACTTACCTGTAAAGCTGACTTTATGTAAATACTTCAAACAGATCGCTTCCTTTTGTTGGTTTCATTGCATCACACAATCCCGGTTTCTTGCAGAAATCCCCATGTAGATCTCTGCAAAAAATATATATATATATATATATATATATATATATATATATATATATATATATATATATATATATATATATATGGTATATATATACAATTTATAAAGGTCAGACCCTTTTACATCAGCCAATGGCTATCTCATAATCTGCTGAGTAACGAAAGAACATCTTTTAATGGAGTGCCTGTAATAGCGAACAAACGCATAAAACAACTCGGTTCTGGGTTACAAGGCAGTTAATGACAGAATTATAATAGCCAGGATTCAAGCTTAAATATTATATTGTACAGGTTTACGCTCCAACAGCTCAAGCACATAGAAAACTTTTATGGACAACTAAGTGATACTATCAGAAGGCTTCCACTCCTTGGTGATTTCAACGCAAAGATTAGCACAACGGAGTAGGATAATGGCTTAAGAAGCATAGTGGGCAGGTATGGTTTAGGAGAACGAAATGAGAGAGGAGACACACTAATAGAATTTTGTACAGAAAATAACTTGTTTATATCAAACTCAAATTTCAAAAACACCACAAACGCCGCCTATACACTTGGCAATCTCCAGATGGCAAAACACGCAATCAGGTAGACTATATTATAGTCGGAAGCGGATGGAAAAATATCGATAAGAGATACAAAAACAAATCAGGAATGGACTGCGGTAGCGATCGCAATGCTCCCGTAACAGAAATACGAGTATGCCTCAAACTTTGAAGACCTGTAAGCCCAATAATACCGGCAAATTTTGACAGCAAAGCCAGAATCAAAAGATTACTGTCAAATTATCATGGGGAGTGCAAATAACCATACCACACAACTGAATATGGGAAATCTAGAGCCAACAATTCTCAGGAGTGGGGTGAAATTAGCTATAAAAAAACTCAAAAATAATAAGTCCGCAAAGGTGGATGGCATTGGGACCGAAATGCGTAAAGCGACAGGAGACACAGGTGTTAACTTAATCACGAAATGTGCAGTAAAATCTGGACAATATGTAAATGACCGAAAGAATGAAACACAATCGATTATATATATATATATATATATATATATATATATATTTATATATATATATATATATTTTATATATATATATATATATTATATAATATATATATATATATATATATATATATATATATATATATATATATATATATATATATAAATATATATATATTTGTGTTTGCGTGTTTGCGCGTTTGTGCGTTTGCGCGTTTGCGCGTTTGCGCGTTTGCACGTTTGCGCGTTTGCGCGTTTGCGCGTTTGCGCGTTTGCGCGTTTGCGCGTGTGCGCGTGTGCGTGTGTGCGTGTGTGCGTGTGTGCGTGTGTGCGTGTGTGCGTGTGTGCGTGTGTGCGTGTGTGCGTGTGTGCGTGCGTGCGTGCGTGCGTGCGTGCGTGCGTGCGTGTGTGCGTGTGTGCGTGTGTGCGTGTGTGCGTGCGTGGGTGTGTGCGTGTGTGCGTGTGTGCGTGCGTGGGTGTGTGCGTGCGTGGGTGTGTGCGTGCGTGGGTGCGTGGGTGGGTCCGTGCGTGGGTGCGTGGGTGCGTGGGTGCGTGTGTGCGTGTGTGCGTGTGTGCGAGTGTGCGTGTGTGCGTGTGTGCGTGTGTGCGTGTGTGCGTGTGTACGTGTGTGCGTGTGTGCGTGTGTGCGTGTGTGCGTGTGTGCGTGTGTGCGTGTGTGCGTGCGTGCGTGCGTGCATGCGTGCGTGCGTGCGTGCGTGTTAGCAAAATAACAATGCAACGAAAAAACCTAATAACATTTTTTTTTACAGTCTTTTCTCCTTTATTTTTTAAATTGATTTAATAAAAACTACACCTCTCATTAAAAACCGTTTTTGAATTTCTGATATTGCCAGATACATTATTTTTATTCAATCATTGTAAATTTTAATATCTCAGGAATAATTTATCTAATAAATTAAAATAGTAATAAAAATGTCCAGAAAAAATAATATGTAATCATAATAATATTTCTTATCTATTATTTCAGAAGATATGCCTTGATAACGCGCGCTAGGATGTGCGTCTCCACGTCCCTCCAGCATTATAGGTCACTACCATTTAACAGCTGATGTTGATGTTTCAGTTCACCCTATATGTTTGGACAAAATGGAATCAAATTTGAGAAATCTTATTCTAATAACAATGCCAAGATTAATATCGAAATTTTAAACGATTTTCTTTTGAAAAAATCCAAGGTTTTTTATGACAAGGAAAAAGCGAAAACGACAAAGTAGGTTTAAAGAAGTAATTATATTGATTCTATTTATTACTATCAATTTGGAATTTCGCAGTATATACAAAATTGTTTCTAGAGGTCTTAAATTACAACCAGTTTTCTGTAGGCTCTTTAACCTATCCTATAGAAAGGGAATATTTCCTTCCTGCTGGAAATCCGCCAGAGTCTCCTAAAGAGGAATACAGGTTGATATGTCTAAGTATGTCTAATACGAGTATTATTGTAACCGAGTCAATAAATGAAGTATTTTATTGAAGTATCCGTTATTTTGTGGCTGTACATTATAATCAAATAAAAAACGTATTTACTTTGTTAAACATGTCACTATATTAATTTTATTTATTTTTGCTATCTTTGTCACTGCGGTTGCTATCTATGTCACTGCGGTGCTTAATCGTTATTACAACGTCTTTAAAAATGTATCATGCAGAAAGAAAAAAAAATATTGTAGTGAGTTATTTAAGTAAATGCGTTCTTTATTTCTAATAAATAAAGTATTTCTTGCTTCAACGTTCAAACTGACCGGAGAAATTTCCGGAGTTGAACTTTATGATCTACAATTTTTCAGTAAAATTAACAGTAATAAAAGAACCACATTTCTCCGCCAATTATTTCTGAAAACTTATATTTAATTACATATTATCGATCAGTCAATAAGATTTGAAAGCGACATCTATGGGGCGTCATTTAAACCAAATATTGAACATCATTCTGAAGCGTCAGCAAGTCGATCTGTCTAGTCATTCATGGTTTATTAGCTGGTTAAAGTAGACGTGTTTGAGTACTTTTTAAAAACGGAAAAATCGAATATCGAAATTCTTTGTTTTAAAAGGTTTATAAGTTAGTGAAAGTATTAAAGGAGTCTGCTTCTTTATTTCCAACTCTTCATAGATGGACTCGAGTTTAGACGTGGTCGTACAAGCGTCAATGATGATTCAGGTTCAGGACATCCAAAAATTGCAACAACTGAAGAAACTGTTGTGCAAGTACAAGATATGGTAATGGAAGACCATGGTTTAACTATGGATGATTTAGCTTAGGGTATAGGCAATTTTATATGGATCAGTACATGAGATCTTAACTAATATTTTGGGTATGAGAATGCTATTTACAAGATGGGTGCTAACATAGGGACAAAAACGCTTTCGAGAGAAACTTTCTAAACAACATTTGGCTCGTTTCACAAAGAATAAAACTATAGGTACATAGAGTTGTCGATCATAAATATGGGAAGAATTGTATATAAAATTAAATTACTTGGATTTAAAAATACATACCTAATATCAGGACAGTCAATAAGTTTTGAAAGCGACACCTATGGAGCAGCCCTTGAACCAAATATTGCACACCATTTTGAAGCTTCATCTGTCATATGAACACATCCTAAATTTCCTGTCGATTTGTCAAGTCATCCATTGTTTATCAGCTGATTAAAGTAGACGAGTATTTTTTAAAAATGGAAAAATCGAATATCGTTCAATGATAAAATTCTTTGTTTTGGATGATTTATCGGCAACCAAAATCCATGCAAAGTTAGTCAAAGTGTTAAAGAAGTCTGCTTCCTCATTTTCAACTGTTCATAGATGTATTCGAGGTTAAACGTGTTTGTACAAGCGTCAATGATGATCCGCGTTCAGGACGTTCAAAAATTGCAAGGACTGAAGAAAATGTTGCGCAAGTAAAAGATATAGTAACGGAAGACCGTCGTTTAACTATGGATAATTTAGCTGAGCCTATAGTCATCTCACATGGATCAGTCCATGAGATCTTAACTAATATTTTGGGTATGAGAAAGCTATTTACACGATGGGTGCCGTATGTGCTAACATAGGAACAAAAACGCTCTCAAGAGAAACTTTCTAATCAGCATTTGATTCGTTTAACAAAGAATAAAACTGATTTTGTGCTTCAACAATGAATGGGACTTGGATTTACCAGTATGATTCTGAACTGCAACAATAAACTGCACAGTGGACTGAGCCCGGTTGTTCAGCTCCAAAGCAGCTAAAGTGTTGACCACTATCGTCCAAAAAAATTATGGCTTCAGTTTTTTGGATACAAAGAGAATTTTGTTAATGATTACCTCTAAACCGGTAAAACGGATTAAAGTACGAATTGTTGGAACATCCACCCTATTCGCCAGATCTGGCTCCGTCCTGACTTCCATCTGTTCTCAAACCTCAAAAGATTTTTACGTGGGAAGCGTTTTTCAACCAATGATGAGGTAATAGCATCCGTAGATGGG
>CM032456.1:134968707-135157396 GCA_019049505.1 Pachyrhynchus sulphureomaculatus
TGTATATTATAACTCATTATGTCAATTCAATAGAGCTCTAAAATTGTTTTTTATAATAATGTGCCAAAAATAAGAATATAGCATGTAATGTGCTACTAGATTTATTGGCAAAAAATGCCTTCGTGTATTTAATCTAGTAAAAGTAATTTATGAAGCGCACTTGATAGTAGAACTCCAAACACCCCAAGTATTTTTCATAGTTTATGTAAAGAGCACTTTATTTTCCTAAAATTTCCTTTTATCGAAGGCACACACATGAGACCTCGTCGGCTTAAATTTCGGCTACATAATTCTCATGCATCGTCTCCTCATCGTATCTGCATTTCAAAGGCGGTTTAAACTTATTTATTACAGTGAAAGATGGAGACGTTGTCACTACAGAAACATGGAACATGTATCGATATTTTCTTACTGTTGTTGTTTTATCATTTTTAGCATAGAACTTCACAAATTAACAAAATTAAGATTCATCTTTAAAGCTGTAAGGAAAAATTTCTGATGTTTATATATATATATATATATATATATATATATATATATATATATATATATATATATATATATTTCTATAGAATGAATAGAGATATGACTTATGGGATTAGTTTTGTGGGTAAAATCGTTACAAAAACAAAAATTTACAAGGTTATCCAGTGGAGTGTCAAATGGAAGCTTGTGATAACACGAGTTCTTTCAAAAATATATATGATGTAATACTAGCGCAAAACTTCTCTCTATATTATTTTAAAAAAATTAATACTGTGGGATCGGATATGAAAATCATTCGTTTTCAAATAATCTTAAATTCGCAACTAAGAATTTAATAAAAAAAAATTATAGAATTTTTATTTTATCCTTCAAAAAAAGGTTTTTTAGAAATTATAAAGATTTGCTATTTTCATGAAGTGAACTAAAATGTACGGTACCTATTTACTTTTAATTTTGTTTATTAATCTATGGATGTAGGTCAGTAAGTTTTCTTAAAAAAGTTCCTAATTTTTTTTTTAAACTCACATGTCTTCACCACTAAACAAAATGTCATGTGCCTCTCTACAGGAAGAGCTGTCTTTTGATGTTGCGCCACGATTTACTGAAAAATGAGAGAAAGCAAACTTACAGGGCGAAATCAAGTTCACTAGGTTCAAGATATAGGTCGGTAATTCTAAGTTACTAAACATGTAGTTAGGTTAGGTAAAAAAGCTTTTAATATGACTACGGTACGGTAAAACTCTCTCTCTCTCTCTCTCCCTTCCCCCCCTTTCTCTCTCCCCCCCCCCTCTCTCTGTCTCGTACAGAACGAAAATTATCACAGCTGCGTTGCCTTTGACAATTTCTCTTTCTATAGTTTCAATTTCCTCCACGGAATGTAGTGGTAATTTGGTGTGTTATAGGATATTCTTCTCCTCGGGGCTGCTACCTGGAGATTTTCCTTGAATGATGAGTTTTTCTAAACATCCCTGATCTTTTCTCACGATATGGCCAAAAAATTTAATGATTTTTGTTTGGATAAAGCTTGAAATACGTTGCTGGACATTTAGCTCTGATATAATTGAGTCGTTGGTGCGTCGTGTCGTCCATGAGATCCTAAGCATTCTTGGCCAGGGGTACATTTCTGTGGCATATAGTTTCCGACTTTTTCAATGTCCAAGATTCAGAGCCATATGTGAAAATTTACCAGTCTGATTTTCACTTGTTTGGGTATGTAGGTATTTTCTTGAGCTTTTGCACAGCAACTTTCGTAAGAGCACACCTTCGACAGACCTCCCCCTCTACTGTATCGGCATTACTAATTAGGGATTCCAAGTACACGTACACACTCACAACATCAAACCGGTAGATTTGTCTGACATCTGGTCTGTTGTTATTTCCCCTATTATTTATATTAAGTTTAAGTCCAAATTCTACGCTTTCTTTTTCTGCCCTATTAAGTAGTTGTAGTAATTCCTTTTCACTCTCAATCAGAAGAACTGTGTCATCTCATTGCCAATTATCCAAAGTCCTCTGCATGATATATTCGCCATATATATTGAAAAGTTTGGGAGAGAGGATGCAACCTTGTCTTATATCACAGTGAGGTTTAAATTCCTCTGATTTTGTATCATTAACAATAACATGGCACTTAGCATTGGATAAGATGGATAGGAACTCCTATTTCATTAAGTATTGACCAGAGCTCTGCCCATTTTACCTAATCAAATGCTTTTTGATGGTCTAAAAAGCATAAATAGAGAGAGTTGTTAAATTCACGCGCTTTTTCAATTATTTGGCGAATGTTTATTAGTTAATTTCTGGTTCTCCGACCACTGGGAAAGCCGGCTTGCTCTGGTGGGATTTGTGGTTGAATGTATATTTCTAAACGTGATATCTAAAAAAACTATTATTTTGCTTGACAATTTGGTGGAGATTTTTTTTTTTCGTGAAAAGTTGCGAATTTCCCCTGAACTAAGAGCTGTGAAATATCAATACGTACATATTCAGTACAAGTAGAAATACATTCATATACAGTTCAGTACATTACTGCTTTAAGCATTTGGCCAATCGCAGATAAAATAAATTTCCATGATGAGTGACTCCATTATTGAAGAAATATTTAGGTAGGAATTATTTGTTTTAAACTTTTACTACAAAGATATTTAGCTTTTTTATATATTCTTGGTAATTCTTATATTGAAGATGAATTGGTGACTGACTTTTATAGAATACCTCAGCAGCCACGGTACGGAACACTAACTGCGCAAGTCTGCACTTGGCAAATTTTGTTACGATCTGCTAACCATCTTATAATCTTCAAAGATAAAAATGCCAAACACACTACTACCCAACCTCCAACCTGATCGCCTGATCGCCTGATAAATAAATCTAGAGCGATAATGGCCTAAAATAAGTAAAAAAAAAAAGATTAAAGATAATAGGAAAATAACGAAGAATATTTGGATTAATTTGAAATATTGGAATATTAGCAATGTAACATTTTCCTTGCAGATATTCTTTCGATCTGTTGTCGTCAATATGATTTATTTGAAACAAAATTATGATTAAAATTTTCTGCATCTGCTAGAAATGCTAATTTCGTATATTTGCGTATAAGCTCAATTTTCCTGTAGGTTTTTTCAAATGAACTTCCTTTCTAGACAAGACATTTGATTTAAAATATAATTTAAAAATATATAAAGTGTTACAAAAGAGTGTCATATATTAAACTGATTCAAATAAGTGTACACGTAAGACCAATATTTTATAACTTCCAGTAGAGTAGAATTGCGTTCTTTAAAAAATTGTTGAGCAGTTCCTAGAATCATCTGAGATTAATATTGCAATTTATAAATACGAGAGAGGGCGCTTTGAAGGCGGTTAGAGAGATGGCTGATATGCAAAATCAACTGTCAACGATGATACGTTTTTTTAATTTTTTCATAAAATACTGGAAACTGGTATTTCTAAAAAGTAAATCAAGTTTGGTGGTATTGCTGAAAGTTAGTTTTCGTTACAGTTTACTTTCTTATGTGTTTGATACATTTGTTACTATCAAATTTCTAATTGCCTAGGAGAAACAATTTGTTATAAATTTATTTTAATAAAACAGAATAAGTAAAATACATATAATCTTATTAAATTGCTCAAATTGGTATCAGTAAGTATACAATTAGCGCGAAAGTGGAGGCAGTAACGTTGTTTTAAAAATTTTAGACTTCTTTGAGTCACTTGTCCGCGAGAGACGTTGTTTATAAATATTTTTCTGCAAATCCTATAGCTACAGACATACATGGAGTTTAATATAAATGCTCGTAATAACACCCTGTTCATTTATGCAAAAAATAAATTAAATCCAAATTCTCTGCATATGTTAAAATTGCCATTTCTACATGTAAGTATTTTAAAAAGGAGAAAATGGCAGAAAAATCACGAGCAATGCTACCGGTTGCGAATAATTTACACTTAAATTATAACTAATACGAATGATGTTTAAGTTTCAAATCATACCATAAAAATGGTCAGCAGATCAAAAAGGAACACGAATAATCAAATATTTCAAATTAATGCAAGATTCGTATCGTTCTTTACTTTTTTTATGATATCTGTAACATGATCTTTTAAATATAACACGCGTTGTTTTATTATTATAATATACCTTTCATGTAAGTTTCCAACTAATAAATTATCTGTGACGTTAATGACCGGATAGAGCCTATCAGATGCTTGAAAAGAAGCCCTATGGGTAAAATAAATTTAATAACGATCTGTTTATTTTGAGTTAGGTTATTTTTGTCAAATAAAAAAATTCCTATTTTGGCGGTTTAAATTACTAACCTATTCAGGGTTTCTGAATATATATCATCTACCTATGGGAGAAACAAAAATTACTAGAACTATTTAGGAAACAATATTTTTTGTGTACGACGTTTTTAAATCATATTGTGACTGGTGGCAAAATTCGGATTTGAAATCGATTTCTCGTACACTTGATTGCATATTTGCATTCAACTTAAAATTCCAGACTTTGCCCATATTGAATTATTTTGTAGATCTTCTCATGAAAATTCAATATTCGTTGGAATTCGAGAGGTAAACAAATTTGTTCTAGGATATATTATTTATAACTTAATAATTATTGCCTACTTTCCTTACATAAGGAATAACATACGTCAAACCTAAAAGCTCAGACACCACAAACTACCGACCTATCACCCATCCTTCAACCCTATAAAGATCATCACAGCGATAATTTCCAAGAAAATAGAACCTAATAAACAACAATATTCTCACAAACTCCACACCTAATAGCTGGTTAATCAGAGCCCTAGAAATTTACAAAATCAACCAAAATCTCAGGAAATTTCTTGCGCAAATTATGAAAACATGGTAACCGAAAATCCATCTAAAAACACAAACCGAACGCATCCAAACAGAAGCGTCGTACATCAGACGGGGTATATTTCAGGGGACTCGCTCAGCATTGTATGGTTTTGCCTCTATCTCAATCTACTCTCAAAAACCGACATAAAATAAATCACCTCCTATATATGGATGACATAAAACTTTACACTGAAACAGCTGAAAGAACTCCTCAACATCACAGAAATGTTCACCTTGGACATCAATATGGAATTTGGTATAAGTAAATGTAAAATGCTCCGCATCAACAAAGGCCGATGGAAAGGCCACCATGAGGCAGAAATCATCAACAATGAAACACTCGATAACATGCTCGACAAAGAAACATATAAATATCTAGGCTTTCATCAAAGCACAAAACTCAACCACACTCACATCAAAACAGAGCTCAGAACCGAATTCAAAAACAGACTCACGAAACTAATATAATCAAAACGCAACTCTAAAAATCTCACTAAAGCCATCAAAACGTTCGCTATATCTATACTCACATATTCATTTGGTATTATCAAATGGTCACACACCGATATAGAAAACATTCACATCCTTATATGTTCTCATTTCAGCAAATTACACCCCAACACATGCAAAGAAAAACTTACCATCGAGAGGAAGGCAGGAGGAAGAGGAATCGTAGATATAAGATAGCTACATACAAAACAAATACAAGCACTTGGGAAATTCTTTCGCACCAAGCAAACCAGCCTCCACACAACAACATTGAGCGCAGCCAAAAACCACACATCTCTCGACATATCCCGGGCAGACAACCCAGCAACACACACAGTTACATCCAATTGCAAGAGGAAAAGATTAAAACGTGGTCAGAAAAAACACTTCACGGAAAACACAGATACCACATAGAACAAGACCACGTAAATAAAAACAATCATACACCTGATTACAGAATGGGCAGCTATTCCTGAAACAGAAGGCTTCTTGCTTGCCATCCAGGATAAAGTTATTTTAACCAGAAACTACCAAAAGTATATCATCAAAGATCCAACTATTACAAAAGACAGATGCAAGACTTGCCACCAGCATAAAGAAACGATCGGACACATAACAAGCGAATGTAAAATATTAGCTGGAAAGGAATACACAGCCAGACATGACTCAGTGGCAAAAGTAGTTTACCAAGCACTAACCACAACATACAAACTCATAGAACACATATCCCTACTGCAAATACACGCCAACATCCATACTTGAAAATAAAGATTACAAGCTCTACTGGGACATCAATATCCATACAGATAAAACATTCCCCGCCAATAGACCCGATATTACTTTTCAATACAAAAAAGGAAAAGTCACCTATCTAATTGACATAGCTGCCCCCAACGATACAAACATCCAAATGAAATACACAGAAAAAATCTCCAAATACACAGGCCTTATACCAACAACATTCACATCACACTTAGTACAATTAGGACTCAACACAATCATACACAAAAATATTCAGAAGTCAGTGATTTTGAGAACATGTAACATTGCCAGGTCATTCTTTAAACCACAATGGTAATAGCGTTTGTGATGATTTGGCTTAAGCCCTTCAGCCAAACATGAAACCACATTGACCAAATGTGAGAAGGGGGAACAAAAATTATGTTATATAATAATAAAAGATTTTTATTTTTGACTCCGCGAAGTTCAGTATAAAAAAACTGTTCGGCTCAACCGAACATAAAACCTTAAAACACATTACTCTCTAGTATACAAAATGTAAAAAAATGAATATGATTATACATAATAATATAGAACAAGATGTGGTAAACTAAAAAGAGAACACCCATTCTATATACAATTAGAACAGTATAGATATAGTAAGAAACATAGATGAAAGAGCGAGAATGAAAAGAAGCTTCAAGAAGGAGCCCTTTAAAGAGAAAACTATTCTAGGATTTGTTAATTGATTTAGACTGTATACAATGAGGTAGCAGTTACAGCTGCTTAACGAAAATATCTTTTGTTACCCATTTGTAAATATCGCATTTCTGTGCCTAGGCTTTGCTAAACGATGGACTTTTCAAAAAACTCGTATCACTAACACATATCCGATATCTTAACTTTTCTCTTATACACAGAAGAGAATTCGTTTTCGGAATTCCATGGACAAACGCTGCCATATGCACTGTCCATCTACTGAGTATATTTAGCCAACCAAGCTTTACCAATTAAGGAGAGCCATGATCCCTCCTTAGCAAGCCACAAATAAATCCCATACAGGAATTCTGAATTTTTTAAATTTTGGAACTTGAACCAATGTCAAGGCACTCTTCAGAGCCAAAAATGCCCTTTAACAATAAATATAAAATAAGCCAAGACACAGTTTCGCTCGGTGGATGTGAACATCATCCAGAACAATATTCAAATTTAATTCAGCGAGTGCACTCCCAAAATTAAGTACTGAACTGTATTAAGTAATTGAAAATATGCATGATATAAGGTATAATATAATTATCACACAATCATACCATTTGCAAAGTAATCCCATCGGATCCAGCGGCATTAGACTTCAGCGAACTGATGGCGCCACGCAGTTATATAATTTCGATCGTAAAGGAGTCGATATTATCGACAATCTTATTGTTTAGATAATATTGTACAATATCAGGATCTATGTGACAACCTAATAAGTCCATATACCCTAGAAAATACGAGTTGATCTCGTCTGGCCTGCACACCTAATCTGGAACAGGATTTGCCTTCCCTAATCAGATATGCAGGTTCCTTAAAGCGTTCAAGTTTCTTTGCCGTTTTCAGCTGCATATATATGGGTTAAATAATTTTTCTTACCATCATTTATACCAGAGGTAATAAAGTTCGCCATTATTTTATATACCACACAGTTATACTTTCTTGATTTTTTGTATTTCGCTAAAAATTTATCACGCTCCATTTTCTTTTTTTTTTTTTTTTAAACGTCAGTAAACCAAAGTAACCTAGGTCTAATTGAACCTACCAAAATCGCTTTAAATTCAATACCTGCCAGGATGTTTTTAATAATTTTTATATGAGTAAATCTCATAAATAAAACTTATTCAATAAAAGTCAAGAAAAAAAAAATTAAAATAAAGTATTTTGACAATTTGTTGGCGAGAAATTCCAATAAAAAACTCGCGAAAAAGAGTTTTACGAAGTGAATTGCGCAACCGAGCGAACTTTATAAAGAATATATTTGAGTTTTAAAGAATTTTCATTCTATTACTTAAATCTTGAATTTCTTATAATTTTAAAATGGTTTTCGTTCGTTTTTGCTCTTGAAAACGGTACAAAGCTATTGGTAACGAATATGAGAAATTAGCTATCTACCACCAGTTTAATATTTTTATCTCATTTAGTTTTATTTAAGCATATAGCTTTTCTTAAAGAAAAATGTAAATTAAATAAACGCTGCTACTTTAAGTCAATATTAAGGGCAAAAAACACAATTTTAATAACAACTTCTTATTATTTTGTACTCTAACCAACAATTATGTACAGTTTGTTTGTAATACTACTCTGACTGCTGCTATATACTTATCCCTCAAAACACCACTTTTACTTTCACGAATGTATTTACTGAGTGGGGGCATAACTGGACGTTTCACGAGATACGATTCTTGATACCATAAATTAATTTGAAAGCTCTGTAGCCATATTAAGGGCAAAAAATACACTTTTAGTACCAACTTTTTATTATTTTCTATTCTAACCAACAATTATGTACAGTTTGTTTGTAATACTACCCTGGCTGCTGCTATATACTTATCCCTCAAAACACCACTTTTACTTTCACGATGTATTTGCTTAGTGGGGGCATAACTGGACGTTTCACGATATACGATTCTTGATACCATAAATTAATTTGAAGGCTCTGTCGTCATATTAAGTGCAAAAAATACACTTTTAGTAACTACTTTTTATTATTTTGTATTCTAACCAACAATTATGTACAGTTTGTCTGTAATACTATTCTGGATGCTTCTGTATACTTATCCCTCAAAACACCACTTGTACTTTTACGATATGTATTTGCTTAGTGGGGGCATAACTGGACGTTTCACGAATACGATTCTTAATACAATAAATTAATTGGAAAGCTGTGTCGCCATATTAAGGGCAAAAAATACACTTTTAGTAATAACTTTCTATTATTTTGGATTCTAACCAACAATTAAGTACACTTTGTTTGTAATACTATTCTGGATGCTTCTATATACTTAACCCTCTAAACACCACTTTTATTTTTACGAATGTCATTACTTAGTGGGAGCATAACTGGACGTTTCACGATATACGATTCTGGCTACCAAAAATTAATTTGAAGACTCTGCATTTATATTTTAATTAGCATAATTTTAGTGTAATATTTGCAATTTTATACGTAAAGAACAATTTTACTATATTGTACAGTATAGAACGTATGTTTGCCAGAAGTTGTATTAAGAAAAACTTTTCAAACGATAGATTTTACAGGATATTTTGATTTCTAGTTTCATTAAAAGATGCCAATGTATATTTTATGGAGTTTGTGCACAAAATAAAGAAAAAAAACCTTTATCTGACTTTGGCAAATTTGATTATGCACTTTTAACAATAACCCAAATTGCCAATAAAAATTTTGACATTTTAACATAAGTAAAAAATGTTTTTTTTTTCGGCAGGTATGCACGAAATATTTGGTAAAAATGGTTTTAACAAAGATCAAGTACAACGGAAATATAAAAGACTCTTAGGGAAACCATGAAGAATCCATAGCATAAATATTTTTCTAAGAATATATGACCATATCTTAACTGAGACAACGTTTAAACAAATGAAAAGGATTCCACAAAGAATTGAAAAAATCTTTTGCATTTCTAAGATACCTTACAAAATCGAAAAAATCTATAGTAGATGATGATTAATGATCTTGGCAAGATATCTTACAGGGTTCAAAATACGAGAGAGAAAGACAGTTATCATCCCTATAAAATATTACAATTTAAGCCTAGAAATACAGAATTTTTTACATGAGATAATGCAACGATACACAACTGTACATTCTAGAACGATACGAGAAATAGAACACTCTGGCAGTCAATCTGTTTGAGTTTGGTGCAATGTATTGTAAAGTAATATAACCAATGCTTTTTTAATAAAAATTTAAATAGGGAACCATACGAAATAATTAATTTTTAAATTAAACTCTCCTTTAATGGACTGGCAGATTTGGAAGCTTAAGATGCCACTAGATAGTTCAGATTTATCTGTGTTTTATACATTTTTATAATAATGTTATTTCGTAAACAAATTAAAAGATGAAAGAAAATTGACAGGGACGCCTTTAGGGGACACACACAAAGGCTTACAATTTTAAATTATCGTAGCCACGTAATCATTTTGGCAGCGATAGAAATACAAGAAAGAGTTTATAAATAATGCCTTGGAAAGAATGGTAATAGTAATAATACTGGTCATTTATAACTTTATTGTATTTCTATGATGTTTAGTTCTTTTCCTGTAAATTAATTTCGGTCAGTTCAAGTTCCCTGATAAAAGAAATACAAACACAAGCGTTGAACTCCTTACAAAGTGTGCAAAATATATCCGTATGTGGCAAAATGGTAAATATCTGCCATTTGCTTTGGAATACTAATAATGTAATATACCCACAGGGATGACAGTAGCGATCTAATAATAAAAACAATAAATAATCGGAGTGAGAGCTACAGAAACTTAAAAGCTTATATCTTTCCGGATAGTCTAAACAATCTATCTCTCAAAGAAAAAACATTTATTGTAATATATCCTTAAAAGCTTAGAGCCAACCCAACACAAAAATCAGAGAAAAAAATCTCTTCTTACAGAGACACGTTTATAATTTAAACTAAAAATATTCTTTCTTAGACTGAAACTTTGACAATTTAGGCCACTCCTACCACAGTCAGACAAATGGATGAACATGAGCACAGCATCTTTTCAAAAAAGAAAACCCTGTTTTACAATGGGTCTTGAAAAGCTTAAACTCTTCTTGGAATAAAAATAGAAAGTTTTTTAGAAAAATGACGGTATTTTATTAAAATTTTGCCGTTACGCGACTGACGAAAAACAGGTATTTCAAGTCAAAATGCATCAGACTTTCTTCCAATCCATAAACAGTAATATATTTTATCCAGAGTACATATTACTCAAATTTCTATTACTAAGCTCGCTCTTCAGTCCAATTGTATTAAACAGAAACTTACTTTCGAAGTATAATAATAATTAATAGAGTTTTCTTTTGAACTTGAACAGTTTATGTTGTTAAGTTTACTTACATACTACATTTCTTTATTACAAAGGTCTGCAACCAAAAATCTGTTTAACTAAGTTGGGAATGTTTAATCTTTGGCACAATGACACTACTCAGTATATATCACCACTACACCAAACACTTTATTTTTACACTCGACGCGCATTTCGCTAACCATGTTAGCTTCATGAAGAGCGATGATTGACGTTAGTGACTAAAGTAGGGAAAAAAAATCTGTTTGTTAATTTTTTACTGATTCTTATGTATTTTTAAGCACTGAATCAGGAAAAAATAATGCAGTTATTTTAGTGTATCACATTTTCTAAAAAACTAAACATTCCTATTTTCGTTTAGGCATATATTACTTTCTATTTAATTTCAGAGGAAAGGTAAAGATACCGAGGAATACTAAGGAATACCAACACAAGCGTTGAACTCCTTACAAAGTGTGCAAAATGTATCCGTATGTGGCAAAATAGTACATATCAGCCATTTTGCTTTGGAATACTAATAGTGTAGTATACCCACAGGAACGACTGCTATTTTTGCTTATGTATTATGAAAAGGCTCAACTCCAGAAACAGAAGAGATATTCACATAAATTTCAGTTACACACCTATTTCGTCTATTGTATCAGCCGTTTGTATCAGTATCAAATTCCTTATTCTAGTTTAGGTCATTTATATAAGGATATATATAAAATCATTCATATAAAGAATCCACTATTGAGTTCCCAGTTAATCATGGCGAACATCAAAAATTTTCTCAAAGATCTCAAGCATTGGAAGGATGCAACCGTATTGTCAATTCGAATATAAACAACAAGAATTTGTTTACTTAGTAATTCTTTCTCTTGGTACAGGCATCATGAAATACTTTGGTTCCTCCATGCTGGATGGCTAATGTGGCAATTTAAAATGTTATCGTGTGCAAGTTATGATCCATATGGCTGGAGATAGTATATCGATTAATCAGCAAAAAGTCTAGAAGCAATTTTATCACATAATGGAAACAAATTTGATTTTATGCAAGTGAGTCAGTTTGGTTATCTTAAAGAGGCTTATGAGATTTTACGTTTTGTTTTGAATAAGCTAAAGTATGAAGAATACAGTTGGGGGGTCATTAAAGTAGTAACAATGCTTCTTTTGCCGCAATCTAAATACATTATTGATCTTTCTTTCCTCTGCTTGTAGGACAGTAGAGATAGGATTTCCCGCTTGAGAAAAATAGTGTGGCTAATTGGAACTGCTCTTGATCCAGGCCAGAAAATTATTTTAAAAGAGGTTTTGTTCCTCTAAATCAAGTTTTTATGCTACTCTCAATTCAGTTATCAAATTAAACCTAATGTTACACTTTATGTCCTTGTACTCACAATTTTCGCAACAGATGCAAAGAAAAAAGGGAGAATGTTTACTGGACCGCAAATAAGAAAGCTGCTTACAAACAAATTCTTCGTTAAAAATATAACTAATCTTGAACAAGAAGCCAGGAAATCTTCCAAAAGTATGACGATGAAAATTTTGGGCTACAATAACAATTCAAACTACAGGGCTATCGTTGACCATAAAGATATTTCAAGCTTAGGTTTTAACGTAAGAGTTTAAAAGAGTGCTTTTTGCGACTCGATGATTCCCTGATAAGTTAAGGGCCTATAATAAATGACAAAGGGAAAAATTTAATCAGGACATATAAGAAATAGCAAGGAAGTGATAGCGGACTGCTAATGGATGATGAAAAGAAGCTTTCTAAAAACGCAAGAATCAAAATAAAAAGTATTAAACCCTTGTATTTTCTTCTCCTCTCGTTATAGACTAGGATTCGCATCCTATTGTCTGTTGTTTTAAACTTCTGTGGATTGATGATTTCCAACTTTCGAACCATCGGTTGGGTGGTCTCCCTTGTGGTCGCCTTCCGTTAAAATCTTGATTCTTACATATTCTGACCATTCTATCTTCATCCATCCTTTATACATGATCGTGCCATCCTTTTTTCCTCTGTTTCACCCACTTTACCACGTCTTTCACTTGACATCTTCTTCGTATCTCTATATTTCTCTGTCTGTCTCGCAATGTTATTCCCAATACTGATCGGATACCACCATCTTAATTGTTCTTATTTTCTGTTTAGTTGCTCTTCCTTCAGCTCTAATTTCATTGGCATACTACTAGTCTTACCATTGTTTTCTATATTCTCTCTTTGCTCTCGTTACTCATATACTTGTTATTCCATACCGTTCTTCTCAGCGCTCCGGCTACCTGTGCCGCTTTTATTGTCTGTCGCTGTGCCTCTTCTTTCAGTTGTCAGTCATTGGAAACGTCTACTCCAAGGTAGTTGAAACTCATGATTGGCTTAATTATTCGTCCATCTACTTCCAGTGTACATCTTATCAGTTCCTTTGCTTTCACCATATACTACTATATTAAAATTGTGCAATAGTATTTGTAGAATGTCTTCATTACGAGCGACCATGACTGCGTTTTCCGTATTTTTCGTTTTATTAAATACACTTGTTAAATTGTATTGTTGCATTACCTTTACCAGTACTATTATAGTTACAGGGTGGTCCAAATTGGACACCTTTAAAGGCAAGCCCCTTTAACTAAAGGAGAAAGACGAAAACTGATGTCGGTGTCTGAGGCTCAATTTTTATGATAAATTCAATGGTGAAAACCTCATATCGATACCTATTACCGTTTCAGATATACAGGGTGTTTCTCAAAAAATCTGCATTTTGGAAAAAAGTTTGTAATTCTGCCTGCGAAAGATTTTATCAAACAATTTACACTACTTTAGATATACACGTTCCTAAGACACAAAAGACAAATAAATATTATCCACCTTGGTTTACTAATGAAATTATACAAAATATCAGAACTAAATACAGCTCTTGAAAAAAATTTAAAAGAACGGGGAATTTATTCGAACTAGAAAAGTTTATCTGCGGCGAATCATTAAAAATGACACAGAATCTTCCTACAAAACATACTCTTTACATATTGAAAACAACATAGAAACTGATCCTAAAAAATTCTGGCGCTATATTAATGACAAGAAGAACTCTCATGTTATACCAACCACTATGTCTTATAATTACAACATCCTTAATAATCCTAGACATATTGCCGAAAGTTTTGCATTCTTTTTTCAAGACTCTTATGTAATGTCTTCTCAGAAACAAAGAAACGTGGAGAATAATTTATTCTCATCATAGAACCCTATTAACATGGAGAAAATAACGGAACAACTTGTTTTTAAAAGTATTAAACAAGTTAAAACCTACAGCTACTGTTGGTCTAGATAAAATTCCTGCCTTCTTGTTAAAAGACTGCGCCTCTGTTTTTGCTCATCCCCTTACAATATTATTCAATTTATCACTTGACACATCTCTGTTTCCAGACACATGGAAAACATCACGTATTACTATAGACCGATAAGCATTATTAATAACTTTTCAAAAGTCTTCGAAATCATATTACATGATTATTTATATAATTCAATTAGCACGCAGATATCACTGCAACAACACAGTTTTGTGAAGGGCCGTTCGACGGTTTCAAATTTATTTTGTCTTACGCAAGACCTTGCGGAATCCCTTGATGGGGGTGAGCAGACCGATGTGATTTACACTGATTGCTCTAAGGCCTTTGATCGGCTGGATCATGGGATTCTGTTGGACAAGTTTTTCGCAATTGGCTTTTCGGGTAAGTTATTATCTTTTTTGAAATCATACTTGAGAAACCGTTCGCAGTTTGTACAGTGTCTTGGTCAGAATTCTTCTAGCTTTGTTGCCACATCGGGAGTGCCGCAGGGATCACATTTAGGGCCACTCCTTTTCAATATATTTATAAATGATCTTACTCAGAGAGCGGGTGTTGAATACCTAGTTTATTCTGATGACGTAAAGGTATATTGCATAATCAGAGCTGAACGACTCCATAAGACTACAGGATGGCTTTAATCTTATAAACAATTGGTGTAGTAGTAACAAATTCCTTTTGAATGTATCCAAGTGTAATGTAATCACCTTTACAAAAAAATTCACAATTCAATTACAGTATGAACGGTCAGGTCCTAGAGCGATGTCAGTCGGTGTCTGATTTGGGTGTTTTGCTGGATACTGCCTTGTCTTTTCGTGGCCATATTGCAAAGATTACGGCGGAGAGTTTTAAACTATTGGGTTTCATCATAAGTAATAATGCCGACTTTGTTGAATATGATACTCTAAAATTGCTTTTTAATAGTTTCGTGAGATCACGGCTTGAATACTCAGTTGTTATTTGGTGCCCCTTTTATCAAGCGCACATTCAAAATATTGAAAAAATTCAAAAGCGTTTTTTAAAGTACGCTAGTTTTAAACTCGATAGAGGATATCCCGAAATAGGTTATCCCTATGAAAGTCTCTTGGATAGATTTTCAATGGAAAATTTAGAGGCACGCCGAAACAAAGCCCAAATTATATTTTTACAAAAGATAATTTCAAACAAAATTGATGCCAACAAAATCTTGCAGTGTCTGCCTTTTCATATACCTAGACCCGCGGCACGTAGTCTGCAAACTTTTAATTTACCAATCCCAAGAACAAATGTCCTAAAATTTTCTCCCCTTTTTCAAATTTGCGAGAAATATAATCAAATGCAGAAACAGCTTGATATTTTCAACTGCAGCGTGACAAAAATAAAAAATGTAGTTTAAAATATGTTCTTAATAAGCTATTTAATTTTAATTAGGTTTAGTACATTTCATTATGTTATTTTCCCATTCTGTAATTGGAATACTGTAGAATGTGGTAAATAAATTAAATAAACTTTGTCTGTCCAAATGCAATTTAATGAAAAATTCGGAAAATGGTTACAATTCTCCAGAAACCATTGGCAAAAATTCATACGCCGTTTAAAAATCTCCGTCTCTAAGGTGATGAACTTTTCTTGTCCTATATGGCCTGAATTTGTGCTTCTTCAAAGTATGACTTACGTTAGTTCTTGGTAGTCCAGTGGATTCTTTTAACTGTCGGGTTGAAGTGTTCGGATTATTTCCGATAGTTCCTAAAACTACTATTTCTTCAAACTCCTTATCTCTCTTTGATGCATAATTTTTGGGGCGTTTCTTTTCAAACTGGCCACTATTAACTAGGTTATGTCTCAATCGAACGAATATATCCTTGAAGGATTGACGCCTCGCTGGATACTGTTCGTGGTACAAATTACTTGCCGTTTCCGAATTTTCTCCGGTGTGTATGAAACACACTATCATATCACATTTTTCGTAATTTTCAAACTTCATTGCGATTTATTTGACAATTCAAGAACTGATCCTTAAGTAAAATTTGATAACTACGGGCAAATAATTGAATTAAAGCATATGGCCGCTCCGTCCAAAGCCTACTTCACAAAATGTGCATTTAAAACTCGCGTAAAAACTGAAAACCTTTATATTTTGAAGTAGATTTAAGCAAAATATAAAGTGTGCTATATTTTTAGAATGGTAATTTAAAGCTCTATACGGACAAGGAAAAATATACAGGGTATCTCATTTAAAAAATATATTTTGCGTTAATAACTATTTTCATATTAGTTGTAAAAAAAAAAGAGTTCAGAGAATGTTTTTACAGAAATCAAAAATTTTCAATAGTAAAAGAATTACAAACTTTTTTCCAAAATGCAGATTTTTGAGAAACACCCTGTATATCTGAAACGGTAATAGATATCGATATGCGGTTTTCACCATTGAGTTTATCATAAAAATTGAGCCTCAGACACTGACATCAGTTTTCGTCTATCTCCTTTAGATAAAAGGGTTTAAATTTAAAAGTGTCCAACTTGGACCTCCCTGTACAGTTATTCAATATAATTTCGTAGAAACTTAGACATACTAGGGGAAAATGAGGTAATCTTGGGGATTATATTACCAAAAAAATATAAGAGACACTAGAAAAATCCATGGCAGTAAAAAGAATTGTTTTCGGACCTCTAAAGATATCTTTTTGGGCATGATAGAACATTTTAAAAGCTGATTAAAATTAAGGTTATAATTGAAATTAAAAAAACTGTAGATTAAAATCATTACACTGTCTTTTAGATTCCACTGCGAAACTAATTGACTACATTAAATATTATTTCAGAATGCAGCCCTGGAGGACTTTCACGTTAGGCTTTTTTAGTTATATTTTTCATCTAAGTTTAAGAAACATTTTGCATTACTTGGATTACCAGCCAAAGTTAGATGTAGTATTATGGCAAAACAATTAAAAAAAATCTGAATAACTTATAAAGTACATGAATACTCCATTCGCAAATAAAAGCTTCTCTAAATGTTTGAGTGTTAAATCTATATTTTAAAAGTGTCAAATAAAGTTGTCATGTCCTAATTACGAAACTTAAATACTGCGTAAATTAAACAAATTTGTGCGATAAATGTAATGCGAGCAGTTAAAATTAATTTATTGATTATATAAAATTATAGTCTCTAAACGTTTATTTTATGGTATGGAACAGAGTTACTGAAATTAGGGTGATGTAATTATATATTAACGTAATTGAGTTAATTTATCTCATTAAAAATAATAATAAAATAATATTATCCAGAATTACGGTCCACACGCCACGCAGTGGTTGGGAGTCACGGCACGATGGGCCGGCTGATTTTAGTCATAAGCAGTGATTTTAAATCAGCGACAATTCTCACTGACGATATGTTGATTTACAGTGACCCGTGTATTTTAATAGACATTTTTTTGTCAGTGTTTTTTACTGATAGTTCTAAAACATTTCGAAAATTTTTTCAAACAACTCCGGAAAGTTTATATTAGCCATAGAGTTTTATCCACATCAGTGAATCGAAAAAGCTACAATATTGTTTATAAAACAATAAAGTGACGAGATAATTCTGAGATAAATATTATTTCATAATCATCTCCCTCGAATAAAATTTATTTCACAATTAGCAGGTTATTTACTTTATTTTATATAAAAAGTGTCAAGCTATGCTATTTTCAGTTTATTAATGTAGAGCCAACTAAAATAATTTCTTCATATTACGTCAAAAAATAAAGGATGATGCCAATTTTTTAACAATTTTTAAGAAAAAGTATTTGAAGATCATTTAGAAATTTTTAAAATTTAAAATACTGACTAGAAATTAATTGGTTTACTACTACTTTGACCAGAAGTTAATATGTGCTTACATATACAGTTATCTGCATATCCATTCTCCTCTATATTTATACTATGATTTACTATTTCTAGAAGGCATATGGAAAAGATGCGGAAATTATTAATAATGTAACAAACTATTTTTAACATTAATTTCTCAGTATCTACCTATTCGTATATTTCATCTATTTCAAACAATGTAAAGATGGAAAGTATGTGAACACGATCAAATTTAATATATTTGTCTAACAACGTTAGGATGGAGAAATATGATTAAGCAAATAGGGTTCCCGTTGAAATGTATACCCTAAGTATAAATTATGTTAAAATTGAAGCAACGTCTTTGACACCTTAACGTTTCATGTAATAGCAAGAAACGTTTTTTATGGATGCACCTTAGCGTCGTATATGTTTAGTCAATGGTATTCCATATAAATATACTTTAAAGATTTTTAAAACAAGAAAGAAAATTAATAATAAAAAAATTAATAAATAAAAAAAAATTAGTAAATGAAAAAATTTATAAATAAAAAGAACCTGTTGTTTATTAAACTAAAATATTTATGAACTGCTAGCTTCCTAATACTCTCCTAAGCGAGCTGTGAACTTACTTATTACAACTTAGCTGACCATTACTGTAAATTTTAGTTTTGAGATATACCCGTAGACAAAAATACATCAGCATTAAATCGGTGCTATGTGGAGCCAACTTATGTCATCTCTTTTTGAAAATCAGCTGTATAGTAGAATGCAGTATTAACTGGCCTACCTGCATTTTATAGAGGTACAGATATCAAATTTTATGATGAATGTTTTAGGATAAACTACTGGGCTAATTATTTTACAAATTAAGAAAACGGAATCCTCGGTAACACGCACCATAATGCCTTCCGGGTTTGCATCACATCTTGTGTCCTTGGTCACTCTACCCTAGGTTAAGTTAATGACAGTATGAGTTAAGCTACTCCTGCTAAGAACTTCTTGGAATACTTTAAGTTTTATTCACGATTTCTAAATTTATTATCATATTTCTCTAACATTGCAGGGACAATAATTCTGAAGAATGGTTTTTCTAGACTCAAGTTTTGACGAAAGCCAACATCAAGTAATTTAATGCTGAGGTCGAACAATCTTTAAAAATGGACCCTGTATATTTGGCAAAAAATATTAGAAGTAATTTTTGCCTAAAATAATAAAAAAAATAATAAATTGAACACCATTTCTAAATAGATTACTAAAAGCATTAGAACAAAATTAAAGAACATTAGTTTAAGTTAAACTATGTTATTGCATGATCGTCATTTTGAAACAATCCTCTGGTAGAAAGAAGTCCAATCAATAACGTTTCACCGTTTTTGTTTTCTTACGATTTTATTTCGAGAGTTCTCCCTGTTTTTCCTTTTAATTTTAATTCATAATTATTGTGTTATGTGAAACCTCATGCATGTCTACTAATTTGGATTTTCTAACCTATATATTTTAATTTTAGACTAATTACCTTCAAGTCAGTGGTAACTAATATTTTTGTATAAACGACAACTTCAGTTAACTTACAAATAATATTCCAAGCTGTTGCAATTCATTTAATTAATTTTTTTAATCCAAATACAATAGAGGTCTTAAGACTTCCGCCTAAATTAAACCTACGTTACTAAACTAACCCTCACATAAAATCTGCAATATTTGGAAATAAGTAGTTTTTTTTCGACGACAAATAAAGTAAAATAACTTAAATATAACCTAAATTCAACTAATTATTTATTCGATACTTCAAAAAGAATTTTTTTAAAGATTTAGACATCTAAAGAAATATTAATTGAAATCGAAAATTTACAATATCATTAAAAAATCCCAATTAGCTTTAATTGAAGTTATAAAAATAAATACGCCGGTGGATAATTTTATAAATATATATTTCAAAACAATATTCTGCGAAATAACCTAGCAGAAAATAATATAACAGCGCAAATATTAAATTCGAGGAAATATATACCCTCAAGGAATATTACTTACAAATATGGCAATACACTCATAAGTTACAAATAGCTTCAGCAAGAAGTAATCTACATTCATGTGTTACGGTTTCAGAGGGAAAATTTTTCATGCAAGTTTATTTACTATTTTTATTAAATTATGTATATATTAAGTATCTCGAATTATATTAAAAATACACAATTAAATCAGTGCTCACCAATGCTTTCTTATTAAAAATGTCAGTGGTTTACTTTAGTCCCCGTTATACCTCCGCCACGATCTGGAAAAATTGCAACCATATTTTAGTTTTTTAGTGACTGTATTTAAATTATGGCAATTATTAAATATCTTTAAATTTCAAGAATGTATAGAAAAAATTAATATTTTTCGTAATTTACTTTTTTCCGTAGGCTGGAAAATAAAAGTGCTACGAGAGAACTGATCATTTATATCAGTTTATGAAATGCAGATAATGAGAAATTTCCTTTAAATTAAGAAAGTAAAAAATAAAATTGTTTACATACCCACATTTTATTGTGATTAAGAAACTATGCAAGTAAAAAAAATTATATAGCTTTATATATATATATATATATATATATATATATATATATATATATATATATATATGTATATATTATGTATATATATATATATATATATATATATATATATATATATATATATATATATATATATATATATATCTATATATATTAAAAAAAAAATATATATATATATATATATATTAAAAAAATCAAGATGGCGTCATTTCTTCGAACTGACAATTTAAAAAGATTTTATTTATAACATCAGCATGTGCGCCATATAACAACATACAATTTTTATTTACATACACTGATTAATAAATGCTGTGGAATAATTATTTCGTACATATGGGGCACTCTATGTATATATATATATATATATATATATATATATATATATATATATATATATATATATATATATATATATATATACATATACATATACATATATATATATATATATATATATATATATATATATATATATATATATATATATATATATATATATATATATATATATACATATATATATATATATATATATATATATATATATATATATATATATATATATATATATATATATTATATTTATATATATATATATATATATATATATATATATATATATATATATATATATATATATATATATATATATATATATATATATATATATATATATATATATATATATATATATATATATATATATATATGTATATATATATATATATATATATATATATATATATATATATATATATATATATATATATATATATATATGTATATGTATATATATATATATATATATATATATATATATATATATATATATATATATATATATATATATATATATATATATAGGGTGCCCCATATGTACGGAATAATTATTCCACAGCATTTATTAATCAGTGTATGTAAATAAAAATTGTATGGTGTTATATGGCGCACATGCTGATGTTATAAATAAAATCTTTTTAAATTGTCAGTTCGAAGAAATGACGCCATCTTGATTTTTTTAAATAGAAAGCCATGTCTAACATACCACATGTCTAAATTGAATTGTTTTGAAATTATTGTCATTTGAAATTTAAAATAAGAAAAAAGACAAAAAAAAACTATTAATAAATACTGTAGGTAACAATTGTCCAAAATGTCTACCGTTAGCAGCGAGGCAATGCCTCAACAATAGACCAGTACCGGCAGTTATGCCTGTGAACTCTTCCGTTAAGACAAAATGTAGCCTCGTCAGAAAAATTATGTTAGCATCATTATTGATTCGTTCCATCATGACCTCGCAAAAATTCAACGCGTCTATCGTAGTCATCTTCAGATAATTCTTGCAATAGAATGGGTTTGTATAGATGCATTTCATTCAGTATACGACTTAAGGTACCTTTACATATGTTGTGGTCTAGGCAAAGCTGACGAGTGGCTGTATGGGGATTTTCTGGAATTTCTAATAAAACATTTAACTTTTTATCATCGCTTGTTTTAACTTTTGAGAGTCCAGATTTAGAACGATCCTTAACATAACCTGATTGTTTAAATCGTTTTTAGTCTTTTGCTAACTACGGATTGGGTAATAGGTTCTCGATTCGGATATTCTGCGTTAAAAAGTTCACACACCTCCTGATGTGTTCTCCTACGGTCTCCGTAACCAAACATCATTACGAAAGTGATTCTTTCACTTTCTGCTAAATATACCATGAGGATATTACGCTTAAATTTCAGTTTCACAAAAGGCAGCAATAAACGTTTTCGTCAATAAATCATTTTTTCACGCGTTAAGTGGTTACCTGACAGTAAATGTTTGACACACTTAATTTTTATTTTTAATTTGGTCTCCCTAATTTCAGATATCAACAATTCCAAAATGGTTCAATTTAGACATATATTATGTTGGACAAATAAAATCTAGAATTTTTAGTTGGACTCAAAAGGCGACTTAAAGAACAATCTAGATGGTAGATGCCCAGATCCCACCAGCATCGCCCGGTGTGATACCATCGCATCGGCTTAGGCTGCGTGAAGTTGCTTAACGTTTCATGGCTGTGCCGATGTCTCGGACTGTGGGACCAAATAGCATGATGAGGCACCTGAATACAAAAATTCCGGAGGTAAAATGACCCCCCCCCCGTTCGGATCTCCGGGTGGGGACTGGTTCAGGGGCGTCGACATGCAGAGATTATAATTTTAAAATAGATTTTTGCAACATACGAGGTTTAAACTCAAACATAAATTCAGTGCACCAACACCTACAATCAAATAAACCATATGTACTCGCTCTCTGTGAAACCAACCATTGACCAGTAAAGTCAACTATCTTTATCCTGGGTACGACTTCTATTCCTGATTTAGGCATAACTTTGGAATCTGTCTTTTTGTCAGAAGCGACCTCTCTTACCAACGAGAAGAGACTGTGGAGCCCCCAAACTTTGATGTTATGTGGTTAAAAATAACGACTCAACACCAAAGGTTCATCTGTATCATCTATCGACCACCAAGGGATAATAACTTTAAAATACTTTTTGCTTCTCTTGCAGACACCATCGATCATTTACAAATTAACTATCCAAATGCCGAAATTGCCATCCTGGGCGACTTTAACGTCCACAACATCAACTGGCTTAAATATTCAAATACTACTGACGAACAAGGTCGTGAAACTGAATGAATCATTCTCAATCAGTTTTGGCTTAACTCAGCTTATTGACGAACCAACACGGATCCCTGATCGAGACGGGGAGTTCGCCAGTCTTCTTGATCTGTTTTAAACCCACCATTCCGGAGATTTACATGGTCACCGTAAATCCGCCATTAGATTCTTCCGACCATAAACTGCTTTCGACATCGAGTATCCTACCAATCAGTGTCAGAGAGGCGCCTAAACCGCGCTACAAATCTGCTAAATGGGAAAATCTCATGGTATATTTTCGAGCTTTCCCTTGGTTAGACGTTTGTTTTCAATCCGACGACTCATCTGACTGCGCCAGGAAGGTTTCCGATGTTATTTTGGCTGGTATGGAAGCTTACATCCCTTTTTCAAAGAGATGCCCTTCCAACGACAAGCCTTGGTTTGACCGAAAATACAAAGAAGCTGTTGCTTCTAAACATCTTGCGACGAAACCAAGGAGGTACACAATCAACGAATTAGAAACAAACTTCTCTTTTGTCCCAACAATTCCAGGTTCTTTTGGTCAGTTGTTAAGGCAGTTAGTCAAAATTTCACCATATCCACCATACCACCACTCACAAGGCCAGATAATTTTATTGCAACGATACCTGTCAAGAAAGCGAACTTGTTGGTGGAACACTTTACGTCACATTCTACTGTCGATTTCCAAGAAAAAACACCACCTAGTATTCCCATAGCGCAGTCAAGGATGTTGTCTTCAGACAGCGTATCATAAAACATATGTTAATGAAGCTAGACACCAAAACAGCTTCTGGCACTGATGTAATACCTGTCATAGTTCTCAAAAATTATCCTGCAGTAAGGAAATATTTCCTTCCTGCTGGACATGTGCCACAGTTCAGCCGATACCTAAAAAAGGCAAGAATACCTTGCAAATAACTACCGACCAGTCACACTGCTTTCAATAATATCGAAAGTCATGGAAAAGGCTATCAATCAGCATCTTCTAAAATATCTTGAAGGATTCAGCATTATTAGCGATCACCAATACGGCTTTCGTAAACAAAGATTAACCGGAGATCTTCTGACTTATGTAACACATGTTTGGAACAATGCAATTGAACACTTTGGAAATCTCGAGCGGTTGCTCTTGACATATCCAAGGCATTCGACCGTGTTTAGCACAATGGACTGTTGGCTAAGCTATGCTCTTATGGTATGTCTGAAAAGTTCTGTTTGTGGCTCTCATATTTCCTCAGAGAGCGTTCTTTACGAGTAGCAGTCGACGGATTTTTTTCTAACACCTTCACTATCAACGCCGATGTGCTGCAAGACTCCATACTGTCTCCTACTCTCTTTCTAATTTACATTAACGATCTGCTGGAAAAGACCGGGAATCCAGTTAACGGCTTTGCAGATGACAGTAGGCTTATCTCTTCATTCAGTTTGAACGGTCGGATATCGGTTACTTAGACGAATATCCGCATTTGTTGGAATCTATTCAGAGAAGAGCTGTTCGTCTGATTGGAGACCCAGAACTGACCGGCCTTGATTAGCTGGAACATCGAAGAGAACGGTTTGCAACTTGAGTCTATTCTACAAGTATTTTCATGGAAAATGTTCGAAGGATGTAGGCTAGCTTAATTCCACCCAGAGCGGTGCATGTCAGAAATACACGTCGCGCTAATTCTTCACATCCGTTTGAGATTCAGCTTGTTACTCTCATACAACGGTTTTCAAGCAGTCTTTTATATGGAGAATATCATCCCTTTGGAATAATTTGCCCAGGACTGTGTTTTCCACCGAGTACAATTTACAGCAATTCAAGAACAACGTAAATCGCCTTTTCCGCACCCTTTATACATATATCTAAATTCTACCTATGTTCTGTATGATCTCCAATTCATTTTAATACGATTTTGTTAATGTTTTGCAAATATAAAACTAATATCCTAGCAGACTACTGTAATGAATTTATGACACTGCTAATAAAGACACTTATAAATATATTTCATCAATAGACAATTCTCAGGCATCTGTTACTTTCTACATTCTGACCAGTTTTAATGCCCTAACGGACGACAGTGTATCATCAGTATCCGATATACTTTCGGTTTCGGTCATAATTTTTTTTTTTTAATTTTGCCGAAACCGGCATTCTTAAGTAACGTGCTAAGGGCTAAGGTCGGAATATTTTTTTGTATGGGTCTAGCACACGTGCTACAGGGAAGTCCCTAAAGTGCTCCAGGAGCGGCATGTGTGCGGAAAAACAATTCACGTTGTTCTTGAAACGCTGTAAATTGTACTCGGTTGAAAACACAGCCATGGACAAATTATTCCAAAGGAATGATGTTCTCCATATAAAAGACTGCTTGACTGCTTGGAATATTAGTCACTTTACTTCAAATGTATCGATAAAATGAAAAAAAAATCATTAGAAATAAAGATTGATTGATTATATGGAGGATTTGGGCGCATCGACTGCTAGGGTCATATAGCGCCTATGATGGAGATATAGTAAATTAGATTTTGTTTTGAAGTTGTAGACTCTTAAGATAATTTGTTATTATGGGCATATTTTTAGAGATTTTTTCCATGGATAATAGTAGAGAGAGTCTATGAGTTGTGATAGTGTGTCTTATTCTGTCGTGTGAGTGTCGTGGATCTTCAAAGAGATGCTTAATCGTGAGTGGACTGTCACAAGTCTGGCATGTCGGAGGAGCTTCATTCTTGAGTAAATGATTATGTGTGATATACGTATGACCAATGGATAGCCTCCTCCAAATGCAATTCTCTCTTCGAGTGAGATGGTTAAGCTGAAATGGAGGTATAACTAGAGGTTTAATTTCCCAAAGTTTATTTATTTGCTCCAATAAATCCCATTGTAGTTGGAAGAGTTCATTGTGTTTTATTTTTAGTAATCTAAGATATTCTTTGGGATGATTCTCGCTTTTTATGTTTGTTCCTTTTGATATAGCTAGTTTGGCTAATTTATCAGCCTTTTCATTTCCGAGTATTCCAACATGACTTGGGATCCATAAAAAGGATATCACTCTGTTTTTTAATTTGGCTATGTGAAGTAGATCCAATATTTGTCTGATGTAAGCTTGTTGTAAGTTCCCAGTGTTCATAGCTTGAAGAGAACTGTATGAATCTGAGGCTATCAGGTATCTTTCCTTTTTTTCACATTGAACTATATACCTTACGCATTCTTTGATTGCATATAGTTCCGCCGCATATGTTGAAAAATGATGGGGAAGTTGAAATATTCTAGAGTGATTCTGAGAATAATAAGCGGATCCAACTCCTTGATCAGTCTTAGAGCCATCTGTATAATATAAATTATGGTTTGAGTACTTTAGATCTATCAATGTGTGGAATTTTATTTGTATGTATCTCGAGTTGTATTTTAATTTGGGAAATACCTGTAGTGAAAAGTCAATCTGAGGGAGAGGGAGTGTCCAAGGAGGGAAAGTTGTAATTAAAGGATAATCATATGCCGGATTCGGGAGTGAAAGAGATCTAAAGACTGTTCTGACTCTGGCTTTGAATGAGTTTGGATGGAACGGGAGAGAAGAGAGGGTGTTTTCTAAGTGCAGTAGCAATTTCATGTGAGGGCGGTGTAGTGCCCTAGAATAATACTTTATTAATGATTCGTGTCTGTTGATGGAAAGGGGGGAAATAGAAGAAATAGACTGTAGACTTGGAATTGGTGAGGTTTTGTATGCTCCCGTTATCAATCTCAATGCTTCGTTCTGTATTGTTTCCAGTTTTTTCTTTGTTGCTTCAGATGCAGTGTCATAGATCATATCTCCATAGTTTAGTTTAGATAAAATGAGGGCTCTATAAATGTTGTGGAGAGAAGAGAAGTCTGCACCCCAATCTTTATTTGCAATTGATCGTAATAGATTCAGATCCTGAGTAGTCTTTGTGCGTAGTGAATTAATATGAGGAACCCAATTTAGTTGACTATCGAACGTGAGTCCTAGTATGTTTAGCTGAGCTTTGGCCGAAATGGGAGTATTGTTTTTAGATTGAGAGGTTTTAATTTAGTGCAATTTCGTTTATGGCATACATGCAATACAGAGGATTTTTGGGGAGAGAATTTATAACCATAGTCTTTTGCCCAATTTTCGATGTGATTTAAACTACGTTGAAGGGATGAGGTGAGGGTGGAGTTTTGTGGAGAGGAGAGGTGTAGGATGATGTCATCTGCAAAGAGTTGAAACTTGATGTTGTTGGGTAAATGATCAATAAGGGAAATCATTGCAAAGTTGAATAGCGTGGGACTCAACACTGATCCCTGTGGGACGCCCCTGGTGAGTATGTGTGGACTTGAATATTGACCATTGACTCTGACTCTGAAGGACCTCTGTTTGAGGAAGTTGTGTATGTACTTAGGAAGGGAACCCTCGAAACCTAGGTCATTTAATTTGTAAAGGATGACATTTTTATCAGTGAGATCGAACGCGTTAGTCAAGTCCAATGCAACTATTAAATGGTGATGTTTACGGTTAATTGATTGAATGATTTCTTGTGAAAGTAATAATAGATGGTCGATCGTTGATCTATATTTTCTAAAGCCGAATTGATATGGTGATAGAGTGTTTTTGAATTCAAGATACCATGAGAGCCTGCCATTCACCATTCTCTCCATCACCTTTCCCAAATGATTGGTAAGGGAAACCGGACGATAACTTTCTATCATGGTTTTCGGTTTTCCCACCTTATGGATAGGAACGATTGTAGATTGGAGCCATGCTTCTGGAAAAAGATTGTTTTTTCCATAAATGATTGTAAAAATTTAATAGAATTTTTTTGATGGGCAGTGGAAGGTTAATTATCATAGGAATCAGGATTTTGTCCGGTCCCGGTGCTGAATTTTTTGATTGTTTGAGAGAGTTATTTAGTTCTGTCATTGAAAATGGATTGTTATACTTGTGTAAAGTTGATGTATTGAAGTTAAAGGTGGTAGCTTTCGGAAATGGAGAATGAGTATGATTGGATTTTTGTTGGAAAAAAGAGGCGAACAAATTTGCAATTTCTGTTGGATCATCCTTTGGAATTTTATTGTCAAGAATTATATTTATTGAACGAGTTGGTGAACCTTTCATTCTTTGGATGGATTGCCAAAGGTAAAGGTAGTTTGATTTAAGGAACTGACAAATTTCTGCCAGGTTTCTTTCTTGGCTTGTGCTAATGTTCTCTTCGCGTAGGCTCTGAGTTTTTTGAATTGTGTTAAATTATCAGGAGAAGGATGTCTTTTTAATTGTGTTAGTGCTCTCTTTCTGTTTCTGACGGCCTTCTCACAGTCTCTCGTCCACCAAGGAACCTGCCGTCTGCGGAAAGTAGGAAGAAGAGGGATAGAGGCGTCTGCTGCCGAAATCATAGCTGTGGTTAATTCCTCGAGAAAGACGTCAGTATTCTGAATGGGAGTAGTTGGGGGAGTAATTGTACTAGCATAGTTTTCCCAGTCTGCTTTCTTGAGGCTCCAAGCGGGAATCTGACGAGTGTAGGGATGGGAGAGGGAGTGCGAGATGATAATTGGGTAGTGATCGCTCCCGAACGTATCTGGAGCAATGTCCCATTTGAAGGCATGAGATATAGAATGACTCGACAGAGTCAGGTCTAAGACTGAGAAGGTGCCTGTAGCAGAGCTGATGTGAGTTAGAGTTGGTTGATTAAGAATAGTTAGGTTAAAATCTTCTATTATTTGTTTCATATCTTTACCTCGAGGAGAAGTTGAGAGGGAACCCCACAGGGGATTGTGTGCGTTGAAATCACCCAAGAGTAGCATGGGAGGTGGGAGTTGATTAATCAAGGAATGGATGGTTTGCACATGAATGGGGTCGGATGGTGGTAAGTAAATGTTGCATATAGTTGTGGGTGATGGGAAGTGTAAGCGAATTGCGATGGCTTCGAGGTCTGTGTTGATTTTTATGTTTTCATATTCCAGAGAACTGTGAATATACAGTGCGACGCCTCCCGACGCCCTAGCTGTATTTATTCTGTTCTTGAATTCTAGATTATATTTATTTAGTT
This sequence comes from Pachyrhynchus sulphureomaculatus, assembly GCA_019049505.1. Classification (NCBI taxonomy): domain Eukaryota; kingdom Metazoa; phylum Arthropoda; class Insecta; order Coleoptera; family Curculionidae; genus Pachyrhynchus; species Pachyrhynchus sulphureomaculatus. The sequence goes on from CM032456.1 coordinate 134,998,225, forward strand.
TTATTTTAGACTGTTGCTTGAAATTCGTCTCTTGTAAGGCTATGAGGGCAGGTTTGAATGTGTTTAATAAGAGATTGAGATCTTCTTGTCTCGGAGAAAGCCCATTGCAGTTCCACTGAATGATTGGGTTGAATGTGGAATATGTAATTCGAAGTTGCCCGGATTTAGAATCATCGGGATGGTTCCAAATCCATGGAATCTGGAGATGTCAATTCTAAGATCGATTCTCTTGAAGTATTAGGGGTAGTTTTGGGAGTAGATTTATTTGATCTTGGATTTTTTGGAGGGTCTTTGGTGCGGGGAGTTTTCTTATCCGAAGACGTTGTTGTCTTAGATTGAAGGTTTTTGTTTGTTTTTGGGGCTATCCTGGTTAGATTTATGGTTGGGGTGTTAGAATGATGTTTCGTAAAATTGTAACCCTTGGATTTCTCCAAAGGGGTGTTGTCAGAGGGGTTAGAGGTTGGGAGGTGAGGAGGATGGGTTTTCGAGGAAGAAGTAGCATCGGTTTTTGAGGGATGGGGGAAAGGATGGGGTTGCGAAGGGGAGGATGTTAAGGTGACTTGGTTATGTGTTGGAGCTGTCTCCCCTGCTGTTGAAGGGAGAGAGAGATCACACTGGGTTGATTGAGACATCATTTGTGGCTTTTTAGCCGTAATTACGTTGTATGGTTGGTTCAATGATGGGATCATATCCTTGACTTTTCTTTTAGCCTCATGGTAAGGAATGTTTTCCAGAGTTTTTATCTTTTGGATCTCAAATTCATGTTTGTAGACTCTACAGCCCTATATGCTGGGGAGTGATTTTCTGTACAATTTATACAGATGGGAACCGAAGTACATTCTGATTCAGGGTGTTTAATCTGACCACATGATGGGCATATAACTTGATTGGAGCACTTTGTTGAAGTGTGTCCAAATCTCTGACAGTTGTAACATCTAATTGGATTTGGGAAATATTGTCTGACTCTGAGTGAGTAAAAACCTGTTTTTATTGTTTTGGGTAATTGATGTAATCTGAATGATAATATAAATGTGGACGATGGTCTAATGGAGCCCTTCTTGGGAGGTATCCTGTAAACTGATGCTACTGCTTGATCCGCTAAGTTTTCCAAGATTTCCTGGTCGTCGCAATTTGCAAGGTCGGAGCACGTTATTATACCTTTTACGATGTTGAGAGAAGGGTGAGGAACTGTAGAAACTTCATACGTGTGTAGTTTTTTAAATGAGATTGCCAAGGAGGACTGTTTTTCATTTGCAGTTTCAATCAATAACGATCCATCTGCTAACTTTCTGATATCTTTTAAGGTTCCGAAGTGTGCTTGAAGACATTTATTTATAAGAAATGGAGATGTGGCTTTGAAAGATCCTTCTGTTAACGAGATCTTGAAAAATCTATCATAATCTTCTGTTATTGAATGAGTAGGAGACTGTATTCTCGGTCTTTTACAACCGGTTAATGGAGGAAAATTTTGAGTAGTGAACATGTAGTTCCCACGAGTGACCTGAGAAATAAAACGTCCGCTGGAGCAGAGCTCGGATACTCCAGTAAGGCTAGCTTCTATCAGATTTCGCCCGGTTTCTGATAGGTACCGTTCGAGACTTATTTACCGACTAAGCCATACATCCTCTCTGCATGGTGACTCACACAATAGGATTGCCGATTTAACATTTAAGGACTTCACTGGACAGTACAAACGAGACTCGGGAACCTCGGGGACGTCACTCCCCCGTACTAGTAGAATGAATCTACTAGCTCCTGAGGGGTAGAAATAAAGAGCACGCGATTAAATAAAAATGTTTACAATTTAAAGGAAAAAAAAAACGAAAAGATCAAAAAACAACACGTCAAGGTCAGCATGTAAAGGGACCTCTTCTTAAGCTTAGAACAATTAATTAGTTAACATATAATTGTATTTTCTAACTTGGAAACCACTCAGACTTGTTCTAAGAAACATAATAAAAGTAAGGCAGGCGAGAAATCACTAGATTTGGTCTTTGGATGTTAATGCAACTCGATACGATTATTTCACCTTTTAATACCCACAAAATAGTTAAAATACCTATTATCATATCATGTCATACGAAGGAATATACAAAAGGTTGTGCTTTATTAAATGTTTTATTTTATATTTCGCTGCAATGATATGTTTAAATCCGCTTAAAGATTCTTGTTTTTAAGTATAGAGTAGAACAAATTTTCTTAGAGAGTCATTTTTTTTACCGTATGGAATCTTATATCCCACTTAAAAAATGCGCGGTATATTACGAAAAGTTACCTTAATAAATAGGTTTATGACATACCTTTAATAAATGTAATTCCAAACTCGAGGCTGGAATGGTAAATGCTTATTTAGGAATTAAGTTGAAACTTAATAACACCAACTTCCTGCAGGAAAATATAATACTTTCTTTTCTTTAAAACGTTATTTTTTCTTCTATATGTTTTATTTTACTTTAAGTTACTTCAAGGAACTTAGGATCAGCACTTTTTTTCAACCACGATGTAAACAAAAGTTTATATTTTCCAGAAAAAAAAACTTCTTTACAACATACTTTAGGGTTGAGAGGCTTTTTATTTTCGAATTCTAGTTTGATAAATGTAAAGAAGTAATAAAATGTATATATAAGTCATATCATTAATTTTTAGATGATAGATATTTCGAGAAAATTATTTTATACTTTATAAAATATCTGCAGTCTTGAATGAAATTAAATATTCAACATAATTTATCTAAAATCCACTTTCAACAACCTACGTCTCTGTAAGTACTCAACTAATTTTGACGATAAATATCTATGACCTAAATGTACAATCTCGAAAAATTAATGTTGACAAAATAATAATATATTATGAATATGATCATTCTAAGTTAACAAACAAAAATTGGTTAGAAAGAACCAAAATGAATGAAGAGCAGTTTCTCAAATTTTTGCCTTTAGAACAAGTGTAAAATTTATTTGCTTGAAAATGGAAAATATTATAAACTTTTTGTACTCATATTACACTGTGTACTAGAGATACCAGCGACATGACTTAAGTGGCCAAACTCAAACAACACATTAAAATGAATTATTTTGACTTTGTTGATATAGTCTAGAGCGACCAAGCCAAAATATCCTCAACACAGGTTACAGAGTATACTTTTATTTTGTTGCCTGACACGTATAAAAAGTTGCACTAGGCGTGACTGCAGTTTCTTAGTACTATTACATTCTCAAACGCAATGAATAAATTATAGTTAAGTGAAGTATATATAGTTTTGTTGACTATTAAAGATTGGGGAATTTTCCTTTATTTTAATTACGGTCAAACAGGCTTAAAAGTGTGAAATTTTTAATATCGATCTGTAAATTTAACAAATTAATACCGGGATCTTTATGCTCCTTGTCAATTTTGATTGCTTCTAAACAATCTAGTTTTTCGCCCTTTTGTTCATATTGTAAAATATTTAGACTATTTATTTCTGGAAAGTTATGTGACGTCTCTAAGAAATGATTGGCAAAATTGAATTTTGTTTTTTAAGTTTGTATGAAGTGTAATGTTCTTTATATCTAGTGTTAAAATTTTCTTCTGATTGTCCTTTGTAAATATGTCCTTTATAATGTTAATACAAAAGAGCCGAATTAACCCAGAAACACTCCAAGAGTTTTGACTACTCTTAAACTTATGTATAAATGAGAATTATTTTTAATTTAAGTACAGACAGACGGCCTAGCAATGGAATCTCCACTAAGCCCACTCTTAGCGGAAATCTTTATGTCTAATTTTGAAGAAAAATTTTTGAACATAAAAGAACCCAAAAATATATTTTTCTGGTACAGATATGTGGACGATATTCTGATTTGTTTCAAAGGAAATAATGGAGAATTAAAAGTAGTCTTGAACATACTGAACTCTATTTACCTCCAAATTAAATTCACTTTAGAAGAAGAACAAGACACTCTCACTCTAAAACAATTTAATAAGCATTTACTATTTGATATCTACAGAAAACCCACATACACAGATACAACAAGGCTACCTCCATCCAATGTCCCATAAACTAGCGGCTAACAGACCAGACTAGAAAAAACGGATCTGGAGAGGAAACTCAATATCATTAGATCTACAGCTGCTAATAACAGATAAAATGTCTCTGAAATCAACAAACTGATCTCCAAAAAACTACTACTACTACACTAACTACTATTAGTCTAATATACCCCAAAATCGAAACTCCTCCCAAAAAATACACATCTCTCATATATTTTGGGCAAATATCCAATAAAATCTCAAATATTTTAAAGAAAAATTAAAACAATAATATTGCTTTTAGGTCCTCACAGAAACTTTCAAACATGATTTTCATTGTAAAAAGTAAAAAAGGTAGATTTATAAAATCAGGAGTTTATAGATTAAATTGTAATGAATGCACTAGCCTATATATAGGACAAACAGGAGGAAATTTTAACACTAGATATAAAGAACATTACCCTTAATACAGACTCAAAAAACAAAATTCCAATTTTGCCAACTATTTCTTAGAGACGTCACCAGAAATAAATAGTCTAAATATTTTACATTATGAACGAAAGGGCAAAAAACTAGATTGCTTAGAATCAATCGAAATTTACAAGAACCATTAAGATCCCAGTATTAATCTAATTTGGAGACCGATATTAATAATTCCACACTTTTAAACCTGTTTGACTGTAATGAAAATAAAAGAAAAACTCCTAATCTTTAATAGTCAACTAAACTCTATGCCTTACTTGATTATAATTTATTCATTGTGGTTGAGAATGTAGTAGTACTACGAAACTGCAGTCACGCCTAGTGCAACTTTTTATACAAGTTAACAAAATAAAAGTATACTTTGTAACCTGTGCTGTTGTTAATATATACTGTCACAAAGCAACGGACAACTCTATAAATTCTCCAAAATAATCTATTTAATGTTTTATTCGTTGCCTACGTAGAATACTAACTCACATAGGATAATTAACTTTTTTTTCAATAATTTTGTTAATATTAGTTTTTTTGAAAATATTTTTGCAATGGTTTTAACTGCAAAAAAGCCAAAATGTTACGGAGATTATTAAATAAAAAGAAATAAAAATACAGTTAACCCATCTTGTAGATAAATATCGCATAAGTAGTAAGCAAGGTACTTATAGGATGCATTAAATATTTAACCAAATATGAAACTTGTTTCAGTTGTATGGTATATTTGCTTTTTTTTCCCTATTATATATGTGTCATTCCTACAACTTCTACAAATAGGCTTATAGGCTGATAATGTAACTGATATGTTTCTTCTAAGTTAAATAAAGTTAAATAACTCAAATACAGATGTACAAGAAAAATGTACCCGGGTCGAAACTTTGACGTAAGAGTCACTAAAATTCAGCAGAATTTCTGGCAGCCAGTAAAAGTATCCAATCACTGCACTCCATACCTTGGGTAATGTTATGAAATTCCTTAAAAAAAAATTCTAGAAAGCAAGCTAATTTAAAAACACTGCAAGATTTCTTAATTTTATCATCTTTTAATGAGGTGGTCTTAATAACTAGTAATTCATTTTATTTGTACTATTATTTTAACGCATTAACTTAAAACAAAAAGTGATGATTTCAGGATTTTCTGAAAATTGACTTTCTTGTTGTAAAATACTATTTCTCAAAATTGATACATATACAACTAATAACGAACCACTTACTGTTTTGAATTGCCGAGTTAAATATTTATCTAGCTCCTTGTAGTTATTTTTTTAACTATGTAATATATCAATTGTTGTCTAAACTATATTTCTTTCTTTCTTTTTGCAAAACTAAATATTTTATTAAAAAGGTCATTAGACATATCTTGAATTAAGCATATTTTCCTAAATTAAATAAAGAATTCTTTCTAAAGATATATTAACCCAAAAGGAAAAGGTGGTAGCTTAAACTGAGCGTGAACTACTTCATTTAAAAAGTACTTTATAATAAGGGGCCAAAGTAAGCATATTTCAACTTATTTTAAAATACTTTGCTGAACTAAAATAAATAACTGTAAACATATGCTCTAAGTGGTTGTTGGCAACCGAATTAATAAAGTCATTTTTAAGTGTTAGCTGCAGTGAATGAATTTAATAGTGACATTCGTGCTTCGAAGGCGGGTGAACATATTTACGTTTAAAGTAGAATAAATGAGTAATTACAATTAGAATTTGAAATTTTCTTAAATAAGTCATGATAATTCTGATAGGCGTAAAACAAGTGACTTTATAACATTCTATACAAGTTGTCGTAAATTGTTGGTGTTTATATGACGGTCTTGGAAAATATAAGGGAAATATAAACGGACAAATGGGAAAAATTTTAAAGAATTTAGTGTTAAATAGAACAAAGCAAAAAATTTCTTGTATTAACAATTCGTAAAAATACGCAATTGTTTTTTCCGATATGATTCACTATTATCGCCACTACTTATTTCTTATGTTACCTGGCCCGAGAACATATTGATGAATTAAAAAAAAAAACGTAAATTGGATAAGTGGTTTTTGAGTGATAAGCGCACTAATGGACAGCCAGACAGACAGAGAGACGTTGTGTTTTTATACATATTATAGATACACGTAATTGTACATTTAACAAGATCTTATATAGGGACTTTCAAATATATGTATATAATTTTTTTTCACTACTATGTTTTGTGTGTGTATCATTATCACGTCAGAATTTTTCAACACGGATCAAAATTTTTAGTATATTGTAAAAACAATGCATAACCATGTATCACTCTTCTTATTGTATACAAATAAGAAGTTGTCCCTGAAATTTAATGAGTAAAAAATATTGAATGGAGATTAATGGTTCGCTTATAAGTATCATGGATGTATATAGAACCTAAAAGGCTTTTAAAAAATTCGCATATTTACTAATAAATGAATCGAATTGTGAATCTTAACTAAATAGTTTGAGATAGAGGACGTAAAACACACTAATGTTTTATGAAAATAAACTAAAAAAAAACTAAATCGACAAGCTTCAGCTTATATTCCCGAAGCAACAGCAAAATGAATTTTTCAATCATTTTAATTCGCATTCTTAAACAACTAATGCTTTTAAACTTTTCTCGTTTAATCGTTTGTAATTTCTAAAACTCGAATATATGCATCGCTAATTTGGAACGCAGATGTTATAAGACAAATTCTATAAAAGACAATTACTTTATCATTGCTTAATAACCAAAGATTTAATCAAAGTTTCGTGATCACTGGTAATAAAGGACATTTAATGATATTCATCACACCAACAAAAATATATTTTGCTTCTCTAACAGGTTTATTTCTAAAGTGCATTATAATTTTTATAAATCTCGGAATATCCGTCAGAAATTCAAATATCTGAAGCTAAAAAATAACTAGAGTTCACGGAAAGTAATATAGCTCCATTACTTTCTCCTTTTATTCCCTCCTTCGTGCTGTGATTATGGGATTTTAGGCTTCTCTTTTGTTTTTATATAAATTGCTCCGGAGATATTTGTAGGTGATATGTATACAGGAAAGAATCAAAATGTAGATTATTTTTAAACAAACGGAAACTTACAGAAGTAAGAGTGATAAATGCTTAAACATTTATTAGCTCATAAATCAAACTCTTGAAACTTATAATATTAAACAAGGCGAAGCCCATATGTATATATACATATATATATATATATATATATATATATATATATATATATATATATATATATATATATATATATGTATATATATATATATATATATATATATATATATATATATATATGTATATATATATATATATATATATATATATATATATATATATATATATATATATATATATATATAATATAGGGGTAGAAAGGCATAAGGATTAAGTAGATAAGTAAGTATATATAAAAGGAATTAGCCATATTTATACAAATTTAATCAGGTAATATTTTAAAGTGTATACTCGTCCTTAATATATCAACAAAAAGACTACCTGCTTAATATTCAAAAAAAAAAAATAATCACAGATCAATAATACAAAATAAAATCTACGTCGATAAGAATGCTACTATGACTTGTGAGTAGTAAATAAAACATGTAATTTTAATTTTTAAAGATCTAACTAAGAATGTATTTAAAAAGTTTATTGTTGTGAGAGTTAAATAATTTGTATTGTACTAGTATAACTAAATGTAATTTATTTTTTATACTTTGTGGAAATAAAGAAAAAAATGAAAATGCCCTAAACCAAAGAGCGAAACGTCAGTTTAAGTTTAATTTTGAATACTATATATATATATATATATATATATATATATATATATATATATATATATATAATATATATATATATATATATATATATAAATATATATATATATATATATATATATATATATATATATATATATATATATTTATAATATATACAAAATGCAACGTCTCTCTGTCTGTCTGTCTATCTGTCCGCTAGTGCGCTTATCACTGGAGAACCACTTATGCGATTTATGTCCTTTTTTTAAAAAAACATACATATGTTTTCTGGCCAGGTTATAGGCTATATTTTATTACGATAGGTAGCATAAGGAATGAGCAGTGACGATAATAGTGAATGAAGTCGGAGAAAAGTTTGCCGCTAGCGCGTTCTTTTGTAATACACGGCTTATATCATTAAATATGGAACAATATTATGTAGCAGAGAATATCTATAATCTATAATATATATAAAATGCAATGTCTCTCTGTTTGTCTGTCTGTCCATTAGTGCGTTTATCACGCTAAAACCACTTATACAATTTACGTGTCTTTTTTTTAAATTCATACATATATTTTTTGGCCAGGTTATATAATAATAATATTAATCTATATCTATAATATATATAAAATGCAACGTCTCTCTGTCTGTCTGTTTGTCCGTTAGTGCGCTTATCTCTCGAGAACCACTTATCCGATTTACATGATTTTTTAAATATATATTATTTATATTTTATTACATCTATAATATACATAAAATGCAACGTATCTCTGTCTGTCGTCTGTCTGTCTATCTGTCTGTCCGTTAGTGTGTTTATCACTGGAGAACCACTTATCCGATTTAGGTACTTTTCTTTAAAACATACATATGTTCTTTGGCCAGGTTATAGGCTATATTTTATTACGATAGGTAGCATAAGGAATGATCAGTGACGATAATAGTGAATGAGGTCGGAAAAAAGTTTGTCGCCAGCACGTTCTCTTACAATAGACAGCCTAAATCATTAAATATGGAACAATATTATGTTGCAGAGAATATCTAGAATCTATAATATATATAAAATGCCATGTCTCTCTGTCTGTATGCCTGTCCATTAGTGCGTTTAACATGCGAGAACCACTTATCCGATTTACGTGTCTTTTTTTTAAATTCATACATATATTCTTTGGCCAGGTTATATAATAATAATCTATATCTATAATATATATAAAATGCAGCGTCTCTCTGTCTGTCTGTCTGTCAGTCTGTTAGTGCGCTTATCACTGGAGAACCACTTATCCGATTTACGTGCTTTTTTTTAAAACATACATATGTTCTCTGGCAAGGTTATATGTCTATAACATATATAAAATGCAACGTCTCTCTGTCTGTCTGTTTGTCCGTTAGTGCGTTACGTACTTTTTTTTTTTTAAAACGTACTTATGTTCTCTGGCCAGGTTATAGGATATATTTTATTGCGTTAGGTAACATAAAGAATGAGCGGTGACGATAATAGTGATTCAAGTCGGAAAAAAGGTTACCATTAGAGCGTTCTCTTGGAATACACTGTCTAAACTATTAAATATGGAACAATATCATGTTGCAAAGAATGTAATATAAATATATATAAAATGCAACGTCTCTCTGTCTGTCTGTCTGTCCGTTAGAGAGCTTATCACTTGAGAACCACTTATCCGATTTACGTGTTTTTATAAATTTATACATATGATATGTTCTATATAATTCGATATAAGCCTATATAATGGGAGACTAGGTGAGATAATGGGAGATAAGTATAAATAATGGAAGATAAGGATAAATAATGGGAGATAAGCAGAGATAAGTCTAAGTAATGGGAGAGTTATGGTGAGATAATGGGAAATAAGGAGAAATAATGAGAGGTAAGGAGAAATATTGCGAGATAAGTCGAGATAAGCCTAGATAAAGGGAGATAAGGTGAGATAATCGGAGATAAGTGTAAATAATGCGAGATAAGGAGAAATAATGGGAGATAAGCAGAGATAAGTCTAGGTAATGGGAGTTATGGTGAGATAATGGGAGATAAGGAGAAGTAATGGGAGATAAGGAGAAATATTGCGAGATAAGTTGAGATAAGAATAGATAATAGGAGATAAGAGGAGATAATGGGAGATAAGGAGAAATAATGGGAGATGAACAGAGATAAGCCTTGATAATGGAAATTATGTAGACATAATGGGAGATAAGGAGAAATATTGTGAAATAAGTTGAGATAAGCCTAGATAATAGGAGATAAGATGAGATAATGGGAGATAAGGAGAAATAGTGGGAGATAAGGAGAAATATTGCAAGTTAAGTTGAGATAAGCCTAGATAATAGGAGATAAGGTGAGATAATGGGAGATAAGGAGAAATAATGGGAGATAAGTAGAAATAATGAGAGATGAGCAGAGATAAGCCTAGATAATGGAAATTATGTAGAGATAATGGGAGATAAGGAGAAATAATGGGAGACAAGGGGAAACAATGGCAGATATTTTATTACCTTAGGTAACATAAGGAATAAGCAGTGAGGATAGTATGTCCACGCGAGCGGAGCCTCGGGCACGGCTAGTATATATATATATATATATATATATATATATATATATATATATATATATATATATATATATGTTTCACACTTCTTTAGTATATTTTAATAGGGACCTAAATAACATATATAATTTTTGCAATGATCATAGTCTCAAGCTTAATGCACAGAAGTCTTGTTTTATGCTGTTTAACGGTAATAAAAATACAGAGGGTATATTTTTTTGATACCTTTAGACTTTCTGTTGACAAACTTTTTTCCCTTTAGGTCATGAGCCCAAAGTATTAGGAGTAATTTTTGACAAATCCCTTTTATTCCAATAACATATTAATATTGAATTAAAGGCTGCTTATATTCGTTTAAAAAAAACTATATAATCTAAGGAATCTTCTGCCATCAAAAACCAAATATTATTTGTGCAACTTTATTAGATTATGCTGATGTTGTATATGGCACTCTTTGTCAGCTCAGTATGTTAGATTAATCCAAAAAATACAAAAAACTGTTGTATGCGCTATTTTCTTTTAATATTCCATTCAGAAATCGAATCACACCCTATTTAAATAACGGCTTAATTTTAAATACGGAAAATCGTAGAAGGTGTCATTTGTATAATTTTGTCTATCGAATTTTTAAATTTGGACAACCCCAATACCTCAGAGAACAATTTAGTGTTTTTCTGCATCCGCACGATACGAGGGACATTAATTCTTTTAGAGTCAACACAGGAAGGCTGCCTTTCAAAAGTCCTTCATTTTTGTTGCTGTGCATTTGTGGAATTCTTTGTCACAAAAGGTTAAACAATTATCACCAGGCAAGTTTTCTTCCTATGTAAAAACACCAACTTATTAACCAGCAAAAGAATTCTATTTTAATGTATATTTGCCTACTGCTTTGTATATAATTTGAGATCCTTTTAGAGGTGGTACCACTTGTCTACCATATCATATTATCTAAAATTTACTCTGGTTATCCATATACATCTCCCCGCGTCTCTGCTGCCAGTTTTGCTGCGTTCTCGCCGATCCCTCTTTGCGCTCTGTTATTAATTCTTAGAATTTTTACAATTAGTTTTTTATTTATTTTTAGTGTATATGTTCGTCACAGGGTGGCATTTCACATGCCCAAATAGTGAAGAACTTGTGGTATCGGCTATTTATAGTCGCTGTGCCATCCTTTTTGTCGTATTTCGAGCAAATTTAATTTCTGTCACTTTACGAATTTGTAGATATTGGCAAATAAACTGAATTTGAATATATATATATATATATATATATATATATATATATATATATATATATATATATATATATATATATATATATATATATATCTAAGTATATATATATATATATATATATATATATATATATATATATATATATATATATATATACAGTAATACCCCGCTTTACGCGAGGGATACGTTCCGAAAAAAATCGCGTTAACTGAAATTCGCGTATATCGAGGTTATGATTAAACATAGTCAAAATTTAATACAAAAAAATACAAATCATTTTAATCAATCACTTTAATTCTAAGAACACTTTATGCAATACATACTCTTATTTTTTACGGAAAAATACATCTATTGTCTTTTGGGTAACGTTTTGTTTACGTTCTTGTAAAATACGTTCATAACACCCAACACTGTTTTTAATTGTTTGACACACGGTCAAGACACGGTCATCATTATTGTCTATACTCTGCAATATGTCCAAACCTGAATAAATTTTTGAAAGTGCATTTTGTATTTCCCCTGAAGATAAAACTTTCTCTTCTACTTGTTCTTCCTCATCGTAGATAGGATTATTCTGTAACTCGATCAGATCTTCATTGCTAATAGGATCGTCGTGCGTTGCTACAAGTTCTACGAGATCTTCTACCGTGACATCTTCAAGTTCAGACCCCTCAATCATTGCAGCAATGTGTTCAAGCACTTGTCTCTGCATCTGGACAAATTCTTCTAGGTGCTTCCACTACATCTGGCCAAAGATTACGCCACACCCCATTCATACAACTCATTTTAACTTCCTTCCAAGCCTCTTCTATGTTGTGAATAGACTTCATAATGTTGTATGACTTCCACCACTCTCGCATAGACTGTCTTCCTTCCCCGTCAGTTTCATGAATTAGTTGGCTAAAAGTGCGGCGATGGTAATAAGCTTTGAAGTTTGCTATTGCTCCCTGGTCCATAGGTTGTAATATTGACGTAGTGTTTGGTGGAAGGAACTTTACGTACACTTTTAAGTCTCTGGGCGTATCAAGTGAGGTTGGATGTCCTGGGGCATTGTCTAAGAGTAATATAACTTTAGGTTCAAGCCCATTTCTGTCACAGTATGATTTGACTGATGGGCAAAAACTATTAGAATACCATTCTTGAAAAATTTCCCGTGTAACCCACGCCTTTCTGTTTGATCGCCACACAACTGGTAGACTTGTCTTGTCTGTGCCTCGCATTGCACGGGGTGTTTCTGAATGGTACACTAGTAAAGGTTTCAGTTTGAAATCACCAGTGGCATTACCACCCAGCAGAAGTGTTAGTCGATCTTTCGCAGCTTTGAAACCACTGGCTTGACGTTCTTCCTTAGAAATGAATGTTCGAGATGGCATTTTTTTCCAGTAAAGTGCGGTCTCATCAACATTGAAGATGAGACAAGCAGGAATTTTTTTCTCTCGTCTAACGAAATCTTGAAACTTGTCTGGAAACTCAGCTGCAGCTTGAATGTCCGCGCTGGCCGCCTCGCCTGTTATGTGGATATTGTGAAGATTAGAACGCTGCTTGAACCGATGGAACCAGCCTCTGCTGGCAGCAAAAGTCGGAGTGGCACTCCCTTCTCCTTCTTTTGTTTTCAGCATCTCATACAAAGATTTTGCTTTTGTGCATATGAGATCTTGACTTAGTGGTGTGTTCTTCTTATTCAAATCTTCGATCCAGACTGACAGTAATTTCTCCATTCTTTCTAAGATAGATGATCTCGAACGAGAAAGTTTTGTTGCACTTATAGGTGTTGAACCTTCGCTGGAGATTTTAATTTTTTCCCGATTTTTATAAATCGTTCTCACAGTCGATTCTGAGAGTCCAAAATCTCTCCCCCAACAATTGTTGCTTTGCCTCCATTTTCCATTCTTCTTAACACTTTCATCTTCAATTCCAAAGTGACGCTTTTACGCTCTTTTTTCTTTACAGGCGGCATTTTTAACGTAGGGTTAAATTATGTATGTATGTATCTCCAATAAATATTAAAACAAAACTGCCAGCCGACCGAACTAAACATTACGGAACAAATGAACACACGAAACGAACGAGGAAATCCCCATAGAACAAAGTCGAAGGACAGGGAATTCCCAATTCTTCAAAGAGAATATTCAGAGAAAGCGGGGATCCCCCCGCGACCATAGAGAAGTTAATGACTACATGAGCGCGAAATTTGAAATTCGCGTTATAGTGAAACCGCGCGTAACGGGGTCGCGCTAAGCGGGGTATTACTGTATATATATATATATATACCTATATATATATATATGTGTATATATATATATATATATATATATATATATATATATATATATATATATATATATATACCTATATATATATATATATATATATATATATATATATATATATATATATATATATATATGTTTGTGGTTATCTTCATGTTATAAAAACAGAGATTTTAAAAACGTTTCTCCCTTTGTACTGAGCTCTATTAAGCTTTACTTTCATATTTGGGTTACCTTCGAAATAAGCAGATGTTGAAATTACGTAAAATAAAGTAAAACATTTTATAAAACCGACAACACTTAATGAGAAAAATATATTATTAATTAAGTATATTAAACTATTGTTAATTTTGAATATAAAAATAAGCTTCGCACACGTAATCATGTTGTTCCTTAAAGGGAAAAAAGAGAAACTGTTAAGATCTTAGGGTTGTTTGCTGTGGCTGATATAATTAATAAATAATGCGAATTTACGCAAGATTATTTTAAAGCTAGTTTCTTAACTGTGCCCAATTTATTGTATTAAAAAATTGTATAAAAACCTTACTTAAAATACTAATATCTGGCTTGTCATTGGCAATATGTTGTTTTTTATATATATCACTCTTTTTACTAAAAGTTTGCGGCAATCTCTTTCTTATGTGAGTACCCTTGTGTTTGGAAAGTCAAATTGGTGTTTCTTGCTTTCTTCGTGCTGATGATATATAGATTCTTTAGGGAAATTTAGATTTTTGTTTTGTGTATTTGTATCTATTTAATCTGTTGTTTAAGTATTTTGTTGTCATTCCAATATATTTTGAGTGCAATTTAGACAACTTTTAGAATAGACCAAGTTGGTCTTATTTTTGGTTGGGACTCTACTTTTTAGAAGAGTGCGTATTTTATGTTTTATGGCAGAAAATGATGTATTTTTTTAGAATATATTTCATGTGGATAGGTCTTTACTGCATCGCTATAGATATTTTTGAGTTAATGTAATTCTGTTTTGGTTTTTGCACTGTTTTGTTATTATAAAATGTATAAATTCACTGTTTCCTAATTTTGTTTACTAGTTTTCTGTGACACATTTTCTAAATAGTCTTTAAAATTTGCAAATTTGACTATTTGACTACACTCTGGAGATTCAACCAAAGAAAGCTTAATTTGCCAAGTAAGTCCAAATCAGTCCATTTATTATTATTATTTTATTTTTTATATAATTTATTTTAAGTGACAAAATCCAGTTTGACTTTTTAACTTTAAATTGATGATTGTCAGGAGAGATTTCCAGAAAAAGAACCCTCTCTCGTACGAATATTTTGTCACCCTTTCAAAGTGATATCTAACGCTATATCAACAATTTTTTAGGTTTGCCCTATATTATTGAATATATCGATCACTATTTACATATCAAGAAAAAATTCCCGAATATGACCAGTAGGAATACCTGTTAACAAATAATATCCCTGAGTTGATTTATTTATTTTGACTTCTTGTTTTTAGGCGAAATTCCTCGGCGTTATTTTATGCAAAACACTAGTTTTAAATAAAATTTAAAACGAATACATGGAGTTTAAACTTGTGTTTTCAATCATTGTCATTAAAATTCAGCGAATAATATTTCAGAACATATATTGATATATCTTACAAATCTGAACAAATTGTAAGCCTGTCTAGACTACATAACTATTAGTTCGAAAGTGCAAAGTACGAGAACTCCGTAAAAGTATTATCATTATTATTATTATGCATATATATATATATATATATATATATATATATATATATATATATATATATATGTATATATATATATATATATATATATATATATATATATATATATATATATATATATATATATATATATATATATATAAAAGGGTGATTCATTTAGAGGTACTTTTTTTAAATACAAAAAAAATGAATAAAAAACAATTTTATTTTATAATCTTTATTATCATATAAAAGAACCATTCTTTACAATTAATTCTTAAAGATAATTTCTTTCAAATGTTGTCCGCGACTACGGTTAACAACGTCCATTCTGAAGTTCCAATTTTCAATGACGCGTGTGAGTATTTCGAGTGGTATTTGGCTAATGACTCTAGTAATATTGGCCTCCAATGCCTCAATTGTAGCTAGCTTATCCATGTAGACTTTGGACTTTACATAGCCCCAAAGGAAAAAGTCAAGTCAATTTTTCTCGAAAACAGTGGATCTTCTGCAAGCTTGTCAAGAGCCCAACGACTAAAACGGAAACGATTCGGAAGGTCGGTCGGCTTCAGTTGTTGCACTAGTTGAATTTTGTATGCTTTTAAAGAAAGATCCTTACGTAAAATACGCCAAGTTGTTGAATATGACAGGCCAAGCTGTTGAGAATGGCGACGAATCGACACTTCAGGTCTTCGCGTACACTCTCCGCTACCGCCCCTATATTTTCTTCACTACGTGCTGGATCTGGTCTATTCGGTCGAGCATTATCCAATAATGAAAATTGCGTCTCAAACTTATTGATGGTAGAGCGAATTGTGCGTTCGGTAGGCCGATTATGTGGACCATAAGTTGCTCTAAGCGCCCGATACACATTCCTCGTAGAACGCCCATTTTCGTAATAAAGTTGAACAATTTGTAGACACTGTGCCGGGCTAAGTCTTTCCATTATGAATTGTCAAACACTACTGAACAGGAATGCCACTTCAGTTGACACGACGCATGCGCAATCTGCAATTAAATCCCCATCACAAAAAGTACCTCTAAATGAATCACCCTTTATATATATATAAATATATATATAAATATAGGAATCCCTTGATCACAAATTTCCATAAACCATCACACACAAGCACAAAAATACACTACACTTCAAACCACCCAAAACAACATAAATGTGCTGTATATCACAGTATGTTACATAGGCTAGTGAGTGTTCTTTTATCTGAAAATGATTTCAATAACGAATTAAATTTAATAAAACAAAGAGCCATAAATAACGATTACTCCCCAAATATGGTCAATTTAATACTCAATAAAAAACTTAAAAACAAAGCTGTTTCTGAAGTCTACCCCAAAAAGACAGCAATATCAATTATAAATCATTTACCTATTTTGACACATCTTCAGAAAAAAGTAAACACTACCTAATCCAAAATAATATAAATATAGCTTTAAAAAACTAATTACTCATTAGAAAAACTCATAAAAAATGCGAAAGTTAAACAACATAAAGGTGAAAAATCAGGGGTATGTAAATTGAATTGCGGTTCGTGTACTAAGATGTTCATAGGGCAAACCTCATTTAAGACTAGAATCTCATAAAGCAATCATTTAACAGAATAGAACCATCAATTTAACAACCAGTTTGAAATATTACATGTAGAAAACAAAGGAAAAATTGAAACCTTTTGTAATGTCTAGAGATAAACTGTTTAATAAACACAGGTTCCATTCTAAATAAACAAACGGAAATAAATATGACCGATGGAAAATCCCCATTATTAAATTTATATACCTTATAAAGTTCAGTATGAATTCCAAAAATACCATAATTAACAATTTTCAGACTAATTGTAAAAGTAGATAATAAGGTAGAATAAGTTACAATATGTCCCAGTTTAAGTTAACATCAAGTCCTAAGTTAAGTTAGCGTAAGTCTAGGCTAAGCTAGTTTAAGTCTTAGGATTAAGAAAATTTTGTAATAACAAACCCATCTCCTAGGTTAAATTAGTATTGGATCACTAGTTTAAGAGCTTAGGTTAAGTTAGGATAAGCATAAAATTTAGGCTTATCCAAATTACACAAACAAGGTACCCCGTTAAGACCCATGTATACAGTCGCCATTATACAATCTATCTAAATACTTAGCAAACTGCCTATCCAACATATCCGTTAAAAATGAACATTTTATTAAAGATTATTTCGGCTTTAAAACTTTCATTGGCACAGTGAGAATTCCATCGAATTACAAACTTTTATTGTTTGATGTAACATCCCTGTACACGAATATTCCAAATGAACTAGTTAAAACCGTAATTAATGAAAAATGGGATCTACTACAAGAATACACAATCATTTCAAAAAGAAATTTTCTGGAAGCCATAGATCTCACATTAAACACCAACTATTTTCAATTTGAAAATAGATTTTATAAACAAATCGACGGTTGTGCTATGGGTTCCCCCATTTCATCAATCATTGCTCAGCTAGTAATGGAATACCTGGAAGAACAGGTCATTAAAAACGAAAACGTAATATTTTATTTTTCAAGAGGTTCGTAGATGATTGTTTATTAGCAGCCCAAAATGAAAAAATTACCGAAATTCTATACAAATTGAATAGCTTCCACAAAAAATTACAATTTACATCAGAAATTGAAAAAGATGGTAAAATAAATTTTCTGGACCTGACTCTTATCAAAGAGCAAGATAAAATCCTTACGAGTGGTACACAAAACCTACTTGGTCAGGGAGATATTTGAATAGTGACCGTAACATACCGAGCAATAAAATTGACTTCTCCTGAATTAAGACCAGACGCGCTAAAAAAAGTAAAAACGGTCTTAATACAAAACAATTTTAAAGAGAATGACATCAATCGAACAATAAAAAAGAGAATATGCAAGTCTTATAATAATTCAAAAAACAACACCAAAAATAGTTAACAAAACCGTGATAAATTTTTACCACTTCCTTATACAAAGGAACTTTCTGAGAAGATTTTTAACCTTGTATTTTCTAATTTTAGAAGGAGTAATAAAAAATAAGAAAAATTTGAAAATGCCTAAAAACTAGTTTGTATTTTCCAAAAGAACTTAAGTACCCAAGAAAAAGTTTATTAAGTTTATGTAAACAAAAGGTTCAACAAAATATATATATATATATATATATATATATATATATAATATATATATATATATATATATATATATATATATAAATATATATGCATGCGTTTCATTAAGCTAAATAAAGATGCATTTATTCATTGCACAAGTGAGTTACATAACTTTGCATATCGGCGGTGTTAGTGTTATAAACCAATTTTCTTGTTTTCTGTAGGCGCTCTGAATATAAATGACTTAACCTGAATTCATTTGTATCTTGAACGCAGATCACGTAAAATATACGAAGAAACATAATATAACTAAAACACCTTGATGATTGTCTCACGGGTTTTTATGTCTAATTGAATAGAGGGAGATTAAGCACCTTAATTTTGGGTTGTAATCTTACCACTTATTCTGGAAATCATATTAATTATCGAGAATTGTATCGAACTACTGGCTGAAATCGGGACAGATTATTCCAGAGACCAAAATCTTCTGACTGGCTACACAGGGACAGATTATTCCGATAAAAAAACTATTAAAACACATCGTTCGCAAGTAGAGAATGATCAATGAAGATCAATCACAATGACACTACAACTTGTGCAGTAGGGTGTATCGGAGTTTATGGTAAACCACGAGACAGTTCCTAAGATCAACATAAACTACTGAAATTGAGCGAAGTCTATATTTCAGCAGTTTTAGACTGTTCTCTCATCTGCTAATCCATTTCGGGATGCATGTCGCCGTATCACCGCTCTTCAGCCGAGCCACTATCGCAGTACTAGCGCAAGGAAAACGTAAGATACAATAATTTGCATCTCTCTGGCTGATGCAAGCCCAATTTTGATGGCAAACCCTGCTCTCTGGTGTCAAGCTAACAATTACCGCTTGGTAGTAAGTATATAATAATCCATGTAAGGTACTAGAATTGAACAAAGTCCATATATCGGCTGTTTTTGATGAGAAAATGGAATGAAGCGTGCTTCCGAAATGACAGCTATATGTGGTAGAAAAGAATCACATTAGTCCACAAACTTACCTCTTGAAGTGTATATAATATTGTCTCCAGTACTAAGTTTAACATTGAATGGAAATTATATTTTAAACTGAGACATTTAGATATTTTATATTTGATATTTTAACTGTTGTAAGTTTGAATTAGCCCAAATATTTGTAAAATGAAGTCGCAATCCATGATTATTGCTTGACTTTTTTGTTAGATAGTAAACTCACAACAATGTGCTAGCTATGTATTTACCATATGAAGAGTAAATAACCGGTCAAGTGCAAGTTGAACTTGCGCAATTAGTGTTCCGTACGTTGATTGCTTTTAAAATAAAAAATTTTATTACGAAGGTAATAAAATGATCAGTGACTTCACAAAACACACCCCAAATGAGTTTTCAACAAAGTTTGTTTCCAATCATTACTGAAAACTGATGACCTTGAAATTTTTTTTTATATACCAGATAAATTATCACACTTGTGATAATTTTCGTTCAATTTACACCCCGCGGAGAATATTCCAGAATTTTTTCAAAATTTTTTGATAAGTACTTTTCGAGATAAGGCGCGGGGACAGCGATTTTTCGCGATTTTTTAAAAATAATACAAGGAAAAGTGCGCGCAAGTATTACACTATATATATATATATATATATATATATATATATATATATATATATATATATATATATAAATATATATATATAAATATAATATATATATATATATATATATATATATATATATATATATAAAAATATAAATATATATATATATATAATATATATATATATATATATATATATATATATTATATAAATATATTTTACTCTCGTGTTTTCACAAGCTTTCATTTGACACCACACTCGATGAAGTAGGAAAAAAATTATTTTTTTTCACTTTCGATTTCACCCCCCAAAACTAACCCGTTAAGTCAAAATTTAACATTGTATAAAAACAACACTATGTTTTAATTTCCAAGTTGCTGCTACCAACATGCTGGCTATACCGATACTTCTCTCTTCCTTTAAAGTAGTGAAGTTGACGAAAGAAGAACTGCGAGATTTGGATGTTAGCACCCGAAAAATCATGCACATTAATAGAAGTCTTCATCCTCGATCCTCTGCTCCTCGAATATATCTTTCACGTTATCACGATGGAAGAGAACGTTTGAGCTTGGAGTGTCTGCAAAATCGAATCGTCGTGAGACTAGCGTATAAGGTTGCAAAGGGTTCCGATTCTCTCCTGGAAATGGTCTGCGGCCACGAACAGAGAGTCGGTTGTAGAAAATGACAGGTGCTGCATTTACTAGAATTTTGCCTTTTCAACCACAAGGCATTTGCAAGCCAGCAAACCCGATATAGCACTTTTCGATAAAACAGCAAAGAAAATTTATGTAATTGAGTTTTCCGCTCCTGCAGAAACAAATATAGCAATCAAAGAGCAGGAAAATGGAAAAAGAAATACAAAGATTTCAACTACGAACTTCTCGCTTAGTTCCGTCTACATTCAGTAGCAATGGTAGTCCTAGTCATCGGAGTTTTAGGAGAACATCGAAGAACCTTAAGAAGATACCGGCTTGCTGTACCTCGGCTGATTCATTAAAAATGCAGTTGTCCTCGGGTCGCTCAGATTGCTCAGGCAAATGGATTTGGTCGATGGTTCCAACCCACAACCTGTGTGGGTTGGAACCACAGGATTTGTCACGTAGGGTTCTTTCTTCCTTTTTAAATGAATAATAATAATAATAATAATAACACCACTCTAACACAAAATAATCAAAAACTCCCTCAACGACAAGGAAACCCCAACAGGACAAAACCAAAATTCAAATGGCAAATAAGAATAGAAAACAAAATCAACAACATCAGGAGAGATCTAGGACATCTTACCCAGTTTATAAGCGGGAACGCGTCCAAACGTGTCCACACAGGGGGCAAACAAGATCAAATCTAAGTCTCCCAACAGAACACTGCCAGAAATCCTCGATACCTTGAAACAAAAACTATCTGTATATGCCGCAAGACTCCGTAGATACAAAGAATCAAATGAGAGGAAAGACACCAACAACCTCTTCCGAAGAAGCGAAAAACAGTTCTACCGGAAAAACTATGTACAACAAACAGATAGCAGTGACTGAACCACCAAACGAACAAGAACTCACAGATTATTGGAAAAGGATCTGGTCAGAACCCAAACTACACAATAATAACACCCCCTGGATCAAAGCCGAAGAAGACAAACATAAACATGTGACAGAACAAGAAAATACCACATTTAATACACAAGAAATTACAGAAACTATCAAACACACACACAACTGGAAATGTCCTGGAATAGACAATATACAAAACTTCTGGTACAAACAGTTTACCACCACACACGAAGCACTCACACACCAAATCAACAAAGCCATTCTACAACCACACACATTTCCTACTTTCCTCACACAAGGAATAACATACGTTAAACCCAAAAGCTCAGACACCACAAACCCGTCAAACTACCGACCTGTTACCTGTCTTCCAACCCTATACAAGATCATCACAGCCACAATTTCGAAGAAAATAGAACAACACCTAACAGATAACAATATCCTCACAGAAGAGCAGAAGGGATGCAGGAAAAATAGTCGAGGATGCAAAGAACAGCTGATTATAGATAGCGTGATTATGGGACAAACCAGAAAAGAACACAGAAACCTTCACATCGGTTATATAGACTATAAAAAAGCCTTCGACTCCATACCCCCACAGCTGGTTAATCAGGGCCCTAGAAATCTATAAAATCAACCAACACCTCAGGCAGTTTCTCGCGCAAATTATGAAAACATGGAAAACCAAAATACGCCTAGAAACACAAACCGAACGGATTCAAACAGAAGAGCTGTACATCAGACGGGGTATATTTCAGGGAGACTCGCTCAGTGCTCTATGGTTTTGCCTCTGTCTCAATCCACTCTCAAATATACTAAACAGAACAGAGCATGGCTTCAATATCAGACACCAAAAAGTGAATCAACATAAAATAAACCACCTCCTATATATGGACGACATAAAACTCTACGCTGCCACACAAACACAGCTGAAAGAACTCCTCAAAAATCACAGAAATATTCACCTTAGATGTCAATATGGAATTTGGTATAAGTAAATGCAAAGTGCTCCACATCAACAAAGGCCAATGGAAGTGCCACCATGAGACAGAAACCATCAACAATGAACCGCTCGATAACATGTTCGATAAATAAACATACAAATATCTAGGCTTCCAACAAAGCACCAAACTCAACCACACTCACATCAAAACAGAGCTCAGAACCGAATTCAAAAACAGACTGACGAAACTTTTGCAAACAAAACTAAACTCTAAGAATCTCACTAAGCCATCAACACGTTCGCTATACCTATACTCACATATTCATTTGGTATCATCAAATGGTCGCAAACAGACATAGAAAATATTCACATCCTTATACGATCTCAATTCACCAAATACAGGAAATTACACCCCAACGCATGCAAAGAAAGACTTACCATCGAGAGGAAGGCAGGAGGAAGAGGAATTATAGACATCAGATCATTACACACAAAACAAATACAAGCACTTAGGAAATTCTTTTCACAGCAAGCAAACCAGCCTCCACACAGCGACAGTGAAAGCAGACAAAAACTACACACCTCTCGACTTATCCCGGGCAGACCACTCAGCAGACACACACAGTCACACCCAATTACAACAGGAAAAAGATGAAAACGTGGTCAGAGAAAACGCTCCACGGAAAACACAGATACCACATAGAACAAGACCACGTAAATAAAAAACAATCATACACCTGGTTACAGGATGGGCAGCTATTTCCTGAAACAGAAGGCTTCTTACTTGCCATCCAGGATAAAGTCATATTAACCAGAAACTACCAAAAGCATATCATCAAAGACCCGACTATTGCAGAGGACAGATGTAGGAAATGCCACCAGCAGAAAGAAACGATCGAACACATAACGAGCGGATGTAGAATATTGGCCGGAACAGAGTACACAGCCAGGCATGATTCAGCTGCCAAAGTAGTTCACCAAGCACTAGCCACAACATACAAACTCATAGAAAACACAGATCCCTACTACAAATACACGCCAACATCCATACTTGAAAATGAAGATTACAAAGCTCTACTGGGACATCAGTATCCATACAGATAAAACAGTCTCCGCCAATAGACCCGATATTACTTTTCAGTGCAAAAAAGCAAAAGTCACCTATCTAATTGACATAGCTGTCCCCAACGACACAAACATCCAAACGAAATACACAGAAAAAGTTTCCAAATACACAGACCTTGCAACGGAAATAAAAAGGCTATGGAAACAAGAAAAAGTCATCATTGTCCCCCTCATTATATCAGCCACAGGCCTTACACCAATAACATTCACACCACATTTAGTACAATTAGGACTCAACACAAACATACACAAAAACATTCAGAAGTCAGTGATTTTGAAAACATGTAACATTGTCAGGTCATTCCTTAATACGGAATGGTAATAGCGTTTGTGCTGACTTGGTTTTGGCCCGTCAGCCAAACATGGAACCACATTGATCAAATGTGAGAAAGAAGAACTTTTTGAAATAAATAATAATAATAATAATAATTTGGTATCCCTCGTTTAATTTTCAAACAGAGCACACAAATAATCCTCAACACAATAAACAAGCACATAATACCACAGTACATAACAGACTTAAGCACGATCGAAGACATTCACACAATAATATATGCAGCAGCAATCACCACTATAACACAAAATAATCAAAAACTCCCGCAAACGACAAAGAGACCCCAACAGCAGAAAACCTAAATTTAAATGGCAAATAAGACTAGAAAACAAAATCAACAACATCAGAAGAGATCTGGGACACCTTACCCAGTTTATGAACGGGAACGCGTCCAAACGTGTCACACAGGGAGTAGACAAGATCAAATCTAAATCTCTCAAGCGAACACTGCCAGAAATCGTTGATACTTTGAAACAAAAACTATCCGTATATGCTGCAAGACTCCGTAGATACAAAGAATCAAACGAGAGGAAAGACACCAACAACCTCTTCCGAAGAAGCGAAAAAAGTTCTACCGAAAAACTATGTACAACGAGCAGACAGTAGTAACTAAACCACCAAACAAACAAGAAATCGCAGATTATTGGAAAACTGTCTGGTCAGAACCCAAACTACATAATAATAACACCCCCTGGATCAAAGCCGAAGAAGATAAACACAAACGTGTGACAGAACAAGAAAATTCCACACTAACTACAGAAGAAATTACAGAAACAATCAAACACACACACAACTGGAAATGTCCTGGAATAGACAATATACAAAACTTCTGGTACAAACAGTTTACCACCACACACACGAAGCACTCACACACCAAATCAACAAAGCCATTCTACAACCACACACACTTCCCACTTTCCTTACACAAGGAATAACATACGTTAAACCCAAAAGCTCAGACACCACAAACCCGTCAAACTACCGACCTATCACCTGTCTTCCAACCCTATACAAGATCATCACAGCCGCAATTTCCAAGAAAATAGAACAACACCTAACAGACAACAATATTATCACAGAAGAGCAGAAGGGATGCAGGAAAAATAGTCGAGGATGCAAAGAGCAGCTGATCATTGATAGCGTGATTATGGACAAACCAGAAAAGAACACAGAAACCTTCACATCGGTTACATAGACTATAAAAAAAGCCTTCGACTCCATACCCCACAGCTGGTTAATCAGAGCCCTAGAAATCTATAAAATCAACCAACAACTCAGGCAGTTTCTCGCGCAAATTATGAAAACATGGAAAACCAAAATACGCCTAGAAACACCAACCGAACGCATCGAAACAGAAGAGCTGTACATCAGACGGGGTATATTTCAGGGAGACTCGCTCAGCGCTCTATGGTTTTGCCTCTGCCTCAATCCACTCTCAAATATACTAAACAGAGCAGAGCATGGCTTCAATATCAGACACCAAAAAGTGAATCAACATAAAATAAACCACCTCCTATATATGGACGACATAAAACTCTACGCTGCCACACAAACACAGCTGAAAGAACTCCTCAAAATCACAGAAATATTCACCTTAGATGTCAATATGGAATTTGGTATAAGTAAATGCAAAGTGCTCCACATCAACAAAGGCCAATGGAAGTGCCACCATGAGACAGAAACCATTAACAATGAAACACTCGATAACATGTTCGACAAAGAAACATACAAATATCTAGGCTTCCAACAAAGCACCAAACTCAACCACACTCACATCAAAACAGAGCTCAGAACCGAATTCAAAAACAGACTGACGAAACTTTTGCAAACAAAACTCAACTCTAAGAATCTCACTAAAGCCATCACCACGTTCGCTATACCTGTACTCACATATTCATTTGGTATCATCAAATGGTCACAAACAGACATAGAAAATATTCACATCCTTATACGATCTCAATTCACCAAATACAGGAAATTACACCCCAACGCATGCAAAGAAAGACTTACCATCGAGAGGAAGGCAGGAGGAAGAGGAATTATAGACATCAGATCATTACACACAAAACAAATACAAACACTTAGGAAATTCTTTCACAGCAAGCAAACCAGCCTCCACACAGCGACAGTGAAAGCAGACAAAAACTACACACCTCTCGACTTAGCCCGGGCAGACCACTCAGCAGACACACACAGTCACACCCAATTACAACAGGAAAAGATGAAAACGTGGTCAGAGAAAACACTCCACGGAAAACACAGATACCACATAGAACAAGACCACGTAAATAAAAAACAATCATACACCTGGTTACAGGATGGGCAGCTATTCCCTGAGACTGAAGGCTTCTTACTTGCCATCCAGGATAAAGTCATATTAACAGAAACTACCAAAAGCATATCATCAAAGACCCGACTATTGCAGAGGACAGATGTAGGAAATGCCACCAGCAGAAAGAAACGATCGAACACATAACGAGCGGATGTAAAAATATTGGCCGGAACAGAACACAGTACACAGCCAGGCATGATTCAGCTGCCAAAGTAGTTCACCAAGCACTACATACAAAATAGAAAACACAGATCCCTACTACAAATACACGCCAACGACTTGAAAATGAAAGATTACAAGCTCTACTGGGACATCGGTATCCCATACAGATAAAACAGTCTCCGCCAATAGACCCGATATTACTTTTTGACAGGAGAGAAAGCAGCAATGAAAAGGAATAGCAGTGCAAAAAAGAAAAAAGTCACCTATCTAATTGACATAGCTGTCCCCAACGACACAAACATCCAAACGAAATACACAGAGAAAATTTCCAAATACACAGATCTTGCAACGGAAATAAAAAGGCTATGGAAACAAGAAAAAGATCTCATTTTGATCCGTAAAATATTGGCCGAGAACAGAGTACAAAACAGCCAGGCCATGATAAGGCAGCTGCCAAAGTTCAGTTCACCACAAGGGCACTGGCCACAAACATACAGAACTCCTAGAATGTTTATACATTTGTCGGTGCATTCCAATTAATCGTTTTTTGGTGTTAAACACATGATCCGCACTAAAGCGTAAAATACAAATGGTTTAGGCCTTGTTCGAAGGACAAGGGCCCACCCCAGCAGAAAGGACTACACGCCAACTCAACAGGATAAAACAAGGTACACTCGACCACTTGAAAAAGACGGCGTAACCACCCACAATCACCCGAGAGATTACAAGCCTGGGCCGGTGGCGGATCTAATTCAAACTGAACACATATCCGCAGACATCAACAAGCGGATGAAAGATATAGCCGGTAGGAAAGCCCACACACCATACAGATAAAAGTAGTTCACCAAGCACTGTCCAAACACAGATCCCTACTACAATAACACGTCCATACTTGAAAATGAAGATTACAAGCTCTACTGGGACATCGGTATATACAGATAAAAACAGTCTCCGCCAATAGACCCGATATTACTTTTCAGTGCAAAAAAGAAAAAGTCACCTATCTAATTGACATAGCTGTCCCCAACGACACAAACATCCAAACGAAATACACAGAGAAAATTTCCAAATACACAGATCTTGCAACGGAAATAAAAAGGCTATGGAAACAAGAAAATCATCATCGTCCCCCTCATTATATCAGCCACAGGCCTTACACCAACAACATTCACACCACACTTAGTACAATTAGGACTCAACACAATCATACACAAAAACATTCAGAAGTCAGTGATTTTGAAAACATGTAACATTGTCAGGTCATTCCTTAATACACAATAGTAATGCGTTTGTGCTGACTTGGTTTGCGCCCGTCAGTCAAACATGGAACCACATTGACCAAATGTGAGAAAGAAAAACGAGAACAATCATAATTTGGTATCATCAAATGGTCACAAACAGACATAGAAAATATTCACATCCTTATACGATCTCAATTCACCAAATACAGGAAATTACACCCCAACGCATGCAAAGAAAGACTTACCATCGAGAGGAAGGCAGGAGGAAGGGGAATTATAGACATCAGATCATTACACAAAAAACAAATACAAACACTTAGGAAATTCTTTCACAGCAAGCAAACCAGCCTCCACACAGCGACAGTGAAAGCAGACAAAAACTACACACCTCTCGACTTAGCCCGGGTAGACCACTCAGCAGACACACACAGTCACACCCAATTACAACAGGAAAAGATGAAAACGTGGTCAGAGAAAACACTCCACGGAAAACACAGATACCACATAGAACAAGACCACGTAAATAAAAAACAATCATACACCTGGTTACGGGATGGGCAGCTATTCCCTGAGACTGAAGGCTTCTTACTTGCCATCCAGGATAAAGTCATATTAACCAGAAACTACCAAAAGCATATCATCAAAGACCCGACTATTGCAGAGGACAGATGTAGGAAATGCCACCAGCAGAAAGAAACGATCGAACACATAACGAGCGGATGTAAAATATTGGCCGGAACGGAGTACACAGCCAGGCATGATTCAGCTGCCAAAGTGGTTCACCAAGCACTAGCCACAACTTACAGACTCATAGAAAACACAGATCCCTACTACAAATACACGCCAACATCCATACTTGAAAATGAAGATTACAAGCTCTACTGGGATATCGGTATCCATACAGATAAAACAGTCTCCGCCAATAGACCCGATATTACTTTTCAGTGCAAAAAAGGAAAAGTCACCTATCTGATTGACATAGCTGTCCCCAACGACACAAACATCCAAGCGAAATACACAGAAAAAATTTCCAAATACACAGACCTTGCAACGGAAATAAAAAGGCTATGGAGACAGGAAAAAGTCATCATTGTCCCCCTCATTATATCAGCCACAGGCCTTACACCAATAACATTCACACCACATTTAGTGCAATTGGGACTCAACACGGACATACACAGAAACATTCAGAAGTCGGTGATTTTGAAAACATGTAACATTGTCAGGTCATTCCTTAATACGGAATGGTAGTAGCGTTTGTGCTGACTTGGTTTTGGCCCGTCAGCCAAACATGATCAAATGTGAGAAAGAAGAACTTTTTGTTATGATAATAATAATAATAATGTTTCATTTGCCAATTTGTACAATATTTGTATGTATAATATAAAAAAAATATATTTACATATACATACACAAAAGACAAAAAAAGGTTAAAAATCAATTTTAAAAAGATTCTGGTCTAGAGCACTATAATAAGTAATTTTCTCACTATTTTGCCAGTTACCATTGAACCCGCTATGCCTAAAAAGTAAAAATTGACATAATCATTTTTCCCACAAAATTACATGAGTTTAAGGTCACTGTGTATGTCCCTCAGAATTTAGCAAGAACTTTTTAAATTGATATTTAATTGCTATAAGTGGTAAGGTTTTAAAACATTCAGGAACATGTTGTAAAGTTTATAGATATTGAAAGAAAAAAGCAGGTCTGTGAGATGTAGGGAAATTACGTTAACTTAAGTGCGTGAACATCAGTTTTGCAGCGAATTTTAGCTGCTGGAAACGACGGATGATTAAAGAGTGAAATAGTGTTTCTGCCCACAGTTTTACGCGATTTTCCATAGAAAGCCGTGTTGTTTTCATTTAAACCTGAAAAAAATATAATAATCCGACGAATACTGTATATAAGTCCTAAACAGGACTTTTGGAATGGTTGATTTTTCTCTTTATCTTCTTTATCCTTACAGGGACTGTAAACAACGTTAGAAGAATTGAAATGGCTAACAAATAGGGAATATGCAAGATTTATTTTTGGAGATTCAGATAAAAAAAAAGCTCTATGTGGAAATAGTCCCTTTAAACTTGCATAGGGAGTATGAATACATTTATTTATATGTGGTTTGAACCTTACCATGTTATAAATAAATAATCTTAAATTTGTACAGGATTCAGAGGGTGAAGCTTAATCCGCATCGATTTTTATTGTTGCAATAAATCATGATTTCTTCCGAACAACATAAAAGTTGTTTTAAATGCATTTAGTTCTAAATTATGTTTCTCAGAAAATTCTACTATTCGACACAAATCTGAACAACATGCAATTCTGGTGGAAAAAATGATGCGTGAAACTGTGTCCCATCTACACATACTTAAGGCCACTAGTAACGTTACATGTGTATATACAAAATAACAGTGGCCCAAGTATTAACCCTTGGAATACACCACAACTTTGCGTTAATACAAATGACACACCTTTTTCCACATATTGCAGTTTATTTAATAAATATTTGCTCATTACAATACAATAGAGCGTAAATTTAGCTAAGCAAGTTGTAATTTAATCTAGCACACGCTTTCCTATAATCTACTCAAATCAAAACAGTAGCCTCTACCGCTCCAATATTATCGGTCACAGCTAATAATGCAGTGGCAGAATTAAAGCCTGACTAAATCCCTAACTGGCAAGTGGGTAAAGTATTATGCAGATTAAGGTAAAATTTTTTCAAGTACTTTTGACAGAAGGATATTTATCGGCCATAAATCGTTATAGCTTTCTATATGACTGTTTTTTTGGTAGAGGGAATATTTTTGAGATTGAATAGTAGTAGCTAGTATATGATTCATAAATTAATAATGTTCGTAATAAAAGAAGGAATTCTGTTATTATATAGCAAAATCATATCTACATTTATTTGATTTGCACCGGTAACAAGTAATTTTATTTTAATTAAATTTTCCTTTATATGTTCCGAAATTATATGAAAATGAAATGAATTTATTGTTTGAGTTTTTCAATTGTTATTTCAAAAGGTAAAAAGGTCAGAATCTACTGTTAAACTGTTAATTAAATCGTGGGGTATTTTATCAGACGTTTGTTTACCGAGTACCAAGTATTGGGATTATTTAAGTTATTCCAAATTAGCTTAGAATTATTTCTATCCGTGATTATAGTGTGTTGAAAATATTGTTGTTTTCTTTACGTATTACAATATTTGTTTGGTTTTTAATTGTCTATAAAAATTCCAATTCTTATCGCTTTTTTCTTCATGTTTTCGTAAACATTATTTTAAATTACTCATTTTAATAGTAAGGATAAGCCATGGTATCCGTTTGTGCTTTAACTTAACTTTGACGATGGTTACAAGTACATTAAATATATTTATTAAGAAATTGTTTAGAGCAGGAATCGACTAATTTATGGTTTCAAAGTAAATAATCTTTTCAAAGGGAGTATGCTATCAAAATCCCCTGACACAAGTCTTCATCAATATTTTTTAAATTTCTAAATCTAACAGTTTCTATATAATTTTCTTTATAATCGTGTATAAAGCAAAAATTTTAAAAATCATCTGATAAACAAGAATTTTTGACACTAAAATTATTCCTCATTGATATTAAAATTACGTCCAACAATGAAGCCTGTAAGCTTCTGTAATTATTTGTAAATTAAACAATCATAAAATATGTTGGTATATTGATCCACAAGGTTTATCAAATTTAAATTGATATTTCTATCATAGACAATTTCAAATGGTTGAAAATCAGACAATGGTTTTTGAAAAGTATATAAAAACTGAAAAATATTACTCTTTGGTGGCCTATAGAGCACATCAACGATATAGTTTATTTTCAAAGAATTTAATTCAATTCATATTTCTTCAAGGACCTCATCTCTTGAAGAATAGCAAAGATAAAACTGTAAATTATTTTCTAAGTAAAGCCCTAGTCCTGGAATATCTATCTTCTCTTAATAAATTATAACCAATCATATTAATTATATCATTGGCAATATTTAGACTGAATTTCCGAAACTCCTACGATATCATAACAGTCTCGGTCAACCAAATCCGTGAAATCCGAAAAAATGCAATACAGGGGACCTAATATTTGAAAAAGCAACATGAAATATTTCAAACATATCCTGGTATGTAATAAGTAATAATCAACTTAGTTAATTAAACGTTAAAAACAAAAAGTAAATATTAAAATAAATAAGGAAAATATTCAAAAAAATAAAAAAGAGAATATATATATATATATATATATATATATATATATATATATATATATATATATGTATATATATATATATATATATATATATATATATATATATATATATATATATATATATATATATATATGTATATATATATATATATATATATATATATATATATATATATATATATATATATATATGTATATATATATATATATATATATATATATATATAAATATATATATATATATATATATGTATACAGGGTGTCCCAGCAATCCGTGTACATTGAGTTACTGTGGGTTTCTGGGATGAAAATATGAACATTTAATCTAACCTATCTTAGTCCAAAAATTCGTAATTTTTGAGATACCAGATGTCAAAGTTATACTTTTTATTTTATTTTTTCTTAAGGAGCAACAACAGTAAGAATATAATAACTAACTGGCTAAGGGTATAAAAGATTACCCATAAATTGATGAATTCGAAAAAAGTTTTAATCGCCCAGCTGAGAAGGTATTGGTCTCATAATAAATGTTCAATATAGCCGCCACCTTCGTTAATGCATAAATTAATACGTCGTAGGATATTTAAATATTATTCATCTTAAAATGTGTTTATCTCGTAAAGCGTTAGCAGCATTTTGAATTCTATTCCACAATTGCTCAATGTGGTCGATTTGAACTTGATAAATTTTCGATTTCAATGCACCTCAAAGGAAAAAATCACACGGATTTAAGTTTGGGGAACGAAAAAAAAAAAAAAAAAAAAAAAAAAAAAAAAAAAAAAAAAAAAAAAAAAAAAAAAAAAAAAAAAAAAAAAAAAAAAAAAAAAAAAAAAAAAAAAAAAAAAAAAAAAAAACAAAAAAAAAAAAAAAAAAAAAAAAAAACAAAAAAAAAAAAAAAAAAAAAAAAAAAAAAAAAAAAAAAAAAAAAAAAAAAACAAAAAAAAAAAAAAAAAAAAAAAAAAAAAAAAAAAAAAAAAAAAAAAAAAAAAAAAAAAAAAAAAAAAAAAAAAAAAAAAACAAAAAAAAAAAAAAAAAAAAAAAAAAAAAAAAAAAAAAAACAAAAAAAAAAAAAAAAAAAAAAAAATAAAAAAAAAAAAAAAAAAAAAAAAAATAAAAAAAAAAAAAAAAAAAAAAAAAAAAAAAAAAAAAAAAAAAAAAAAAAAAAAAAAAAAAAAAAAAAAAAAAAAAAAAAAAAAAAAACAAAAAAAAAAAAAAAAAAAAAAAAAAAAAAAAAAAAAAAAAAAAAAAACAAAAAAAAAAAAAAAAAAAAAAAAAAAAAAAAACAAAAAAAAAAAAAAAAAAAAAAAAAAATGGCCAGTAAATAAGAGTATCTTCATCTCTTCAGATCCAGTTATCTGGGTAACCTTGGTTCAAAAAATTTGTCACATTACGCGCAACATGGAGTAGTGCACCATCGTGCATGAAGAACATAACGTAAATTATTGGGTAAGATTTCCAATAACTTAGGAATAGTTTCACAGTTGAAATTCAAGTAAATGTCACCATCAAGTCGATCTGGTAATCTAAAGGGCCCGATCAAACAGTTCGCGACAAATCCTATCCAGACATTAATACTGAATTCGCGTTGAAACTGTCTTTGTTGCACACCTTCTGGGTTTTCTTCAGGGTAAACATGATTATTATGCATATTTGTTATACCACGTCGAGTGGAGCGTGCTTCGTCTGTAAACAGGGTTTTAGTATGAAAAGACGGAACAATCGCTATACGTGCTCGAATAATTTGTGAAAACTGCAAACGGGATCCAAGATCTGGAGGTAAGTGTTCCTGAAAGGACTGTATATGAAAGAGGTGAATAATGTGTTATCTAATGATCGGGTTAGTTGTACTTTTCGATATTCCCGTTTGATATTTAATTAATCGGGTGCTCTAACTTGTGGAGGCCGTCCAGCATTATTCCTGATCGGCTTAAATTTTTCAGTTTCTCGAAGTCGCCTCTCTATATTGGCGAAAGTCTGATGGTTAGGAGTCTGACAATGCGGAAAAATTTCGTGATATACCCGAGAACTTTTGCGACCATTGCCGTTACATAAACCAAACAATAAAATCATATCAGTTTGCTCATCAAAAGGGTACTCCATAATAATCTAGATTTAAGACACTTGAAAGGGTTAATACTTGAAAAGGGTTAATACTCGCAAAACTTGTTTGAGATCTGTCAAAAATTGCTTTCTGTCAGTATTACTATAAGCCAGTTAAGTCATAGAACAGATGATATCTTACATCATTGCCAGAGTGATTTTTGAAGGTTACCAAGTAACTATACAATGTGAAGAAACGTGTAAAGGAACACATTTGCGAATTTGACAATGGAATTAAAAAAGCGAAACAAACATCCCACTATCTCAGAAACTGTTACTCGGAGCAATATTTACCGAGAGAGCTTTTTTAGACAGGAGAAGGCGGAAAATACGAATATTTAATTAAAAATATCATACAGAGTGGTATAAAAATGTTATGACAATTTAAAAGTATACACAGTGCAGTAAGTGGCGTCCGCTACAATTTACAACAAAACTGTGATTTCTCATCTCAGAAAATCCCTTAATACTGAATCTGTATAAATCTTGTATATATAATATATTTATTAAGAAAGCTATTTATGAAAAACTAAAATAAAAGTGTAACCCTGTATCTCAAAAATTACGAATTTTCTGACTCAGGTAAATTGGGTTATTGGTTACATTTTCATCCCAGAAATCCACAGTAACTCTATATACACGGAATACTGGGACACCCTGTACATATACATATATATATATATATATATATATATATATATATATATATATATATATATATATTTATATATATTTATATGTATTTATATATATATATATATATATATATATATATATATATATATATATATATATATATATATATATATATATATATATTCCGTTTATAAGACACAAAAAGGGATACAAATTTTATTGGTCCTTCCGACTTTACCCACTGTTATTTAGATCATATTCGTTTCTGACCCAATGTTCTCTTTCATTTACCGACGTATATACTTGAATTTCGCCTCCCACTATCCATACCATATACTTTCCTATTTTTTCTTTGGTTAAAAGTAGTAATTCATTTCGGTTTTTTATTAATTTTTTTTCTTACTTACTTATACAAGAAACCAGCCAATTAACATTATAAAAATAAGTTTTTTTGATTTTAATTATTTATTTTATATGAAAGAATTTTAAGATATCAACTATTAAAACATAATTGCTTCGTCAAAATCTGCTCCTAACTGAATACAAAAAAGAGCTCTTTGTAAAGTTTTGGAAATTTAAAATATTTGTTAGGAATATAATGCATGATTGAGGTAGACAGGAGTATTCACTATTTCTTATTATTGGAAAATTACGGAACGGTAACAGGGAAGAGCATTATTAAGCTGAACAACAATGGAAATGTTACTAAGCTTTTAAACAAGTTTTTCATTAGTTTTGTATATCAATCAAATGCAGACTACATGTTTATTCGATTAGGTGAAATGCGCTCGCTGTTAATAAATCATTGGAAAATAATATATCTACTACTGTTTATGTCATGTAACATAAATCATATAATCCAGCATGTTAAAATAACCATTTCTCATACAAAGACATGTGAAAACAAAAGCAATCGGACCGATTATTGGTACTATTGTTCTTTCAGTTTAAATGAAAGACGTAGAAAATTAATTACTGAAGCGTATGTTTAGTAACTCAGTTTGAAGTTTCTATTTTAAAGGAATTACTACCTTCGATTAAATAAACATTTCAACATTTATTCTCTTAGATTTTAAGTATAATTTTAAATGTTTGTTTTATGGTATAAGGTTCGTTGAGTTAGTAGTGTTTAAAAACAGTTCTAATTAACATACCCTTTTAGTGCAAGAAACGATAGTTTTACAAAGCACTATTTCTCGATCTCCAACAATTAGGAACTTAAACGAGCGTGTCTGTATTTTAATACTTTGGCTGATTTAAATTATTTCAAAATCTGTCTAATTTATCATTTGTGTAATTTTTTGTACCACCCTAAATATATTGCAAAATAACTTGAATATTATTAAAGGAAAATATGAAACTAGAACTTATAAGACGTAGTGGTGTGGAGGAGGCAAAGAATCTAAAAATTATGTTATTTTTTGAATATTGTCAATTCTAACAGAAATTATAGGTAGGGGAAATGTCCGGTTTCAGTTGTAAATATTTTCTTAGCCTCTTCTCGGAAGGAAGAAACCACCCGTAGTATCATGCCTAGTAAATCATTGGAACTCTGTTCCGCTTTGGCCGTTCGGAACCAGCATTAAACTGTAGGTCTCCTTTGTTTGTGGAAACACTTACAAAGGTACCAACTACAGGCAAAGGTAAGAGGGTTCCCTACGTCCGAATCAGATATGGCACCTCAAGAACAAGAAGAGGGTAAATTACTTACCGTTCTTTCCTGCTTCTTGGCTTCTAATAAAAGAATTCGTTTTCAATAGTAACTTTCATGGGATTAAATTATAAATTATATCTTAAAAAGTTTATTATTTACTTCCTACATATTTCGATGATATTTTATCAGTTTTATTACAGTTAGATTAACCCTACCCTAGTTTCCTCAAAGTGCGGATGAATATAATACAAACATAAAAATATATGAACCCCTATTATACGTGACAAGCCGACGGTAAGATTACTTTTGTAATTTGATTCGTTTGTAGGATAGATAAATGATTCCGGGGAAGTATAGTTAAAAGGCATCATAAATATAACTTAATTTCACAACTAAAATGCCCCATTTACCGACAGACCGTAATTTTTTGTCTATATGATTTTAGTTATTAGGAAGATAACGACAATCAAATCAACAGTAATATGTTATGGGTAAATCGGCCGTAATATTTCTTTTTTTTTTTAATTATTAAGTTTTAGGATTTTAGGGAATTAAAGTAGTAAATTTAGATTTTTTATGAAAAATATTTGAAACAAGTCCGGTAAGAAGAAATATTTTGGATAATAGTCTTATTTAACAACAGCATCATGTAAATAAAAAAAAATATTTAACAAATGGCGTAGCATAGTGAATCAAGGACACACAATGAATCATTGACATTGTCGTTTTTTTTTTTTATATTCGATATGGAAATAAAGTTGAAATGAAAATTTGATTATTTTAAGGAAATGATCTTTAGTCAAATACTATATTGAATGAAAAGTCTCGAGGCTTTTCAAGAGATGGCATCACAAATAAAAAAACCATATAATTTTCAGTTAGTATCAACACTCAGAAGATTCGTGTTATTTTGTCTATTAGTTTGCGAATTGCAGCTGTTTGAGTGACGCTACTATTAAATTTTGCACGATGAAAAAAACAGAATTTTGTGTGTTGATTAATCATTTTGTTAGGATTAGAAATATAATTAGTTTGTACTATCACTAGAGGTTATACAACGGCAACTAAACTACATCTTCTTATCCACAAGATACCGTCACCAGTAGCATATTAATTATCAGCCAACTAACTGTAACAAACATGAATTAAAAATTGTATACAATAATAGCATTACTATTGCGGATAAATTATTTTCACAAATCCGAGGACCTCTACAATAATGCGAAAATATTACCCAAATTGCAATACTAGCCACGTATGAATAATGAATATGGAGAGTGAAAATCAAGGTTTATCCCTATTTTATGTTACTACGTAGTTTTCAAACCGTGACACCTATAAAAATAATGAAAAATAACCTTGCAGAGTTCTCTTGATACTCAGTAAGTGCACAATATACGAGTAGGTCAAAATATCATCATAATCAGATACCGTTCATTTTAGTATGGTTTTTCAGTAAGGTACTTTAAAAATGCAAAACAGTCTTTTTAGTGTTCCGTACGGAACACTTATAAGATCACTTCGGTGTCTGTCTGTCTGTCTGTCTTTTTGTTTGTCTGTCTGTCTGTCTGTCACACCCCCAGATTTTCTCCGAAACTATGTGACATAGAAAGGTGAAATTTGGTAATAATATAGGAATTGATGGCCTCATCAGAGCCATGTAGTTTTGAGAGTTAAATTTTGACTTAAGGGGTTAGTTTTGGGGGGTGAAGTCGGAAGTGAAAAAAAAAAATTTTTTACTAAACCATCGAGTGTGGTGTCAAATGAAAGCTTGTGAAAACACGAGTAAAAAAAATATATATATAATGTTATACTTGCGCGCACTTTTCTTTGTACCATTTTTAAAAATTCGCGAAAAATCGCTGTCCCCCGCCTTACCTCGAAAAGTACTTATCAAAA
The DNA here is from genome assembly GCA_019049505.1 of Pachyrhynchus sulphureomaculatus. NCBI lineage: Eukaryota > Metazoa > Arthropoda > Insecta > Coleoptera > Curculionidae > Pachyrhynchus > Pachyrhynchus sulphureomaculatus. The sequence goes on from CM032456.1 coordinate 135,037,146, forward strand.
AATTTCGAAAAAATTCTGGAATATTCTCTACGGGGTGTAGATTGAACGAAAATTATCACGAGTGCATTACCTGTAATAATTTATCTGGTATATAAAAAAAAACAAAAAGGTCATCAGATTTCAGTAAAGATTGGAAACAAACTTTGTTGAAAACTCATTTGGGGTGTATTTTGTAAAGTCACTGATCATTTTAATACCTCTGTAACAAAATTTTTTATTTTAAAAAGCAATCAACGTACGGAACATTAATTGCGCAAGTTCAACTTGAACTTGACCGGTTTTTTATTATTTAAATGTTCTTTTAGTTTAACTAAAAGACCATTTAGTTATATATCTTTCAAGATGTATTTAGTGCTAGATATTGTTCTTTGCCTTCCATGAAATCTTGTATATATGTATATATATATATATATATATATATATATATATATATATATATATATATATATATATATATATAATAATTTTTCTGTTGAACCTTTTGTTTACATAAACTTGATTGGTTTCTCTTGGGGTACTTAGGTTCTTTTGGACCCGCCCCCCCCCCCCCCCCCCCCCCCCCCCCCCCCCCTTCCCCCCCCCCCCCCCCCCCCCGCCCAAATACAAACTAGTTTATTTGACGTTTCGCCTTATTTTTTTTAGGCATTTTCAAAAATTCTTTTTTTTTTTAATATTCATTGAGTATATACCTTGAAAGTCAACACATAGCCACAAATAGTTGGCTTTCAAGGTATATACTCAATGAATATTAAAAAAAATAAAGTATTTTTGGAAATGCCTAAAAAAACAAGGCGAAACGTCAAATAAACTAGTTTGTATTTTCCAAAAAAAAAAACCTAAATACCCAAGAAAAACCAATCAAGTTTATATATATATATATATATATATATATATATATATATATATATATATATATATATATATATATATATTATATACAGTCAGTCCACAAAGTCTCCATACAACACATTCGCAAAAGAAGTAGCAGGATTTATAAATTTTTAGGAATCTTCCTACGATATACTCTTAAAAAACTGCAAATTATCCATTGCCGAACTTGACACTTGTGGAAGCATTACTTGGAATAACATACCACGGAAGTATAATATCGTCCTCTGTAAACATTGAAAGTTAGTTTACCATTACTTCCTAAAATTTACGTCAAGCATTTAATATACTCGTATAATCAGTCCGAAAAGTCTCCATATACCACCTGTTTTCTATACTATTTTTCTGTTATGTTTAACTAATTAACTTGAACCTGAGAAAGCATGTTTAAGTTGATATTTGAAACTTAACCAACGAGTATTAAAAACAACTACGAAACATTTTATTGAGAAGTTACGTCATTGTTATAAAAATGTAAACAAAATTAATGTCAAAAAGTCACCATACACTCAAGAACTGGTCTGAAAAAACACGTTATTATCAGCAGCATTTTATCAAGCTATCTATTGCTAGCTAAACTGAAAACAAATGAATAATTTTCGGCCATATTTTATAATCTGTCACTTGTTGCTAGTGATTTTACAGTGGGTTTTCAAAGTAGTATTAAAAATCAGGGAGAGAAAAAGTGAAATTACATTTCACGTTCGAAAAATTATAATTGATTTGTGGAAAGACGGAAAATCGCACAGAAATATAGGAAGAATTGTCAAAAAGTCGCATACTACAGTTCAATACATTTTAAACCAGTATCAATCAACGGGTTCCTATAAAATTCTACCAGACTCCGATCGTACCAAGAAACTGACTCCAGTGAAGAGGCCAGTATTTGTTAGATAAATACACTCCTGGACAAAATTAACACAACAATATATTAAATCAAACAAATCTCTATAATGAATTAATTTTAATAATTTTTTATGAACATTGGTTACACTAAAAGTTAAAAAAAACTTATTCGGATACTTTAAAAGTGAATTAGCTACCAAATTTCTCTATAAGATTCGAATTAAAATTATTCTTAAGACCTAATAACAAAATCGTTGAAATTATGTAATGATAAAAAAAATAAACTGGGACACTAGTAGCAAAATTAATGGTGTAACTGGGACACTAGTAGCGTGTGTTACCTCCTCTACTTCGGATGACAGTGTTTATGCGCCTAGGCATGCTTCTAATTAAATTTTGGATAAAATCTTGAGGAATTTGCTCCCATTCTGTGATAACTGCATTTTCAAGTTCCCCCATCAGGTTTCTAAGGGCAGGTATATGACGTTTCACATTTTTCTTAAGGTGATCCCATACATGTTCTATCGGATTCAGATCCCTAGCCACGTGAGGTCGAGCGTTGTCTTACATAAACAGAAAATTGGGCCCCACAAAATGACCGAAAGGCATCACATGTTCTATTACAATATTCTCAAGATAGTAGTCAGCATTCATGGATCTTGTACGGACAGGAACTAATTCTGTGCGAGCATCAAAGCAGATGCCACCCCAGAACATAACAGAGCCACCGCCGAATGGAATCCTTGCAGAGATATTGCAAGGAGCAAACCTCTCTCCTGGTCTTCGCCATACTCGCTCACGACCATCTGGATGTTTTAGACTAACCCTAGTTTCATCTATGAAGAAAACTTGTTTCCAATCATCCACAGACCAGTTTTCGTGATTTCGAGCAAAACGTAACCTGGCAACTCTGTTCTCTCTAGTGAGCAAGGGCGCAGTGGCTGGTCTCCTACTGTTTAATCTAGCTTCATTTAACCGTGTTCTAACTGTTTTAGAAGAAATTGTGACATTGCTAACAGCTTCGAGTTCGTTTCTTATTATAGAACTAGTGACAGTCCTGTTTCTTAATGCATATTGTCTTATAAAACGTTCATCTAGGTCGCTAGTGCATCGTTTTCGCCCTTACCCTAGCCTTCTAGAATAAGTTCCTACTTCATTCAAGCGTCTTACCATACGACTTATTGTGGAACGATGTTTGCCTAACATAACTCTGACAATATCCCTCGTCCAATAAAACTGAGGCTCGCACTACCTCGTGTTCAGTTAAATTCCTTGTTCGATTCATTTTTCTAATTCTTCGGGGTCAAAAATAAAACAGTCTACCACAAAAACGTATTACTTTGAAAAAGGGAACAATTTATAAGCTTACTTTTAAAGAAAATCTATATCGCATTAATACAGAAAATTGTTTATCTTCTAAAAAATTCTTTAAAACTGTAAATCTAAACGAATTGTTTTGATTTCGGTCATGAACAACGAAACAAAATATGCATAGCCTACTATTCAAATACTCGATAAACTTTAAAACTGACATAAGAAAAAGGATAAATTAATTTTCAGATTGTTGCGTTAATTTTGTCCAGGAGTGTAATTATAGATCCCAAGAAAAGTGCAACAGAATTAGAAGAAGAGGTACGGAAACTATTTTCGAAAAATGTTTGTTCACAAACAGTGCGAAATTGTTTACACCGGACTGGCTATAAGGGGTGTGCAGCCAAGAAGAAGCCGTTAATTTCGGAAGGTAATCGCAAAAAGCGGTTAGTTTTTGCTAAGAACTACGTTACTAAATCTCCTGAATTTTGGGAATCCGTAATCTTTAGTGAGGAAACTAAAATTAATCTTTTTGGGTCTAATGGCAAAACTAAAATTTGGAGGAGGAAGAATACCGCATTCGATATTAAAAACATTTGTTCCACACTGAGACAAGGGGGATGCATGTCCGCTGGAGGGGTTGGAAATTTACATTTTATTAATGGTACCATGGATGAACATTTTTAACTGATCATTTTGAGAGGACAATTTAAGAGAAAGTGTCCAAAAATTAGCACTCGAAAAAAGATACATTTTCCAACAGGACAATGATCCGAAACACACCGCAAACTTAGGGCGAGAATGGATGAGCCATATTAAGTGACAGCAGCCTCATACACCTCCGCAATCAGCCACTGTTAGCCTCAACGAGCATTTATGGAAGGAACTTAAACGGCGCGTTCGCAAATATAATGTTTCAAATAGAGAAGAATTAAAAAACAGAATATTGAACGAATCAGAGAACAAGCCAGTAGAAGTTACTAGAAAGCTGGTTGCAAGCATGACAAAAAGGTTACAGAAGATTATCAAGGCCAACGACGGTCCCACTAAATATTAGTTTATACAAAGTTGTTAATTTCCGTTAAACTCCATCAAACTATTATTGGTAATTGTTAAGTATATGGAGACTTGACATTAAATTTGTTTACATTTTTATAACAATGATGTAACTTCTAAATAAAATGTTCTGTAGTTGCTTTTTTACTAATCCTCGTTGGTTAAGTTTTAAATATTAATTTAAACATACTCCCAATTAATTAGTTGAACATAGCAGAAAAAAATAGTATAGAAAGCAGGTGGTGTATGAAGACTTTTTGGACTGACATATATATATATATATATATATATATATATATATATATATATATATATATATATATATATATATATATATATATACCAGGTGTACAAGTATGAAATGCGGATTTCAGACAACAGATGGTGCGCCAATGCAGATTGTGCTATAAAGATTTGACACTGCGCCATTTTGTTGTGTTATCAACAAATGTCAGACGCGCACGAGTGATATATTGGAAAAGTGTGCATAGTGTTGTGTTGTTGTGTGTTCAATATGTCGAAATTTATACGGAACAAAGAGCATTCGCGGACAGCATTAATTTTTTGTTTTCATTTGAAGAAAACTGCTGTTAAATCATATCGATTACTTCGAGAAGCTTATGGTGAACATGCTCCATCGGAAGATACGTGTGAACAATGGTTTCGGCGTTTCAAAAGTGATGACTTCGATGTTGCAGACAAGGAACGTAGAAAACTGTCAAAAAAATATGAAGATGTATAGCAAGCATTGTTGGACGAAGATGTTCGCAAACACAAAAATAACTCGCCTGGCAATTGGGCGTTGGGCAACAAGCTGTTTCCAATCGGCTACGAGAGATCGGAAAGATTCAGAAGCCGGTAGATGGGTACCACATGAGTTGAACGGCAGGCAAATGGAAATGCGCAAAAAAACCTGTGACATTTTGCTCGCCCGGTACAAAAGGAAGTCGTTTTTGCATCGTATAGTTACAGGGGATGAAAAGTGGGTTTATTTTGAGAATCCTAAGCGCAAAAAATCATGGGTAGACCCAGGCGCACCATCCACATCGACCGCAAGACCGAATCGCTTTGGCAGAAAGACGATGCTCTGTGTTTGGTAGGACCAGAGGGGCGTGGTCTATTATGAGCTGTTAAAACCTGGGGAAACGGTTAATACTAAACGTTCCCAACAACAATTGACCGATTTGAACCGTTCGCTGCTTGAAAAAAAGGCCAGAATACCGAAAGAGGCAACACAAAGTCATTTTTCTTCATGACAATGCTCCATCACATACGGCAAAACCAGTTCGCGACACGTTGGGAAGCACTCAGCTGGGAAGTTCTACTCCATGCGACTTACTCACCAGACTTGGCTCCTTCCAATTACTACTTGTTTGCATCGATGGGTCACGCACTTGCTGAGCAGTGCTTTGGTTCGTACGAAGATGTGAAAAGATGGCTCGATGAATGGTTCGCAGCAAAAGGGGAAGATTTTTACTGACGTGGTATTCACAAATTGCCCGAAAGATGGGAAAAATGTATAACAAGCGATGGAGCATACTCTGAATAAAGCACTTTTTTATCATTCTTCCGAATTTAACATGTTTTTTTTTTAGAAAAAAAATCCGCATTTCATACTTGTATATAAATATATATATTTATATATATATATATATATATATATATATATATATACATATATATATATATATATATATATATATATATATATACATATATATATATATATATATATATATATATATATATATATATATATATATATATATATATATATATATATATATATGTATGTATGTATGTATATATATATATATATATATATATATATATATATATATATATATATATATATATACAGTGACTCACAGCTTAAATGATGCAGTCGCTATAAGAAAAGACTAACTGGTCTCAGTGCCTCTTTATTTATTTGGAAAAAAAAAACAACTTATTGAAATTAAATTAGTAAAGAGTCTTCTAAAAAAGTATGAATTACTTTTTGTCTTAAATATGCCTTACTTAATTAACAATAAATAATTAATTAAATTATATGCGATTTTAACGTCACAGCTTAAATGATGCAAAATTCAATGTACAAAAATTATTAGAGAAAACAAACTGTAGAATTTGAAATAAGCCTGCTAATATTTGGTCGAGCCTCCCTCATTATCAATAACGGCTTGTAATTTTCTGGACATTGATTCAACTAACTTTCTAACTCCGGAGAAATAGTGTTCCATGCTTCAGTATTTTTTACTTTTAATTCAGTTTTATTTGATATTGGGGCACTATTTACTTTATTTTTTAATGTCAGCCACAAATTTTCAATTACATTTAAGTCTGGTGACTGGGCTGGTGTTTTTAATATCATTTGGATAGTTATAAAGCAGCCAACTGCGCACTCGAAACGACGTGTGCTTTGGAAACATTGTCGTGATAGAACCGATAATTGTTTTCAATATCTAATTTTTGGGCACTAGCGACGAGATGCTGCCTTAGTATACCCAAGTACACATATTGGTTCATATTCCCTTCGACGAAATGCATGTTACCTACTCCTGCAGATGACATACAGCCCCATAACATCACTCCACCTCCACCGTGCTTTACCGTAGCTTTCATATTTTTCAATTTTAATTCTTCGGTAGGCTTTCCTCACACTGATATTTTTCCATCGGACCCAAATAAGTTTATTTTGGTCTCATCAGCAAATATTACTAAATTCCAGAAGTTCAAGTCTTTATTGATATGCTCTCTGGCAAATTCCAATCTCACGCGTCTATTTCTTTGGCTAATGAAAGGCTTATTTCTAGTAGTTCGACCATGTAAATTATTATTTCGCAAGATCCGTCGAACTGTTTCGGGGTTACACCTTTTTCCAAACTGTCTTTCCACCTAGGCGCACAACTTTGGCGCACTTTTTTTGGATTATTTGATACCTCTCTTAAAATCCATCTTTCTTCACGTTCATTGAAGATCTTATTTGGAACCAGCCTTGACTTATTCTCGACTCTATTTTCATTCCGGTAACGTTCAATGATATGCTGAACAGTTGACGGACATTTATTTACCATTTTGGCTATGTCTCTTTGGCTGTATCCATTCCTGTAATGAGTAATAATTAAATTTCTCTCAGAAATTGTAGTTCGACGACCCATTCTTAAACAATTTCGTTTTACTGAATGAACAAATGTCAGACTAAACAAAAAACAATTGCACTAAGAAATCAAAGCAACGCCGCCTTCGTAAATTTCAAAATGCGATAAGTTTTGACCCCTGTTGTTATTTTGCATCATTTAAGCTGTGACGTTAAAATTGCATATGATTTGATTAATTATTTATTGTTAATTAAGTAAGGCATATTTAAGACAAAAAGTAATTCATACTGTTTTAGAAGACTCTTTACTAATTTAATCTCAATAAGTTGTTTTTTCCAAATAAATAAAGAGGCACTGAGACCAGTTAGTCTTTTCTGATAGCGACTGCATCATTTAAGCTGTGAGTCACTGTATATATATATATATATATATATATATATATATATATTATATATATATATATATATATATTATATATATATATATATTTATATATATGTATATACTCGTATATATATATATATATATATATATATATATATATATTATTTATATATATATATATATATATATATATATATATATATATATATATATATATGTATATATATATATATATATATATATATATATATATATATATATATATATATATATATATATATATAGATATAACCATTCCTTTACTAATACCTACTGTTAATTTACCACTACCAGAAGTTTTAACATGATCGCATGCCATTCTCAATTTGTGTTATTGTCCAACTTGAATATATCAATGTTGTAGTGAAGCTCGATTGTTCGTTTTTCACCTTCATAAAAAAATTATATATACTACAATTACTGTATTTAATATATTTACCTAACTCTACAAATAAGCGATTAAGAGGTGTGGTATATTTATAATCAACAATATTATACGTATCACTGCGGGTTAATTCGTAAGTGCATACTAGTTTCAATTAAAAATTGTAGTTATAAAGCTTAGAGTCAAAATTGATTTAGGTCAATGGGTTATATTATATTATCAAATATATATTTTTTTATAATGACTGCTAAATAACAGCGAAGTAAAATATCTAATCTTATTTGACTCGTAGCTAAAATAACTGGATTTTTAGCAAAAAACATTTTCTGAGTCAAATAATAAATAGTTGAACATTCACTGTCGAATAAAAATTCTAAATCGCATTCTTGATACTTATGTCACAACTAGTATTATGTAATATATTTGCAATCCATTTCTACTGTTCATTAGACATTAAACTTAAAGCCTCAGGAGAGACAGTGACAGTCATATCTAACATCAAATTATTGCAACTATAGTGTAAAGCAATTTCAGTATAACCCGCAGGCAACAATATTGAATTACTGTAGGTGTATCCTGTGAGAACAATATGATGAACATTAATGAAATCTTTACATAATTAATGTAATTACTATTAAAAAACCTCTATAAATAATTATTTACAAATAAAAAACTGTTTTCATTATTATAGATAATTTTTATTTATTAGAATATTGCACCGTTACAATTTTGGAGGAACTCGAATAGAAATATATACTAATTACTACTTTTTTTATGGGCCTAGCACACGAGATTCAGGGAAATCCCTAAAGCGTTACATGAGCAACACGTGTGCGGAAAAAGCGATTCACGTTGGTCTTGACTCGCTGTAAATTTTTACTCGGTCGAAAACACAGTCCTGGGCAAATTATTCAAAAGGGATCAGGTTTTCTATAAAAAAGACTGCCTGAAAAGGATTATAGGAGGAGTAACAAGCTGAATCTCAAACGGATGTATTAGGGCGACGTGTATTGCTAGCACACACCGCATTGGGAGGAATTAAGCGGGCTACATACATCGAACACTTTCCATAAAAATACTTGTAGAACAGATTTAAGTCGTCAACCGTTCTTCGATGTACCAACGAATCAAGGTTGCTGGCCAGTTCCGGGTCTCTAGTTAGGCGAACAGCACTCTGCTGAATAGAATCCAACAAATGAAGTGTATGCAAAGCCCTAACTATGGGAGAAGTATTCCATCGTTGGTCGAATTTGAGCTTTGTACAGAATTAACAGTTGTTGTGGAGCGTAAAGCTTTCTAGTTCGAAATAATGCCCCTAGCTTTTGAGAAGCTCTTTTTACTATACTTGAAACAGGTTCATGCTAAGACATATTTGCTCCCAAATTAATGCCAGCAAATTGATTGACTATGCTAGAGGAATGGAGTGCTCCAACAAAACTAGGTCGCGTTCAGCAACGTTAATTTTTTTTTAGAAAAACATTGCGGCCTGGGTTTTTGTAGCATTAAATTCTACTTGGTTACTGTCACCCTAAGATAGAATTTCTTCCAGGTCTGCGGATATTTGCATGAATAACTGATGTTTTTTTTTTTTTATTGGTCTAGCACACGTGCTGCAGGGAAAGTCCCTAACGCGCTCTAGGAGCGGCACGAGTGCGATGTTCGAGAGTGCAAAGTGAATGATGAGATAAGCGTACTGTCATCTGTAAAGCTGTAGATTGGATTCCTGGTCTTTTCCAGCAGATCGTTAATGTAAGTGAGAAAGAGAGTAGGAACCAGTATGAAGCCCTGGGGGCACAAACGGCGTTGATAGTGAAGATGTTAGAAAGAAACTTGTCGATTATCACTCATAAAGAACGCTCATTGAGGAAATTTGAAAGCCATAAACATAATTTTTCAGACATACCAGAGGAGCATAGCTTAGCCAACAATGCATCGTGCCAAACACGGTCGTATGCCTTAGATATATCAAGAGCAACAGCACGAGATTCTTCACAGTGTTCAACTACATTGTTCCGAACATGTGTTACATAAGTTAGAAGTTCTCCTGTTGATCTATGTTTACGAAAGCCATATTGATGGTCGATAATAATATTGAATCCTTCAAGATATTTCAGAAGATGCTGTCTGATAGCATTTTCCATGACTTTTGATATTATTGAAAGCAGTGCGACTGGTCGGTAGTTATTTGGCAAAGTCTTGTTGTCTTTTTTGAGTATCAGCTAAACTGTTGTGCATTCCCAGCAGGAAAGAAATATCCCCTTTCTGTAGGATAGGTTAAAAAGTCTACAGAAAACTGGTGTTAGTTCTCTCGCGCAGTTTTTGAGTACTACAAATATAGCCGGTATATCGTTAGCGCCGGAAGCTTTTTTGGTGTCTAGTTTCATTAAAATACGTTTTACGATACGCTCTCTGAAGACAATATCGGGCATCCTTGACTGTACTATGGGGATAGTAGGTGGGGTTTTTCCTTGGAAATCAACAGTAGAATATGAAGCAAAGCATCCAGGCAACAAGTTCGCTTTCTCAATAGGTGTGAGTGGTGGTATAGTGGATTTGGTAAAATTTTGACTAACTGCCTTAGCGACTGACATGACAAAATGTTGCTTTAGTAAGCAACTATAAATACACAAGATTTAATTCAACCGATTGTGTTTGCCAAAAATGCGGTAAATTTACTTTTCTAATTTCCGAGTCGGGTTTCGGTGCCCGGCCCTTCCTACATATATCGTGACATCGCGTCAATTTAAGATATCCTGATACTGCTAATGAGCATCAAATACCTCGGATCCTGCATCTGTCAGGCCGGTGATTATAAAATCACGATACGTAAACCTAAACAGATAATAGTAGCACCCGAGAAGTGAGCAGCCAAAAAGCTGCATCAAGCAGTTAATTCGGTCCAACGTTACCCGTCATTATATCCTCTTTTGTTATCCTTTTCTATTAGAGGAATATGATTGTAGGTTTGAAATTGACCGACAAAAGGAGGGAGAAAACTATTACTTTTCGCATTTTGACACACACACACACCCACCGGTGCCGAGAGGGTGAACATTCTGTGAATTGGTTTTTGACCCCGGGGGGTGCGTGTGGTGCCAGTTTTGACCAGCCCGGGGTGTTGGGGTCAGCTGGGGGGGCCGTATTTTTCGGGCCGGGTTAAATGGCTGCCTGGTGTCCCGGGTGTTGGGCTGGTTCTCGCCGGTTGGATTGGTGTGTGTCCTTGTCCGGCTCGTGTGGCGGGGCCCACAATGTTTCTAACTCATTGCGGTGATAAAAAAACCACAATTATATCAAAGTTTAGCAGACTATGTCTCTCCATTGTCGAACTGCGGATCCGTTTTGAACAACATTCTCCTCGCTGCGGAGTTCATTAGATCTGGAGCTATACATACACACGGGCGCCGATAGATAAGATGAACTGTCTGCGGATCAGTTTTGACCAGCAGCCCGTATTTTTCTTAAATCTGATACAATGTTTCTAACTCAATAAAAAAACACAATTATATCAAAGTTTATTGTTTTAAAAACTGAAACCAAAAAGTTTATTACTCAGACGCCCATAAGAGTTTTTAACCCCTTCCTTCTCATCAGCAGCAAAATATTTTTAATAAACATTTTAAACTTTGTTTTTCTTAGAAACACCTGCTAAACTCTGAACAAAGTTAGTCCACTGAAGTACTAAATTGTGTTTTTCTTTAGCATTTACTTTTTTTTCACTTTGAGTTTGTCTTTCAGTGTTATTTTAACTTGAAAATGGAAAAATAAATGAATAATTGGAAAAGAATATTACACTCTTGTACTCACGGTGTTAATTTTTTTCCCAGTAAGTTATTTTCATAGAAATAATGGCAGAAATAGTTTTATATTTTTCTTGTAGTTTAAAAGAATACTATGAAAGGAATTACTGTTCGAACACATTTTATTTTTGATACGAACTAGAATATCAATACAAAAAAAAATATTTATGAAAGCCAAGCTCGTAAATAATTCGCCGTAAATAATTCGTGGCTAGTAAAGAGTTTCCACTAAAGAGCCCAATTAAAACAGGAAAGGAAGTAGCGACAAGATCTTTAAATAATTGTAACCCTTTCTTTAAACCAAATGTCACCGAAAAGTGAAGCAACTTTAGAAATATAAAGTTATTTTGAATAGATTGTTGTCCTTCAATATTGTGTTCTTAAAGAATCGTTTAATTAAAATTAAAATACATAGCTTCTTCGTATTGTATTATAGTCACTTTATATTTTAGAAAACCATAGTTTTTGGACTAAAGCCATATCAACTTGGAGTTACTTCCGACGACGCACCTACAAACGTACCATACTTCATTAGACATCTTGATTCTTCGCTAATTGAACACTGCATTTACTGTTCTAATTTAGAAAGTAAAAGTACTTAACGCCAACCTGATATCTAACAATAAAGAGAGTTACATTCTGCAATTGTAGGCGAAACGCCGAAAAGCTGCTACAAGATGGACTGATTTACAATTAATTTGTTCAATTACAAAATATACGATGTAGTAGAATTTGTAGCTAAGTGTTTAATTTCTTTCCATTCAAGAAGACTGAAGCTCTAGTACGCTCCTGATCTTACATAATTTGTAAATGTGTGCCTTCAGGTAAATATATGACTAAGAAGATATTTAAAATATTTTTAACTTTAAAATCCTTGTGAAATATTGAATATTAGCATAGCCTTTCAAATTAGCGGCTCTAAGTAATCTTTCCATATACCATCAGTCAAAGGATCATTTTTGTGATTATTCCAATAGTAGGCATGGAAAGATATTAAACTTTGTGGGTTTATCTTATTACTAAGAATAAAAATGTAAAATGTTGTCAAAGTTCTTTAGTTGTAACTTTAGGTAACTAAATCTTCCATATCAGGTTTGTAGAAATTAACAATATGTTAAATAAATTGATTTAAAACCCTTGAGCTATCATCAACTCGACATTCACACCACTTGGTTTTGATGACTATAGGTATTTTAAATTCGTTTCTAAAGATGGCAACCCAGTAGCTTAAAAATAAATACTTAAAGACAGTGTTACTCGTGATACTAGAAACCCAAATGATTGAACCTTTTTGATAAGCTCAAAGAGAAATTTGACATATCGCGCTGAAAAGTGATAAACAGAAGGTAATTGAGATTTCAAGTTTATGTTGAAAGGTTCGAAAGTCGGTGTCTACAACAGAAGGTTTAATATGCCGGGGAATATTCGAGGGAAAATATTATATCTGTCGGGGAATTTTGGACGTACGATTTCAATTTCGTACAAAATGTAACGCTCTATTATTTGCCTGTCTCTGTATTTTTGTAGAGTATTTTTTACTTTTACAGTTTGTTAATAATATTCGAGTGTTTTCTTTCTTGTACTTTTTAGAGAAGGAATTGTGTCTCTTAGCATGGTTAAAACTAAATCAATAATTTCATCAGTATTAATAAAGTTGATGTGTATTCCCATTTTTCTTTTATTTTTCTACATTAATTTTGTTAATATATATATATATATATATATATATATATATATATATATATATATATATATATATATATATATCTATATATGTATATGAGGTAAAAAGTATCGGCATAGCGATTTATGTATTAATAATATTCTTTTGTTGTTTCAAACTCTATATTTCGCCCATCTTCCTCGGGTTCATCAGGAGTATTACTAAAATTAAAACAGTCATGCCCACACAGGTCGCTTAAAACAAACAACATGAACTTACCAATTAAAATAAAATGGATACAAAAGAAAAACATAACATCCCACAACTAGACTAACTATACACACTTAGATCTAATAATCCAGTAAGTAAGAATTTTAAATGCCCATTCATAGTTGGAGCCTGAATTTTTGATCAAAAATTAGTTTTAGCACGAAGATCAAGTATCAATAGTCAAAAATTGGAAATTGAATAGAAGAGGTTGTAAAAAAAAATAAAAACTAGCCCAAGAACCACTTTTTCGCAAATTTCTCGGAAAATATAAAAATTACAAAAAAATGTTTCGAACAAAATCGATGGATAATACAATTATCTACAAAATCGTCCTAAATTGCTTTTCACGTATTTGCGACATAAAATGAGATATTTTCAATTGAAAAAATTGTTGTTTGACGCACGCACTGACAATATCATCCACATATTTATAAATGAATGGAAGATGAAATGGTAACATAGGTAACATGGAATTTAAAAGATGGTCTAGAGCAATGATAGCCATGATAGGACCGATAGGTGAACCCAGTAGTATTCCGAAAATTTGTCTATAAAATTTATCATTGAAACTGAGGTACGTATTTTTCAAAATGAATAATGAACGAAATATAGAGTTCTAAACAAAAAAAGAATGTTATTACTACTCATAATCATTATTACGGTCGAGAAAAATAAACACTATATATATATATATATATATATATATATATATATATATATATATATATATATGTATATATATATATATATATATATATATATATATATATATATATATATATATATAGCTAAGGTAAACTCCTATCTTTTGAAACTATCACAACCAATTTATTGCATAATCTATAAAATAAACTGAAACATCTAAAATAACTCAGACTATTAGGTAATGAGATTCATAGAAAAGAAACATAGACTGAATTAAACCATCCCACCAAGGTACACGAAAACTGGTTACTACTTAAAATTTTGAAGTTCAATTCTCTCCTGTTCTATCAAAAGCACAATGACTAACGAATTTTAAGTTTACCAAAATTATTTCATTAACGTTTTCGTAATTCTGCTGATTCGGCAATCTTGTAAAGTGGCGCCCTAATCAAAAATTTTCTTATATAACCAGTTAAGTTTAAACATTATAAACTGCCACTTCAGTGGTCTAAAACTACTAATTAAGAAACAACTAATAGGAGTTTGTTTATTCCCTTTTTACCTATTTGATATAGGAAAGGTCGTAACTATAAATTCGTCGGGTCTCAGCCCTTTATATTATGTATGTCTATCTGGTGTTATTAATTCTTTCTCTATTCAATAGAGTCCCTTGTACTATTTTGTGCATTATTTTCATTTCTGTTGGTCAAGATATTTGTCCTGCATTTGATACTTTTTAGTTCGAAGTTTCGCTATACATAAGTAAAGATCTAATTATAAATTGCTAATTCGAGTCTAGTTTTAATTTTTAGGTGTCGATGTGACCAGAACTCGAGATGTTTAAACTTTATTTGTTGTACAATTTTTTCGTCAATAACAAGTTTATCTCTTAATCGTATTTTAGACATTGTCATGCACTTTTCTTTTGCTACCGATACATTTATTCTAAATATATTGTATTAATTGTCAAATCATCTATTTCTACTACATCACAAAATCTCAACCATAATGAGTTGAGAATTGGAGCAAAGAAATTTATAGTTTTTAGTCGAGAATAGGGCTCTAAGATTTTAAGAAAAATCATCACAACCCAACAAAAAATTGGTGTTATATCGCTTATCGTTATTAAAGAACATCACTCCTAAAGTTTTAAATCCCCAACAAGGTTATCAGTAATTAATATTATCTCAGAGTTAACTTTTTCCATTCTAAACTGAATATATGTAAGGAACCAAATACCTTCTTCTCCAAAGTCGAAAAGTTTTAATGACTTAAAGCTGACTTGATTACGTAAAAGAAGCTAAACTGGCAAAGAACTTAAAATAACTTGTACTTATTAAGTAAGATACATTATTATTAAGGAAATTTTGTTTCCAAAATTATTTTTTTTCTTCACTTAAAAACCAACAACGTAAAATTCGATAAATACCGTAACTTTTACTAATATTATTGTGTTAGCCGATATTTTGGTAGAAATTAGTAATCAAAAAATATCTCATTAATAAAACTTTTTTTCAAAATTTCTAGCTCATTAAAAACTAAATTTATAGCTATTGTTTCAACAACACTGTGTCTTCGTCAGACAATCGATAAAAGATGACCTGGTGTAGCTAAAAGTACGCTAAATTTTATTATATCCAATTACATTAGTTTTATTGTAAAATTGTGATTTTAAGTTTAATAACAGAAGTGGCCTCATTGTTATAAAATTACTTAATTTCAATATAAGAGTGGGTAAATTCCAAACTCTACTTAATAATCTACTAGCAGTCAGTATTCAGTTAACTTATTTTCATGATTTTAAGAAGATCCAGTTTTTTACCTTATTTTTTAGTATTTATTTTTTGTTACGAAATTATCGTTTAAATGTGTATGATTTTTATTTAATAAATAATTATCACAATTAAAATCTTCTTTATTGTTCATCTAACTTATTCTATATCGTTTATTCTTACATCAAACGAACTTACTATTTAACCCATGTATAATTTAGAACAAGAACCACATTAAGTTTTAAATCCCAGATTTTGCCACGTATTTTATTTTTGGTTTTTTCTTAAGTGAACAATTTTCTCTGTTAATTTCCCTGAAGAAGTTTTAATGTGGTTCACCTTTTTATCTCACGTTTTATCAAATCATTAAATTTTTTTCATTTAAATTTTAATAACATTTTCTAGGTAACCATTATTGACTACAATTTATTAAATGAAATTTTTATTTTTTTTATAGAATTTTGTTGAGGAAAATACATTAATTTAAATTTGTTAAGTTTAAAATGAATAATCGTGCTGTTTCCAATAGTTAAATCCAACTTTTTTGGTAATCTGATTTGGCTATTTTGGCACGACACTTTTATTTATTGAAATGAAATTATTGGATTTGTTTGACATTTACCTAATGAGTTCATGGCTTTAAGCAATATCAGTTACTTACTCCACGTTTGTATCGCTTCTCGATATCTTTGGTAGTTCTGCTCTAAATTTGCTGAAAGTCAAGCTGAATACATGGTATAGGGTAGTTGCCTTATTTAAGTGAAATTGAACACAAGATTTATAATTATAATTAGCTCCATAGTATCTAAAGTTCTAACAGTCAGGGTAGGCTTTAGACCACCTTACCCCTGAATCTTAAGTCGGTTTCAAATTGCAGCCTTTTACTCCTAAAAATGTGAGAAAGTGATTAAACAAATTTTTAGCGATGACACGTTGGAGGAGTCGACAAGATTACCATGTTCATAAACAGGAACAAGAATAATTCAAGTACTATCTAAAGTAAATGTAATTATATATATATATATATATATATATATATATATATATATATATATATATATATATATAATTACATTTACTTTAGATAGTACTATATATATATATATATATATATATATATATATATATATATATATATATATATATATATATATAATTACATTTACTTTAGATAGTACTATATATATATATATATATATATATATATATATATATATATATATATATATAAAGGGTGATTCATTTAGAGGTACTTTTTTTTAAATAAAAAAAAAATGAATAAAAACAATTTTATTTTATAATCTTTATTATCATATAAAAGAACCATTCTTTACAATTATTTCTTAAAGACAATTTCTTTCAAATGTTGTCCGCGACTACGGTTAACAACGTCCATTCTGAAGTTCCAATTTTCAATGACGCGTAGTGTGTGAGTATTTCGAGTGGTATTTGGCCATTGACTCGAGTAATATTGGCCTCCAATGCCTCAATTGTAGCTGGCTTATCCATGTAGACTTTGGACATGAATAAACAAATACGGACATTTTGTTTATTCACGAACCCATTAAGCCAAAATGGGCCTCATCGGTGAACAAAATTTTTCTCGAAAAACAGTGGATCTTCTGCAAGCTTGTCAAGAGCCCAACGACTAAAACGGAAACGATTCGGAAGGTCGGTCGGCTTCAGTTGTTGCACTAGTTGAATTTTGTATGCTTTTAAAGAAAGATCCTTACGTAAAATACGCCAAGTTGTTGAATATGACAGGCCAAGCTGTTGAGAACGGCGACGAATCGACACTTCACGGTCTTCGCGTACACTCTCCGCTACCGCCCCTATATTTTTTTCACTACGTGCTGGATGTGGTCTATTCGGTCGAGCATTATCCAATAATGAAAATTGGATCTCAAACTTATTGATGGTAGAGCGAATTGTGCGTTCGGTAGGCCGATTATGTGGACCATAAGTTGCTCTAAGCGCCCAATACACATTCCTCGTAGAATGCCCATTTTCGTAATAAAGTTGAACAATTTGTAAACGCTGTGCCGGGCTAAAGTCTTTCCATTATGAATTGTCAAACACTACTGAACAGGAATGCCACTTCAGTTGACACGACGCATGCGCAATCTGCAATTAAATCCCCATCACAAAAAATACCTCTAAATGAATCACCCTTTATATATAATATATACATATATATATATATATATATATATATATATATATATATATATATATATATATATATATATATATATTTATAATTCTTATTTTCTCCTTCGAGCTCTTCTTCTATTGTATTTCCTTATTTCTTTTCCATCTCATTACCCCATCTCCTGTTAAGGTTGGTCCCAAAGTTGTTCTGATTATTCTTCTATCTATTATTTTAAAATTGTCGTTTTTGCTTAGTGTTACCGTTTCCATGGCATAGGTAAAATAAAAATTTAATTGAAAAAAAAAAAATACCGAGATGCTGCTAGCGTTAAAAATTATAGGATAATCTTTGGTAAATCATAGATGTATTAAAAATGGTCATACAGGGCCGCAAAGCTATAATGAGTGTTTTATAAAAAAAAAAACTATGAAATACAAATTTAGAAACGGTTTTTTCAAAAAGAAAATTTTAGTCTTATCTTTCTGAAGAATACAAGTTTTTTTCAGAATTATTTATTTTAAAATCTGTAACCAACATCTAACATATCTTCTCTTCTAATATTGCTTGTCTCCTTCTGTTACCCTTCAAATTTATATTGAATATTCCTCTAAATTCCTAGCAGAACAACTATCAGGTTTAGCTTATCTACGAAGCCATTCTTCTGCAAGTATCCGTTGCTGAAATTTGTACTGGTGTGGGAGTACAGACAAACTACCCTTTAAGCGCCATTTCTTCACGTATTTACAGTTCTTTGTCATCACCCCGAAAAGGTTTTGGGGAAGTCAATCTACATTAGCCAACAATTCAAGAAGCAGTCTCCCTCTCTTGAAAATTGAAGTTCTGGAACTACAGCAAGTATTTCCAGTAGATGTTAAGAAATATTTGATATTGTATTAGATACAGTTTTTTGGAATAGGTATGATGCAATCCGTTTTCAGTTTCAGAGCATCATAAATTTGATAAAATGTACTAGATATTTCTGTATAATAACACAGGACTACAGAAAAAAAGTCCTGTAGTTGAAAGATGAGATACCATACCATATGTTTTTTGGTGTGCTGAAACGAATCTGTGGTTAAAATTCATCTCTTCATCCAAGCATTTTGACATAACCTCAAAAAACACCTCGAAAATGACTAAAAATAAACTAAAAATGTAAATGAGTAAATCATCATATCTATACGTATTTTGGGGCGTTGAAATCGAATCCAAGGTCAGAATTGGCGCATCATGACATAATTTCAAAAACACACCTCAAAAATGGTCAGAAATACGTCTGTAAGTAAATTAAAAAAATTAAATAAAGGGATCACCTTATCTATACGATTTTGGAGTGCTTAAAACCTTAAATATATCAAAAGTCAAGGTCTTGAAACAACCTCAAAAAGTCCAGTCCTTTCATTCACAATTTGCTGGATTAAGGTGAGTCCCCTCGTCCGTCTAGTCCAGTGGATACTTTATTAAAGTGATTCCCCTCGAATATCACCATCGCGATGCTGAATAACAGTGAGTCCCCTCGCCCCAATGGAAAAACGTTACAACCAGAATCCTAAACCTAACATAACCTAATGCAAGAACTGTACACCAAAAACTCTAAACTTAACAAATGCAAAAAACTTACAATTAGAACTTTACACCAAGAAACCTAAACCTAACATAGCATAATATACGAAACTTACACTAAGAACTTTACACCAAGAACTCGATACCTAACACAGCCTATTGCAAGAGACTTACACCAAGAACGATAGACTTAACATAGCCTAATACAAGCAACTTACACTAAAATCTTTACACCAGGAACTCCGAACCTAACATAACCTAATGCAAAAAACTTACACCAAGAACTCTAAACCTAACATAAGCTAATATGTGTAAGTAGTTTAGAGTTCTTGGTGTAAATCTCTTGTATTATGTTTGATTTACAGTTCTCGGTGTAAAGATATGTATATATATATATATATATATATATATATATATATATATATATATATATATATATATATATATATAAATATACATATATATATATATATATATATATATATATATATATATATATATATATATAAATATACATCAATCGGTTTTTTAACGTCTTCCGTCTTCCGATGCCTAATTTCCACTCCATCCCTCTCTGTAGTACTTCCTTGTTGATTCCTGCTCTCCAGCTTTGGCCTGGTCTTCCTCGCTTTCTTTTTCCATGAGGGTTCCAATTTAAAATCTTTTTAGGTAGTCGGTCTTGTGACATTCTCTGTACATGTCCGTACCATACCAACTGTTGGGTTCTGATTTCGTCCACTATATCGTGCTTTATTTCTAAAAGCTCGTATTATCGTGTCATTTGGTGTAAAGATTTTGGTTGTAAATTGTTTGCATTAGGCTATCTGTTAAGTTTGGCGTTCTTGGTGTAAGTTTCTTGTATTAAGCTGTGTTAGGTTTACAGTTTTTTGTGTAAAGTTTTTGGTGTAAGTTTCTTGCAATAGGCTATGTTAGATTTAGAATTCTTGTGTAAGTTTCTTGCATTAAGACCATGTTAGGTTTAGATTTATTGGTGTAAAGCTCTTGGTGTAAGTTTCTTGCATCAGGTAAGTTAGGTTTAGATTTGTATATGATTGGTATATCAACTTTCAATTACAAAACTTTTTTTTGTGGACCTGTGTAATAGAACGGCATGATCTATGTTGCTACAGAAGCACTTCTCTCTCAGCCGTCTTCGTATGCATACTCGATTTTATCCAGAGTTTGGCCGCGATATTTTTGCAAATTTAGACATTGAGCAGAGAGAAGAGGAACAACAGGGAAGGACTGATATTATGAATGCCGAATGGTCCAGCAAGTGAGACGAGAACGGCATGTTAACATGGGAAGCCTCTACGCGGATGACCGTGAAACGGATTTGAGAGTGGAGATGGGCGAGGGGTGGCAAAAGGGGACAGTCACTATCAACAGAGAGACTGGAGCGGTCGTTGAAAGCTATGGTGGATATAATAAGCATAGTATATTCACGCATATAGTCATAAAAGCATACATACGACAACATAACAAAAAAATACCTGCTCTGTTAGTTAAAGCTATCCACATTTCCATTTGACAGTTTAATAAGCCAAGATATCAGCTTTAAAATATAAAAATTATGAAAAAAACCGCTCTTAAAAACTTGGAATTTTAGGAAATTTAGTATTTAGGACAGAATGTTAATTTTTCGTTATAAAACATCTTTGAAGCCCTTTTTTGCTAAATATTTGTTTGCTTTTGATATATCACCAGAATGTATTAGCTTAATTTATTCTTAAGTGAGTGGAATTCAAACTCAGTATGCAAATCTCGTTTAAAACGAAAATTCAACCAAAGTGTTACCTTCAAACGCCTTACGTATCAACAATAGCATGAAAACCCTAACGTCATAATTCGTAACAGCTCTGTTCATACTAGGAACAAATGCAAACAAATTATCGACAAAACCAACGACGCACCCAATTAAAAAATCAAAAAAAAACTCGATGCCTATCCCAACACCTTCAGACTTTTTTGATCGGCTGCTAAGGCCGTCCGATATGTCAAAATTTTATCAAATCCACCATACCACCATTGATACGACCAGATAATGCTATTACAACGACACCTTTTGAGAAACCCGTTTGGTAGCTAAATTCTATGCTTCACTCTCTACTCTGGATTTCAAAGGAAAACACTACCCAGTATTCTCAACGTGCAGTCAAAGATACCCAATATTGTCTTTAGACAGACACAAAACACATGTTAATGCAGATAGACACCAATAAAGCTTTTGGTGCTGATGGAATACTTGCCATAGTACTCAAAAAATGCGAGAGCGCACAAACATCAGTCTTTTGCAGACTTTTCAAAAACATTCTATAAACACGGAATATCGCTGAAAATACGTTCAGCCGATACTTAAAAAATTAAAAAAAAAAGTATTGCCTTCAATATCGAAAGTTATGGAAAATACTATCTAGCATCGTTTAAAATATCTGGAAGGATTTAATCTTATTAGCAACCATCAGCATGACTTTGGGAAGCAAGAATCAAGAGGAGACTGTGACATGACAGATTGTAAGTTAAGTTACGCTCGTATAATACCCCTAAGAGGTTTTGTTTATGGTATTTGTTTTTTCTCAGAGAGAGTTCTTGGCGACTAGTAGTTGGCGAATTTCTTTCTAATTCCCTTACGCTCAATATGCTCTCCTTTACATGAATGATCTGCTCAAAAGGACCAGGAACCGATCTACAGCCATGAAAAATATTTGCAGGCAGCAGAAAGTTGAAGTTCACAAAGGCCTGAAAAAATTTTTTGCTGAATTGACAGTAACCGAATAGAATTTGTTGCATCCAAAGACCCAATCTGCAGTTTTTTCTAAAAAATTTACGTTGTGTAGAACCCGACATAGTTACGTCGGAACACTCCCATTGCTCTAGCACCGTCAATTGGCTGGGTGGTTAACTTGGGAGTAGCTACGCCTTGGCATGGACATGTTGCATGCATAGCAAAGAGAGCTCCTCAAAAGCAGAGAATCTTATTTCGTACTAGAAAATTCATAACACCTTCTAATCCTGCACAAAGCTCGAGTTCGAAAAACGATGAAATACTGCTACCTTGTATGGGGCTTTGCCCCAAACATACTCTGCTTTTCTTGGATTCTGTTCAAAAGAGAGCTGTTCACCTATTTAGAGGCCTATAACTAACCTGCAAACCTTCCCAGAAAACATCTAAAAATAGTTGGCGACTTGAGCCGATTCTACAAGTACATCATCACGGAAAGTGTTCGATGGATGTAGCTCACGTAATTCTTTTCAAAGTGGAGCATGATAAGAATACACGTCGCGCTAATACATCACATGCTTATGATATTTAGTTTGTTACTCCTCGTACCAATCTTTTAAAAAATTCTTTTATATGGAAGACCTCATCACTTTGGAATGATTTGCACAAGACCCCAGGAAATACAATTTGCCGCGATTCAAAACAAACCTAAATTGTTTTTCTGCACACACGTCGCTCCTGTACTGCTTTACGGATTTCTCTGCATCATGTATGCTGTGCCCATAAAAAATAGGCTATTAGAATTGTAATAATAGTTATTTTTTAGGAGTACCAGAAAAACGTTGTCTTGAGAAACCGAATTAGAGTAAAAAGTTGACTGGTTTTCAGAGGCTGTTTTCTCACACACTAATAATCACTATAACTATCACTATAAACCTAGTTCTATCCAACGCTGGATGTAAGCCTTCCCCCTGAATTTCCATCTCAATCTATTTGCAGCTGTTGTCATCCATCCAATGCCCACAACCCTCTGTATACCAACCCGCCATCAGGTTTTGGGACATCCTACGCTCCTTTCCTGTTTTCGTGGTCTCTATTCTAATGTTCGCTTGGTTCATCGATTATCGTTCGCGTGTGCTACATGTCCAACCCATTGCCAGTGCTCTGTAATATCCTTCAATTTCGTTTATTCACGTATCCATTTGTTTATTTTTCTATTTTTAAGTTTTATCCCGATCATCTGTCTTTCGGGTGCTCTCTGAGTCCGAGCCAGTTTTTGAATATCGGCTTTATTTCAATGTCCAAGTTTCAGCGCCATATGTGATTACGGGTAGGGTGCACTGATCGTAAACTTTGGCCTTTAACTTATTTGCGATGGCTTTATCTTTGAACATAAAACTTAATTTCCCGACTGCGCACCATCCAAGCCTGATTCTTCTTCAAATTTCATCCGCGATACTGTCTCCCGTCGTAGTAATTTTTTGCCTTAGATACACATAATCCTTAACAATCTCACGAACTATTCCTTCTAAATTCTATGTTGTTATAAGTGTTAGTTCATATTTTTGTCTCACTTTTATTTATTTTAAGACCAATTGACTTTAAGTAGTACTTTAACTCATTTATCATTTCTTTTAACTCGTGTGAATTACTACTAATGACTAGAATATCGTCTGCGGACCTTAAATGACTCAGGTACACACCATCTATCTTTAGGAACTTCTTTGTCTAATCTAGTTGGCGGAATACGTCTTCTACAACTGTAATAAATAGCTTAGAGAGATAGTATCTCCTTGTCTTGCACCTCTTCCTATACGTATTTGTTCTGTACTAGGTTTCATGTACATCTTTGCTTTTTCATATATATCTTTGAGTAGGGTAGTGTATCTAGAATCAATTCTACAGTTGTTCAATGATTGTCCACATTTCGACAGAATCAAAATTCTTCTTATAATCTATAAAGACTACGTAAAGTTTGAAATTGTATTCATTTTTCTTCTCTAGGATATTTCTTATTGTCTGTAAGTGATCGCATGTGCTATAGCCAGATCTTAAACCAGCCTGTTCGCATGACTGGTAGGAATCTAACTTATTTTTTAACCTATTGGAGATGATTTTAGTCAAAATTTTATAAATATGAGATAGTAAGCTAATCGGACGGTAATTGTCTAACTTTCTGATATCTCTCTTTTGGTGTAGAAGTATTATGTTTGATATATGCCACTAATAATATATGATGTAAAATAAGACACACAGAAGTTGATTTAAATTTTTTGTGGCACTCAAAATTATTAAACTAATAATAAAAAATAATTTAGTAATATAAAATTTTTCACTGTAATATTAAGAATTTGTCAAATAGAGGTAACGGTAATTGTGAATACATTCTATTCGGCTAATTTCCTAAATAAAAATCCATGATAGTGTGATTAAAATGATCACTGACACAAGACATTCGTCATCACGTGTGCATAAAAGCTTATCTACAATTTTTACCTTATGGAATAAGTATCCAAAGTTAAATTAATCAACAATTTCTCTATTAATAGAGACACTGATGTTTGTTAAGAGGTTTTGTCCAAATACACTGGCTTATTGGAACTATTTAGAACTATCTTAGCAAGAGAATTAAGTTACCATTTTGTCTTGAAATTGGTTTGTCAATCAGTTTCCATTCTTCACATATCGCAGTTTCGATAGAGCTAATGACATCATAACATTGCAGTTCAGGTGCCAGAGTACCTTTATTGATAACAGTGTATTATTAAACGCATCTTTGACATAAATATTCATTAGAAAAAACTGTTTCTGAAATGTATATACACGTGACAAATACGAGGGCCACCTTTTAAGTTATTAGAAACGACCACTAGGTGGCGCTATTTAGATGTGACATTACTATCGTTGTAAAATTTAACATTTGTTATTGTTCAAACAGTGAGCGCCTAAAAAAAACGGTTTTGTAAACATATGGAAACATATGAAGGTTTCCTTTCGATAACTTTTTACGATTTTAGTAAAGGCTTAACTCAACAACAATGCCTTGAATCTCTTCGTTCAACTTTTGGTAATAAATCACCAATAGAAAATATTGTATACAATTGGTTCGAAGAATTTCATTATGGTCTTGCCTCCGTCAGCGATGAATTTCGTGAAGTTCGACCAAAATCGGTTGTGATCTAGTTAACCTTAGGCTTATCGAAGACATTCGATTTTGCATAAAAATTTAGCTGTGAAAAAGATCTCTCCTCGGTGGATTCAGCATAATTTGACCGAAACTCAAAAAGAGGCTCGTGTCAATTGGTGCAAAGAAATGTCAAAAAAATTCGACCAAGGACAAACAAAATTCGTATCCAACATCGTAACAGGAGACGAAACTTGAATATATTCGTACGAGCCGGAAACTAAGCAATAATCAACAGTTTGGGTGTTCCAAGATGAACCGAATCGAACAAAAACGATTCATTGGCGAAGCACTTCCAACAAAATGATCTTTTGTTTCTTTGATTATTTATACTGGACATGTTGAACTACTGCTGTAGAGGACCGAAGAACAGTTAATGCTGAATGGTATGCAAAAACTTGTTTGCCAAAAGTCATCGATGAAATCAGAAAAACAACCAAAAATCGTATCATTCTTCATCATGACAATACCAGCTCTTACATAGTAAGACAAACAATCGATTATTTGGCTGAGAAAAACATCGAATTAATGTCTCATTGCCCATATTCACCTGATTTATCGCCTAACGATTTCTTTTTGTTCCCGAATGTTAAAAAAAAGCGTAGACAGCGATTTTCATCACCTCAGGAAGCTGTTAAATCCTTCCAAAACCATGTTTTTGAGTACCAACTTTAGTAGTATAAAATGGTTTCAAAATTGGTTCGAACGTATGCAAAAATGTATAAATCTTAAAGGCAAATATCTTGAAAAACAGTAAAACGATTTTTAGCAATTTTTTTTTCTATCATTGTTTTTGTAAAAACTTAAAAGGTAGCCCTCGAATGCATAGACCGTAAGACACTCGAAATCCCCGTATAAGTCACTAAATTCAACGGTAAGTTCAGTAAGTAAGAACACTGCTTGCCAGTGCCAGTATTTCAAAACCTACGTATGCTCTGCACTGTAAAAAATGCCTTTAGTGTTCCTGGCAAGTCAGTATTTTAACCGAAAAAAAAAAATAATTAATACTAATTATAAATTATGTATCTTTTTCTCATCGACGTAGCACACCCATTTCAGAGAAATCTCTAAATAACCAAAAGAGCGGTATACGCGCAGGAGTAAGAAGTTACGTTGAATCCCTGCAGGTTATACTCGTGAGAAATATAATCCCAGGTTGTTCATTTTAATGGGATAATTCATTTCAAAGAGATGAAGATAAAACCATATCGTATATAATAATTTATTAAATTTTATTTGGTAGCGCGTCAGCTTTAAACAAACAGTTCTTTATGTTGATTTTTGGCAACAAAGTTTTCTTATTAATGATATTTAATGTGGCTTAACTTTTAGATTGTTTTCAAGTTTTTCGCTGACTCAGTTTTCTAATGCTGTCTTAAGTAAGCTTTGTTTAACCATTAAAACTTTTTAACTTGGTCGAAAAAATAGCTTTTTTTGAACAGTTCTTTAATTTATCTTAAAATATTAAATCTCTATTTTAAGTTGTTACGCGCATGTAAGAACAAACTTTGTTAAAGTGTTTTTAATTTATGTTGAAGATCTTGAAAATAAAATTTATTAGAAAGCATTTTTTTGTTTATCAGATGGGTAGGTATACATTTTTTACTTCCGGCTGAAATGTATACGACACATAATGTAGATATATATATATATATATATATATATATATATATATATATATATATATATATATATATATAAATTGGCTTTCATAAAAATCCCTGTGACTTTACTCTTTACCACACTTTTAATCAGTCAGTTTTTCTTATGATTTAAATGAATATATTTTTTTATATATCAGGCGTTGCATATTGCATAAGTAACAAGAGCTTAAATCAGCTTATTGACGAACCAACACGGATCCCTGATCGACACGGGGAGTTCGCCAGTCTTCTTGATCTGTTTTTAACCACCAATCCGGAGATTTACATGATCACCGTAAATCCGCCGTTAGGTACTTCCGACCATAAACTGCTTTCGACGTCGAGTATCCTGCCAATCAGTGACAGAGAGGCGCCTATGCCGTGCAAGATTTGGCACTACAAATCTGCTAAATGGGAAGATCTCATGGAATACTTTCGAACTTTCCCTTAGATGGACGTTTGTTTTCGATCCGATAACCCATCTGACTGCGCCAGGGAGGTCTCCGATGTTATTTTGGCTGGTATGGAAGCTTACATCCATTTTTCGAAGAAATGCTCCTCCAACGGCAAGCCCTGGTTTGGCCGAAAATGCAAAGAAGCTGTTGCTTTTAAACATATTGCCTACCGACAATGGCGTGAAAATCCTAACACCATAAATCGTAACACCTTTGTTCGTGCCCGGAACAGATGCAAGGGAATTATCGACGAAACCAAGGAGGCACACAATCAACGAATTAGAAACAAACTTCTCGCTTGTCCAATTCCAGGTCCTTTTGGGCAGTCGCTAAGGTAGTTAGTCACAATTTTACCAAATCCACCATACCCCCACTCACACGGCCAGATAATGCCATTGCAACCACACCTGTTGAGAGAGCGAACTTGTTGGCTGAACTCTTTGCTTCACATTCTACTGTCGATTTCCAAGGAAAAACACCACCTGTTATTCCCATATTGCAGTCAAGGATGCCCGGTGTTGTCTTCAGACAGCGCATCCTAAAGCGTATTTTAATGAAGCTAGACACCAAGAAGGCTTCTGGCGCTGACGGAATACCTGCCATAGTTCTCAAAAACTGTACGAAGGAACTAACAACAGTTTTCTGTAGACTTTTTAACCTATCCTACAGAAAGGGAATATTTCCGTCCTGCTGGAAATGTACCACGGTTCAGCCGATACCTAAAAAAGGCAAGAAGACCTTGCCAAATAACTACCGACCAGTCGCACTGCTTTCAATAATATCGAAAGTCATGGAAAAGGTTATCAATGAGCATCTTCTAAAATATCTATAATATTATTAGCGATCACCAATATGGTTTTCGTAACATATCTTTGGAACAACGCAATTGAACACTTTGGAGAATCTTGAGCGGTTGCTCTTGACATATCCAAGGCATTCGACCGTGTTTGGCATGATGGACTGTTGGCTAAGTTACGCTCTTATGGTATGTCTGAAAGGTTCTGTTTGTGGCTCTCATGTTTCCTCAGAGAGCGTTCTTTACGAGTGGCGGTCGACGGATTTCTTTCTAACACCTTCACTATCAACGCCGGTGTGCCCCAGAACTCCATCCTGTCTACTACTCTCTTTCTAATTTACATTAACGATCTGCTGGAAAAGACCGGGTATCCAATCTACGGCTTTACAGATGACAGTACGCTTGTCTCTTCATTCACCTTGAATGCTCGGACATCGGCTGCTCAAGCGAATATCCGCAGACAGCAGAAGGTCGTTCAACTTAACAAAGACCTGGAAGAAATTCTATCTTAGGGTGATAGTAACCAAGTGGAATTTAACGCTACAAAAACCCAGGCGGCAGTTTTTTCTAAAAAAGTTAACGTTGCTGAACCTGACGTAGTTATGTCGGGGCACTCCATTCCCCTAGCATCGTCGCTCAATTTGTTGGGCGTTAGTTTGGGAGCAAATATGTCCTGGCATGAACATGTTGCAGGCATGGCAAAGAGAGCTTCTCAAAAGTTGGGAATATTATTTCGAACCAGAAAGCTTTTCACCCCACAACAATTGTTAATTCTTTACAGAGCTCAAATTCGACCAAATATGGAATACTGCTCCCACGTTTGAGGCTCCGCTCCCAGACATACACTGCATTTGTTGGATTCTGTTCAGAGAATGTCTGATTTGAGACCCGAAATTGAACGGCGGCCTTGATTCGCTGGAACATCGAAGAACGGTTGACGACTTGAGTCTGTTCTACAAGTATTTTCATGTGTTCGAAGGATGTAGCCCGCTTAATTCCTCCCAAAGCGGTGCATATTAGAAATACACATCGCGCTGGTGCTTCATATCCGTATGAGGTTCAACTTGTTACTCCGCGTACAACGCTTTTCAAGCAGTCTTTTATATGGAGAACGTCATCCCTTTGGAATAATTTGCCCAGCGCTGCGTTTCCCACCGAGTACAATTTACAGCGATTCAAGAACAACGTGGAGCGCTTTAGGGACTTCCATGCAGCACGTGTGCTAGACCCATAAATAAAAAGAGCTGATTTAGGGTATATTCTCTTTCACAAATGTTACAACTATAAAATTTTTAATGAATCTGATATAACAATAATATCAAATGGAAAAAAGGTTAGATCAATTAGTCAGGAAATACGTAAGCATATATTTTTTAAAACCCTTAAAAGGTTTAGCATGACCAATATTTATATTATCATTAGTGGCTAAATTAATGGAAAAATTTTAAAATAAAATATATAGGATTTTCCCTATAATATAAACCTATATTTGGTAATCAGTTTTTCTGCAATATATATTTTTTTGTTTAATTTAAAATTCAGTTTCTTAGGTCAGGTATTTCGATAGCTCAAAAAAGAATATACACCCAGAACATTTTGCAACAAAGTAGCTTACATGGTTAGTTGACAAGTTCTTACCAAATAATAGAAATATTTCTTATATTTCCAATTAAATCTAAAATTGATATTGAAAAGATCATAAAAATAATAGAAAAATATATTTTATTTTATTCTAAGATATATTGTTTAAGAACTAGGACCTCTTAAAATCTACACTTGCTTATATTTGGAAACAATGAGATCTACTGGTGGGAAATATTCAACTATACCAACTGACTTGGAAGGCTTTCTCAGTTTCTAATTATTTTTATCTCTTTGTCATATTATTTTCTTTGGTTCCAATATTGTTTCAATTAAGATATGGTTATATATGCTTGAAAATATATGAAAGCTAAAGATCCTTCTTGGCCTTGCATTTTATGTCCTATTTTGCTTGCCTTTTATTATAATCATTTTTAATACATATTTAGTATATTTTTTACTCTTCGAAAAAACCATTTTTATACGAACAGCTTAGTTTCACCACTATTAAAATTATTAACGTAAACAAATGCCATAACCTTAACTAATCTGAAATTTCTTTCGGTAAAGCCAGTTTCTTCTTTATTTTAAACAACATTTTCATTAAATATATGTTGACAATTCCAGAACTGAGAATTTAATAAATCTGTCGAACAATATCTAACATTTAACAAATATAAAGTTTGAAAAATATATCAAAAACGCGATGCATCATTGCCTCTGTTCTAACTCCGTATTTTTTTTTAAACGCTGTAATAGGCTAATTAAAGGAGTGGTCCATTAATATAGAATATTAAACCTACATCAAAAGAAAATGTTATAAAAAAAGAAGTAATACATGTTGTGGCAGTTTCTTTTTAGAGAAACTTACCTGTGCTAAACGGCTGCCCTTATGTAATAGAGGATGAGTTCCAGCTATAAAAACCTTACTAAATACGCCTTTTTGAAATTTATTTTAGACACAACCTATGTTTCTTTAGTAAGTAGGTTTGCCCAGCATAGAAATAGGAAATGCTGGTTCCCATAAACGGTTTAAAAATAAACAGGATTGAGGTGTGACTATACTATGCAATAAACCAAAAAAAAAAAGATAAAATAAAACATATTTATTTTTACGTATTAACTTATTAGTCTTATAATCCCGTATAATACTAAAGAAACTATTAAAATATCAAAGCTGAGATTTAGAATAAAAGGATACTATATAGACAATTAAACCACTGTTTCTGTTTTACTAAAAGGAGGTTTTCGGATTCATCAAATATTATTGGCTGGCAGAGAAATCGGGAAAGCAGGAGAAAATAGGAAGGACCAAGCCACTGGTAGCAAAAGAATAGTGACAACCTCTTGACAGAGAAAACAGTAGCCGGAAGGGGTAAAAATTGTTCAAAAACAGCCGTAAAGGCCTGAAAAGAAAAAAAAATGTACAACTTATAAATATCTCTGTCTTTTGAAATAATTTTACCTTATCGGCTCTGCAGCATGTTGCCAAAGATATTTTGGAGGAATGTAAAAAAAATGATCTTTTTTACTAGGAATTCCAGAATGAGTCGAAAAGGGACGAAATAGTAAAAAAAAATAAAAAAAGAGTGGTAGAGCTTTCGAACCGAAAAGACGAATTTGGGATGCGACGTTTTTTTAAAAAAAAAATAACCGATCAAGTGCAAGTTGGACTTGCGCAATTAGTGTTCCGTACGATGACTGCTTTTCGAATAAAAATTTTTGTTACGGAGGTACAAAATGATTAGTGACTTCACAAAATATCCTAAATGAGTTTTAATCAAAGTTTTTTCCCGATCTTGTTGAAATTTTTGTTTTTTTTTATATACCACATAAATTATTAAAGGTAATGCAATCGTGATAATTTTGTTTCAATCTACACCTTGTGAAAAATATTCTAGAATTTTTTCAAAATTTTTTGATCAGTACTTTACGAGATAAGGAGGGGGCAAATAATACAAAGAAAAGTATGCGCTAGTATTACATTATATATATATGTTTGAACTCGTGTTTTTACACGCTTTTATTTGACACCCTACTCGATGACCTGGTAAAAAAAAATTTTTTCACTTCCGATTCTATACTGCAAAAATAATCCATTAAGTCAAAAATTTAACTTTCAAAACTACACGACTCTGATGAGGCCATAAGTTCCTATATTAGTACTACATTTCAACTTTCTACGTTAAATAGTTTCGGAGAAAATCGGGTGTGACAGACAAGCAGACTGACAGATAGACGGACAAACAGACACCGAAGTGATCTTATAAGTATTCCGTACGGAACACTAAAAATAGTTGAATAGAATTAAAGTAAAACACGCATTATTGGGCGCTTTTTACTGAAAATGGAACCTGCGCTGCCGCCGACTTGCCGACAACTCATCAACTGATTCTAATGTTTACGAGGGATTTCCTATAATATCAATGAAAAATGGCGCAGAAACAGAAAATTTTACTGAAAAGTTTTTGGTCTAGCTACTTAAAACACATTTTTTATTTGCAAACTTCGACTTTATTCATCAATATGGTTTCCTTTAGGAGCGACACAATCAGTCCAACGCTTTTCTCACATTTCTATACCTTTCTTGTAGAAGGATTTGTCTTTGCTTTCAAAATAGGCCTCAGTTTCGGCGATAACTTCTTCCTTGGAGCCAAATCTCTTT
The DNA here is from genome assembly GCA_019049505.1 of Pachyrhynchus sulphureomaculatus. NCBI lineage: Eukaryota > Metazoa > Arthropoda > Insecta > Coleoptera > Curculionidae > Pachyrhynchus > Pachyrhynchus sulphureomaculatus. Next base: position 135,070,061 of record CM032456.1, read on the forward strand.
CCTGCGTGCTTTTTTTTGAGGTCTGCGAATAGATAATAGTCGCTGAGAGCCAAATCTGGAGAATACGGTGGATGAGAAAGCAATTCGAACTTCAATTAATGCAATTGTCTTGATGAAAGAGCACTTTTTTCTTGTTCATTTAGAGCCGTTTCTTTGCGATTTCTGCCTTCAAAAGCACCTATAACTTTATATAATATTTGCTATTTATGGTTTTCCCTTCTCAGCAAAGTCGATGAAAATTATTCCATGCGTATCCCAAAATACAGAGGACAAAACCTTCCCAGTCGACTGTTGTGTCTTGGGTCGCTTCGGGCGGCTTTCACCGGCTACTGTCCACTCAACTGACAGCCGATTTGATTTCAATGTGTAGGGTGGTTCCATGTTTCATTCATTGTTACATATCGCATGAAAAAATCCTTTTTATTGTTCCTAAGGAGGCTGAGGCGTTAAACGTAAAATATGAAAACTATTTTGTGTCGATTTATTTCGATAGATTAATTAGTTTAGAAATTTTCTATGAAAAATTTAAGGTCTTTAGGAAACTTATTTAAATAAAAATAGAAATTAAAATACATATGGAGAATACGTCAATTTGATATAAAAATGACACATTTTTTGTTATAACAAATGAAAAAAAAATGCCATCAATAGAAAATTTAACTATGTTAGACATTGAAATTTCGCGATTATTTTATTATTTAATTAGGAAGCTTTAACTTTATGAAAAATAACAATTATTGGAGGTACTTGTGAATGATTTACCCTTTATCTCTGAAATAGCGGCAACGTCGCATTTAGTAGTAACGGCGGAATATATAAATATTTTAAATTGTATAGTATAAGTTTATATAGTTAAAACATATGGTATAAGTAAATAATAGTAAGGTTAAATAATAACACAGGGCAACAAAAAAATATTTTTGTTTTGGTGCCTGGGATTTTAAAGCTGATTTTAACTATATTTGGGACGCTAAATCTATACATGCAATCCGTTTTTCTCTATCAGCTCTACTTCTTCAGATACATCAACTTATCTACCAATGTGGTTTTTATTCAGTACATTCATTTATGAGAGTTCTAAAATTATTATATATTCATTAATGTAGGTACAATGGTTTTATTGTCAGTCGGTAATTGAGTAAATTCCAGGTAAATCTATAAATAGTGGAACCATTGCCTATCAGGTACCTGAACTGACCCTTTTAATCACCTAACTCGGGTAAATCTCGTCAGTTTGTGCGTTCTTACTAATGAGAGTAGATCGAATTCGGCGTGTTATTTTATGTTAAGAAAAGAGTGTTTTTTGTGTTATTGAACAGAATTAAAATGAGTTCAGGTTCCAGTTCAAGAAGAAGTTGTGTAAATCAACCTGATGTGTTTTGCTATATATGCGGAGAATACATGTTTCAACAAAACAGACAAACTATTACTGACTTTGTAAAGCGAGCGTATCTTGAATACTTTGGAGTTAAGCTTGGTGATCAGGACAAAACGTGGGCCCCGCATCTCGTATGTAAAACTTGTACAGAGCATTTACGGCAGTGGACTACCGGGAAAAGAAAATGTCTAAAATTCGGCGTACCAATGGTTTGGAGAGAACCAAAAAAACCACTTCAATGATTGTTATTTCTGTTTAGTAAATACTAATGGAATCAATCGAAATAACCGCAGTAAGTGGACTTATCCCAATTTAGACTCGGCAATACGCCCTATCCCGCACTCAGATGAAATACCGATTCCAACATTTCATCAGCTACCACATATCTCTGATGACGAATATTTTCCCTCTGATCGCTCTTCTGATGCTAATAAAAGTTCTGATGCTAATGAAACTAACAGTGACTATGAGGGGACGTCATCAGTTCCTCAACGCTTCAATCAAAATGAATTAAATGATCTCACCAGGGATCTCAATTTATCGAAAAAAGCTTCTGAAGTACTGGCTTCTAGGTTGGACGACAAAAATTTACTGGAACAAGGAACCAAAATTACCTTTTACCGTACAAGAGAAAAAGATCTGCTACCATTCTTTTCTCAAGAAGACAATCTTGTATTTTGTCACGAAATTAGGGGACTCATGAAAGAAATGGGACTTTCTGAATATATTCCAGATGATTGGCGCCTATTTATTGACAGTTCAAAGCGAAGTTTAAAATGTGTCCTTCTACATAATGGGAATAAATATGGTTCAATACCACTAGCTCACTCAACGAAACTGAAAGAAGAATATAATACCATAGCTTTGGTCTTGCAGAAGATAAAGTATTACGAACATCAATGGATGATTTGTGTAGACTTAAAAATGGTAAACTTTCTTCTTGGGCAGCAAAGTGGTTACACGAAATATCCGTGTTTCTTGTGCCTCTGGGATAGTAGGGACAAAACACACCACTGGGTTAGAAAAGATTGGCCTCAGAGAGAAAACATGGACGTTGGGGAAAAGAATGTCATTAACGACGCTTTGGTTGAAAGAGAAAAAATCATACTTCCTCCGTTACATATAAAGTTGGGCTTAATGAAGCAATTTGTAAAGGCTCTTGATAAGAATGGGTCTTGTTTTGCATATATAGGGGTAAAAATGCATCAGTTGAGCACAGAAAAACTCAAAGCAGGCATATTTGACGGCCCACAAATAAGACAATTAATTAAGGATCCTGCCTTCATAAATTCAATAAATCAAGTTGAACGAGAAGCTTGGACATCATTTGTTGCAGTTGTAGAAAATTTTCTAGGCAAACATAAAGCTCAAAACTATGTTGAAATGGTTAACAAGATGCTTAATAGTTTTAAATCCTTAGGGTGCAATATGAGTATTAAAATACACTATTTACACAGCCACTTAGACCGTTTTCCAGAAAATTTAGGAGACATGAGTGAGGAACAAGGTGAAAGATTTCACCAAGATATTTAAGTTATGGAGGACCGCTACCAAGGAAGATGGGACATGCACATGATGGCAGATTACTGCTGGAGTTTAAAAAGGGACTGTTTAAAAAAAACATTCAAGAATGTCGCGGAAAAGAAGCTTTCCAAGTGTTGAGTGACTATTTCATTTCTTCAATGTTTTTTTTTTTGTTTGTAAGTACGACATAATATTGTATTTTGTATAACTAAAATAAAAATTTCGTATCTACTTTTGTTTACTACACTTACGGATATGAGTTACAATAATGTAACTTATATTTCTCTAAAATTGTATATCTTAAAAATTTGAGCTCCTAGGTACAAATGAATACGTTATTTGAATTCAGGACATCAAATTGATACAGAATCAGCTCAAAAAAACCTCGACACCAAAACAGCTGTTTCCCTGTGTAATAGATTTCCAATGGGTAATAGTTTTTTATAAATAAAATAAAAATAAATAATTTAAAGCATTTATTTTAATCATTTAATTAATTTACTTTTTCACTTACAATTACCTAGTGCAGCTTCAGTGTTAACATTATAATGTTCCTTATTGTCCTTCGATATATGTGTACTGTCTGTTGATACTGTGTTGTACGTTAGACATTTATCACACTTTATGGTTAGTAGTGATGCTAGACCACAGCGTTTTTCATTAGTAATATAACACAATGAAAGTGTTTCATTTCATGAAGAACATTTTAAGTTTTCTTCAAGTGATCGCATGTCAACAATTCGACGACCAATGTCACAGAGGTTAGGAGAATTTCTTGATTTTCTGTTCCGTTTACCAACACTTTATTGGTTTAATCTTTGATTGTATACAGCCTCAGTAACGCGTGTTCGCTTCCACAAAAAAATTTTTTTACCATTTTTATCAATATTTGTTGATTTTTTATTATCTATTTTTTTTTTACTTGTTTCAACAGCTGATCACAATAACCATAAAATTAAATATATCTTTATATAAGCATATCAGTAGAGCCAACAGTAAATTACCTTACAGCAACGCCTCTTCGAGAGACCGGAATTTTAAGATTTTTAATTATCACTTTTATTAATTATCTATTTTTTAACTATTAAAATAATTTTTTTCATTCTTTTATTTTTTTCATATTATTTTTATAATTTTTTAAAAATTATAAAATATAATTAATTTTTATTTTTCATATTTTTTTTTCTATAGGTTTGGACAAAACATCCAAAAGTTAATCCATTCTTGTTACATTATTCAATAAAATTAAATAAACAATATATAAGACTTAAAATCTTTCGATAATGAATTTATTATCATAATAATAACCATCGTTAGTCTTATAAAAAATTTTAATTATTTAATACAAGGCATTTCTAAATGACAACATTCAAAACTTTTGGTAGGGACTATCCCACCTAAACCTCCTTAAACAGGTCCAAACAGCGCTCAGAATCACCAACACGTTGTTATTTTTGGTCCACTGTGTGCAAACGAGGTACCCATTTCGAACAGGGCTTTCTCATGCCTAAATGTTCGTGCAAAATATGACCAACACGTTCCTTTGATATCTTTAGGGTATCAGCTACCTCACGTAACTTCACTTTACGGTCAGCCAAAACAATTTTGTGGATTTTTTTGATGTTTTCCGGGGTAACCAGCCACCTCATTTGGGCGTCCAGAACGTTAAGCATCATTTGTGTCTGTACGAGCGTGTTTAAATTCAGCATACCAGTAAATGATGAGTGACTTCCATTCCTATATCAATACGTAGACGATTTAATTCTATCCATACCAGCTGATGGCAAAGAAGAAGTTCTTCATGTTTTCAATTCGTTCGACCCACATTTACAATTCACGATGGAAGAAGAAACCAACAATGCTGTTCCATTTCTGGACACAAGAGTCGTTAGAGACTCCCATAACATCATCAAACTTGATTGGTATAGAGAAAACCTACTTCTTCTGGGAGATATATCCATGCAAACTCTGGCCATGATTGGAAGGTGAAAGTCAACGTCATCAAAGGCCTATATAGAAGACTGAAGACAATAGTCCATCCTGATTTCTTACACCAGTCACAAGAAACACTTACAAACCTTTTCATAGATAATGGATACAATCGTAAACTCTTACTAAGAACCAAAGACGAACAAGCTTACTCATATCCACCAAATTCCTCCAGAACCCCCTCCCCTCAACCTACCGCAAATCTCCCCTCCCCCTCTAACTCCCAAGTCGAAATAAATTGGTCGCTGCTTTCTTTACCGTTCATTCCTGGCCTTACAAACAAATTGGTCCATATTTTGCGTATCATTCCTAACATTAAAATTGCTAAATATTACTTCTTCAAAAACAGACGTGTTTTCAGCAAGCTGAAGGCCCCGTTGCCAGTTCTTTCCATGTCAGACTTAGTGTACTCAATTTCCTGACTCACTTGTCCATTAATCTATATTGGCTAGACTTCTCAATCCTTGAATCGTCGTATCGCACTCCATAAAAGTGATACTATTATATACTATACTATATATATACTATATATATATATATATATATATATATATATATATATATATATATATATATATATATATGTATATATGTATATATGTATATATGTATATATATATATATATATATATATATATATATATATATACACATATATACACACACATATATATATATATATATATATATATATATATATATATATATATATATATATATATATATACATATATATATATATATATATATATATATATATATATATATATATATATATATATATATATATATATATAAATATATATAATATATATACAATGTAACGTCTATCTGTCTGTCTGTCTGTCTGTATGTCTGTCTGTCCGTTAGTGCGCTTATCACTGGAGAACTACTTATCCGATTTACGTACTTTTTTTTTAGACATACATATATTCTCTGGTCAGGTTATAGGCTATATTTTATTACGATAGGTAGTATAAGGAATGAGCAGTGACGTAAAAACAGTGAATGAAGTCGGAAAATATTTTCCGCTAGCGCGTTCCCTTGCAATATACAACCTAAACCATTAAATATGGAACAATATTATGTAGCAGAGAATATCTATAATCTATAATATATATAAAATGCAATGTCTCTCTGTCTGTCTGTCTGTCTGTCCACTAGTGCGTTTATCACGCGAGAACCACTTATCCGATTTACGTGTCTTTTTTTTAAATTCATACATATATTCTTTGGCCAGGTTATATAATAATAATAATCTATATCTATAATAAATATGAAATGCAACGTCTCTCTGTCTGTTTGTCTGTCTGTCTGTCCGTCCATTAGTGCGCTTATCACTGGAGAAGCACTTATCCGATTTTAGTGCTTTTTTTTTAAAACGTACATATATTCTCTGGCCAGGTTATAGACTATATTTTATTACATTAGGTAACATGAGGAATAAGCAGTAACGATAATAGTAAATCAAATCGGAAAAAGTTTGCCGCTAGTGCGTTCTCTTGCAATACACTGCCTAAACCACTAAATATGGAACAATATCATGTAGCAAAGGATATCTATAATATATATATAATGCAACGTCTCTCTGTTACGTGCTTATTTTTTAAACATGCTAAACCATTAAATATAGAAAAATATCATGAAGCAAAGAATATCTATAATATATATAAAATACAACGTCTCTCTGTCTGTCCGTTAGTGCGCTTATCACTGGAGAAACCACTTATCCGATTTACGTGCTTTTTTTTTAAACATACGTATGTTCTCTGGCCAGGTTATAGGGTATATTTTATTATGTTAGGTGACATAAGGAATAAGTAGTGACGATAATAGAGATTCAAGTTGGAGAAAAGTTTGCCGCTAGCGCGTTCTCTTGCAATACACTGCCTAAAGCATTAAATATGGAACAATATCATGTAGCAAAGAATATAATATATATAAAATGCAACGTCTTTATGTTTGTCTGTCTGTCTGTTAGTGCGCTTATCACTCGAGAACCACTTATCCGATTTACGTGTTTTTATAAATTTATACATATGTTCTATATAATTGGATATAAGCCTAGATAATGGGAGATAATGTGAGATAATGGGAGATAAGGAGAAATAATGGGAGATAAGGGAAAATAATGGGAGATATTTTATTACGTTGGGTAACATAAGGAATAAGCACTGACGATAGTAGTGAATCAAGTCCACGCGAGCGGAGCCGCGGACCCGGCTAGTATATATATATATATATATATATATATATATATATATATATATATATATATATATATATATATATAATATAAAGTTGGAAATGTGTAATTTTTGGCACAATGACAGTACTCAGTATATATTATCACTACACCAAACACTTTAATTTTGCACTCGACGCGCGTTTCGCTAACCATGTTAGCTTCATCAGGAGCGAGTTAATCATCGCTCCTGATGAAGCTAAAATGGTTAGCAAAACGCGCGTCGAGTGCAAAATAAGTGTTTGGTGTAGTGGTGATATACGTGTATACTGAGTAGTTTATATATATATATATATATATATATATGTATATGTATATATAGACATATGTATATATATATATATATATATATATATATATATATATATATATATATATATATACAAAAAAATACACTGCAAAATTTATTTTTAATTATACCAATATTAATGTTCTCAGGAATGTTAACACAATACTAAAGTAAGAACCAACATTCGCTGCTCCTTTGACAAAGAAAAATATTCTCATTGACATCATAATTAAAAATATTTTGTATATCCAATACAGTGATAAACTAGTGACCATAAAAAAACATAAACTCAGATTAATATCAACTAGTGTTTTAACAATTTTTTATAATGATGACACAGCAAACTGAACCAACAGTTACATTTTGAAATAATATAATGAAAACAAATCAGTGAACAACACCCAGAAATCATTAGAGGTGGACCAGGTAAGAATAATAGTATAGGCGTTATAGATAAACTAGAATATGTTTACCTGACGCAGCTTATGTTGCAGGAGAATACATGTAGACACCTATTAATTATAATGTAGCAGTAATAATATAGAAAAGAAAGGTTAACTCGTTTGTTTCTAATTTACAGAAAAAAGGCATAATTTCTAAAGTGAACACCAAACATGTTGCTTCCATATAAGTTACTTCTTTTTTAACGATCAGTTCTATCATGACTTAGATAGAACTGCAATGGGTAATCCAGCTAACCCCATTTTAAAATTAATAATAATGGAACATATAATCTCTGAAGTTTGTAAAAGTTACTATTTTTTATTACTTTTATAAAAGTCTAGGTAGAGTTTTGGCAGTTCCAAAATAACAAGGAAAGCCTCTACTCAAAATTTTACCACCCAAAATTTTCATTTACCATATACCAAACGGAAAATAAACAAGATTCTCTATAGAGACTTAGATGAATCACTTTGGACCAATTTGTATAGAATACCAACTAATTTTGAAAGCCAACTGAACTATCTATCATATGATCTATTACAACAGGAAGTTAGCACTGTTAATATCCTGTTTCATCGGGCTATGATTCTGAGTCACGAATTAATTTACTCTGATAAGTTAATCATGAAGAAATCAAATTTATGACAAATATATTTAATCTTCTTAAATCCAGTAGAGATAAACAAGTCACAGAAACACGACTTCTATAAGATCCGTCGATTCTAGGATTACCTAATAATTTTAAAAGATTATTCAACAATGAAATTTATGTTCTCGCATTCTACAACCTAAAGATCGTTGATGACATAAACGTTAAACTTGAAAATAAAACAGACACTATGAAACACTCGAATGTTGTTTCTTGCATTCTTTGCTCCTGTGACAAAGTGTATATTTTTCAAACCAAACAGCTCTTATCCAACACAAATTTGATTGCTTAGAAATAAACAAAGATAAAACAGAAAAAAAAGTTATTAGCCTAACATCATTTTCAGATGAATCCCTTGTTTAAATTTGAAGACGTGAGGATATTGGATAAAGGGTATAATTATGCAAAACGGTGTCTTAGCTAAATGATTTGTATTTAGATTACAGGCAGTGTTAATCTAGGGACAGATCTCTCAAATTTAAGTAACATACTTTTAAATATTTGTTCTTAATTTTATGTACATCCCCATTTCTTTCCGTACTCTGTATGTATAACGCTTTAACAAAGAAGACTCTATTGGGACACAATATATAAATTACTTGGGATAAAATTTTATCACCGAGCTGGTTATTTCATAATTTGGTGGGAAGTATTGTACTTTCACTCTCGAGATAAACAAACTTTTTAAAAGAATAACAAGCAAGTGTCTCTGGGGTGAAATGCTTTAATGACTTAAAGAAGTACACTTTATTATATAAGTGGGATGTCTGGAAATGGAATTTATTGGACTGGTGATGAATTTTCATTTGAAGGTGTATTATTTAAAAATCTTAATAATATTTTGATATTTCATTGATGTGTGAATGTGTTACCTTGATATAATTAAAGTAAAAACAAATCGAAGTCATATATATATATATATATATATATATATATATATATATATATATATATATATATATATATATATATATATATATATATATATATATATATATATATATATATATATATATATATATATACGAGTATATATATATATATATATATATATATATATATATATATATATATATATATATATAAAAGAATAAATGTTTTGTTATAACTATACATTAGTAGTATCGTTTTTTAGACGCACTTTTTTTTAGGTTCCACTGTATGTCAGGACACAGTCTGTACAGTTACAAAAAAAAATAATTTTTTCTGTAACTGTATCATCTACCTAAAAATATTATTTTAGGTACTGTTTATTATAGTACCTAAAATAATATTTATAGGTAGATGATATAGTTATAATTTTTTTTTTTATTAAATATCATTTTAATATAAAAATTTTCAGACCTCAAATCATATGATAATATTAGGTATTTTTCAATATCCAATAATTTTATTGTTGGGCGTTCCAGAAAATATTTTTTTCCTCGAATCGAAAGTTGTATATATGTATAATAAAAGTTATTATAAAACAATTTCTCTTTTTGTAGAATATTCTTATAGAGCCATTCCAGCCCAATCAGATCGATAAATTACTTATAAAGTGCATTTTTTTACGAATAAGGTTATCTTATAAAGAAAATCAGTCCCGACTTCTTATAGAGTCCGTTCCAATCGATAAATCTCGTCAAAAATGTTTTTTTTTTTAAATTTCGTTAGGTATTTTTGTTAATTTCTCAAGTATGGGACAAATGCTTAATGGGATCATGTTTAGAGGCCTCAAAAACAATATACACTGCAACAGCATAATAAAAGCTCAAAATACTTTTTTAATTGAAATTAACCTCTGATGCTTAAAAAGATGTGATATCCTGGTAAAAAACGGACACCCAAAATATACAATTATTACCCCCACCATAAAATCCCCCGCTTGACCGACGTTTAAATTTAAATTTTTTGATAAAATTTGGAGGGTTTTATTCCTGATATATATTGGAACCTAAAAAAAAGTGCGTCTGAAAAAAACGATATTTTGTTTTTTTTGGGCTAGTCTAACAAAGAATTCGCACGACGTTTCGCCAAAATCTCGTTTGGTATTTTCAAGTGCTCTTGCTGCTGCTGCTACTCGATACTGTGATCTTGCTGCTGCTCGAAGCTAACTTCGGTACGACGACGTTAGCTTCGAGCCGCAGCAGCAGCAAGATAACAGTATAAAATAGCAGCAATAGCAAGAGCATTTGAAAATGCCAAAAGAGATTTTGGCGAAACATCGTGCAAATTATTTGTTAGACGAACGGCTTGAAACACGGAATTTTAATGTATTTATATAGATATACTAGCCGTGCCCGCGGCTCCGCTCGCGTGGTCTTGATTCACTACTATCGTCACTGCTTATTTTTTATGTTACCTAACGTAATAAAATATCTGCCATTTTTTTCCCCTTCCATTATTTCTTCTTATCTTTCATTATCTCTACATAGTTTCCATTATCTAGGCTTATCTCTGCTCGTCTCCCATTATTTCTCCTTATCTCCCATTATTTTTACTTATCTCCCATTATCTCACCTTATCTCCCATTACCTAGGTTTATCTCGCAATATTTCTCCTTTTCTCCCATTATTTCTTATTATCTCCCATTATCTCACCATAACTCTCATTATCTTATCTCTGCTTATCTCCCATTATCTAGGCTTATATCGAATTATATAGAACATATTTATAAATTTATAAAAACACGTAAATCGGATAAGTGGTTCTCAAGTGATAAGCGTACTAACGGACAGACAGACAGACAGAGAGACGTTGCATTTTATATATATTATATTCTTTGCAACATGATATTATTTCATACTTAAAGGTTAAGGCAGTGTATTGCAACGCGCTAACGGTAACCTTTTTTCCGACTTGATTCACTATTATCGTCACTGCTTATACTTTATGTTACCTAACGCAATAAAATATATCCTATAACCTGGCCAGAGAAAATATATATATTTTAAAAAAAAGCACGTAAATCGCATAAGTGGTTCTCCAGTGATAAGCGCACTAACGGACAGACAGACAGACAGGCAGAGAGACAGGCAGACAGACAGACAGAGAGACGATGCATTTTATATATATTATAGATAGAAGATTACAGATAACCTGGCCAAAGAACAAATGTATAAATTAAAAAAAAAAAACATGTAAATCGGATAAGTGGTTCTCTAGTGATAAGAACACTAACGGACAGACAGACAGAGAGACGTTGCATTTTATATATATTATATTCTTTGCTGCATGATATTGTTCCATATTTAGTGCTTTGGGCAGTGTATTGCAAGAGAACGCGCTAGCGGCAAACTTTTCTCCGGCTTGATTCACTATTATCGTCACTGCTTATTCCTAACGTAATAAAATATAACCTACAACCTGGACGGAGAACATATGTATGTTTTAAAAAAAAAAGTACGTAAATCGGATAAGTGGTTCTCCAGTGATAAGCGCACTAACGGACAGACAGACAGACAAAGATACGTTGCATTTTATATATATTATAGATGAAATAAAATATATATTTATAACCTGGTCAGAGAACATATGTATGAATTTAAAAAAAAAACACGTAAATCGGATAAGTGGTTCTCCAGTGATAAGTGCACTACCGGACAGACAGACAGATAAAGATACGTTGCATTTTGTATATATTATAGAAGTAATAAAATATATATTTATAACCTGGTCAGAGAACATATGTATGAATTTAAAAAATCACGTAAATCGGATAAGTGGTTCTCGAGGGATAAGCGCACTATCGGACAGACAGACAGACGCTGCATTTTATATATATTATAGATATAGATTATTATTATTATTAGTATTATATAACCTGGCCAAAGAATATATGTATGAATTTAAAAAAAGACACTTAAGTCGGATAAGTGGTTCTCGCCTGATAAACGCACTAATGACAGACAAACAGATATAGAGACATTGCATTTTATATATATTATAGATTATAGATTGTAGATATTCTCTGCTACATAATATTGTTCCATATTTAATGGTTTAGACTGTGTATTGCAAGGGAATGCGCTAGTGGCAAACTTTTTCCTGACTTCATTCACTATTATCGTCACTGCTCATTCGTTATGCTACCTATCGTAATAAAATATAGCCTATAACCTGGCCAGAGAACATATGTATGTTTTAAAAAAAAAAGTAAGTAAATCGGATAAGTGGTTCTCCATTGATAAGCGCACTAACGGACGGACGGACAGACAGACAGACAGACAGAGAGACGTTGCATTTTTATATATATTATAGATATATATATATATATATATATATATATATATATATATATATATATATATATATATATATATATATATATATATATATATATATATATATATATCATCACAAGACATTTATTCTTCGTATACATCGTTATTATAATTAGATGTTAAATTAAAATAAGATGAAATAAAACAAGCGACTTATTAGCCACATATTACCACACGCAATCACATTTAAATTTATCTGTATAATCTTTGGTGTATGTTTTAGCAGCATGTTAAATTAGAAACAACAAACTAAAATTATTTTTAATATAGATTAGTTGGAGTTATTACCTCTGAATCTATATTTGACATTCGTATAAAAGTCCTGCGTGGATGATCATCTCATTTTATTTTACACCGATGCTTCAATGATTAATAAGCGGACGAAGAATTTCGATCGTAGGGCCTTTACTTTGGCTATCGCAGCAGAAGCTTGGTCCTTCCAAATCAGTTTCTTGTCATAAACTCTACCTACGTATTTCACGTTAGAGCGTCAGGAAATTCTGGTTATTTCAAGCAAGATAAAACTCGGGGTGCTCCTGACCATCTTGGAGAAAAAGATCGCTTGATTCCGGGCCGGATTGATCTTAATCCTCCCATGACTAAACTGATCCGATAGTCAGAAGAGATGACTCCGGAGTCTGCTGATTTATTGTTTCTCGTCTTCTTAAATAAGCTGAAATGGCGGTGTCTGCATCTAACGCTAGATTGATATCTACTGCTCTTGGTATGCCTGACGTGTAAACATTAAACAATTAACAACAATTATTAGTTGTATCAATTTTAGTCACTTAGACTTAAATTAGATGACGCGAAATATTAGAATTATTATCACCGTCACGCTAAGCCTAACTCTATCCAATGCTGGATGTAGGCTTTCCCCTTGACTCTCCATCTCAATCTATTTGCAGCAGTTCAATGCCTGCAACCCTCTATATATCATACCGCCATCTTATTTTGGGACGTCCTATGCTCCTGTTCTGTTCTCATGATCTCCATTCTAAGGTTCGCTTGGTCCATCGATCATCGGTCGTTTGTGCTACATGTCCAGCCCATTGCTATTTTCTTTCTGCTACGGGCCCTATAACATCCTTTAATTTTGTTTGTTCAGGTAACCACTTGTTTCTTTTTCTATCTTTAAGTTTTGTCACTATCATCTCTCTTTCGTGTGCTCTCAGGGTCCGAACTAGTTTTTGTATATCGACTTTATTCAGTGTCCAAGTTTCAACGCCATATGTAATTACGGTTCGGTTACACTGATCATAAACTTTGGCCTTTAACTGACTTAGGATGGCTTCATTTATTTATTTATTTTATTGGTCTAGCACACGTGCTACAGGGAAGTCCCTAAAGCGCTCCAGGAGCGGCATGTGTGCGGAAAAAGCGATTCACGTTGTTCTTGAATCGTTGTAAATTGTACTCGGTGGAAAACACAGCGCTGGGCAAGTTATTCGAAAGGGATGACGTTCTCCATATTAAAGATTGCTTGAAAAGCATTGTACGTTGAGTAACAAGCTAAACCTCATACGGATGTGAAGCACCAGCGCGACGTGTATTTCTAACATGCACCGCTTTGGGAGGAATTAAGCGGGCTACATCCTTCGAACACTTTCCATGAAAATACTTGTAGAACAGACTCAAGTCGCCAACCGTTCTTCGATGATCCAGCGAATCAAGGCCGCCGGTCAGTTCCGGGTCCCCAATCAGACGGACCGCTCTTCTCTGAACAGAAGCCAACAAATGCAGTGTATGTTTGGGAGAGAAGCCCCAAACGTGGGAGCAGTGTTCCATAGTTGGTCGAATTTGAGCTTTGTAAAGAATTAATAGTTGTCGTGGGGTGTAAAGCTTTTTGGTTCTAAATAATATTCCCAATTTTTGAGAAGCTCTCCTTGCTATGCCTGCAACATGTTCATGCCAGGACATATTTGCTCCCAAACTAACGCCCAATAAATTGAGCGACGATGCTAGGGGAAAGGAGTGCCCCGACATAACTATGTCGGGTTCAGCAACGTTAACTTTTTTAGAAAAAACTGACGCCTGGGTTTTTGTAGCGTTAAATTCCACTTTATGCATATATATAACTTGATTTCCCGAATGCGCACCATACAAGCTTGATTCTTCTTGAAATTTCATCCGAGACACTTTTCTCGTTGTAGTAATTTTTTGTCCAAGATAATCCTTAACAATCTCGAGAGCTGTTCCTTCTAAATTTATAACTATGTTGTTATTGGTGTTGGTTAATATTTTTGTCTTACTTTTGTTCATCTTAAGATCAAGGCGCTCCTTTGTCCAATCTAGTTGACATCTTCTAGAGCTCTAATAAATAGTTTAGGAGAGATTGTATCTCCCTATCTTACACCTCTTTCTATATGTACTTGTTCTGTACTAGGTTTTAGGTAAATCTTTGCGTTTTCACATATATCTTTGATTAGGGTAGTGTATCTAGAATTAATTCTGCAGTTGTTCAAACCGTTGATGATTGCCCACATTTCGACAGAATCAAAAGGCTTCTTATCGTCTATAAGGGCTATGTAGAGTTCAAAATTTTATGCATTTTCTTCTCTAAGATATTTCTCATTTTCTGTAAGTGGTCAGATATGCTACAGCCGGATCTAAAAGCCACCTATTCGCATGGCTGGTATGAATCCAACTTATTTTTTAATCTATTGGGGATGATTTTAGTCAAAAGTTTATAAATATGAGATAGTAAGCTAATAAGGCGGTAATTGTTTAACTTTCTGATATCTCCCTTTTTGTGTTGTTGGTATTTTGCCAGTTGCTAGACACATGTTGATAAGTTTGACCAATTCTTGTTTTAAGTCGTCTCCGGTAAAATACCATCAGGGCCTGCTGCTTTGTTACGATTCACTTCCTTCGGTGCATTATTGACCTCCTCTACAGTAACTTCTGGCAGTTCTTCCGAACCTATATTTTGTATTTTCTTTTCGGTCTGTTTTCTTTGTTTTTCATTGGGTGTTGTTTTGGACCTGCAGAGTTCATTATAGTAGGTGTTTGTCTCTAAGTTTACTTTGTCCCTATTCGTTATTACTTGTCCCTCACTATTTTGCAATTTAATAATCTTTTTTTCCATTATTCAGTTTGTTGCTTATTACTTTCGAGTCTTTCTTTCATACAGTGGTTCCGAAAATTCCCTTATGCTTGTGTGTTCTTATATCTTTTCTGATCTGTTTTCTGATTAACTTGTTGATCTCTGTCCACTCTATTTTGTGCTCTTCTCTGGTCATATTTCTTCTTTTTCCATGAGTTGTTTTATGCTGTCACTTATTTTGTGCCCTTGTTTTTCAGTTTTTGTGGCTACTGCAGCGAAGGCTGCTTGAATTAAGGATATTAGTTCTTTGGCTTTTGTATCTATTATTTCGATGACTGTATTATCTTTAATCCTTTGTAATAGTTCTGTTGTTTTTAGTTGGTACTCTGTCTCCTTTTTGGATAATTTAATGGTCTCAACTGGTTTCGATTTATTGTTAAATGCTTTTGCTCTTAGAGTTTTCAAATTTATGAATACTTTAACCCGCATGAGTCTATGGTTGCTCCCTACAGTACACCTATTCAGCACTGTGACACCCTGCCTTATTTTTCTTTGACTGGAAATGACAAAGTCTGCCTCATTTTTGGACTCATAGTTGGGACTTCTCCAACTACATTTTCTATTGTCGCTTTTCTTAAAGAACGAATTCACTATACAAAGGTTATGTTCTTCCGTAAAATTAATTAGAAGGTTGCCTTTTTCGTTTCTGTCCCCGAGTCCAAATTTCCCTATGGTTGTTTCTCCATTCTGTTGTTTACCTATTTTTATATTGAGATATCCTATTATTATTGTGTAATTAGCGGGGTTTGATCTAATACAACTCGTCATGTCTTCGTAGAATTTCTCTACCTCATCCTCTTTGTGTTCACTCGTGGGTGCATATACCTGTATGATTTTCAGGATCTTTCTTGTTGAAAGTTCGATGATGATGTAGGCAATTCTGTCCGATATTCCCTCATAGTTTGTAATGTTGTTGGCATAATCTCTGTGTATTAAAAATCCTACTTCGTTAGTTTTTTATTCGTTGTTGCCGCAGCTGTATAAGAACTATTAGAGTATAAAAAATATATTAGGCAATCACTACCACTTTCATTATAATATACGTCAATACATAGATCTACCTCAAGTTGTTTTTAAAATACTAATAAATATATTTTATTCATTTATTAATGATAAGGTATTGGTGTACTTAATTTCTTTTTCCTAAATTTTAGTATGTACCAGCCAAAAGATCAGTCTGTAGGTAATTACTGGAAGGGAGAGATACACTCGAAGAAGAATTTTAATATACGATGTTTTTGTGCATATTAATTCGGGATCTGGTCGTTACCCTCTATAGAATTTTTATTTTTACCGTTGAAATGAATAAAGATATTTTAATTGGGATTCCATTCTCGATTGTATGATTTACATTTTGCATTTTAATTTTGTAGGTTTTTAAGTAACCTCCTTCTATTAAAAATATAATAAATTTATTAAATTATGAATGTAGGGTAGGAAAAGTTTGGGTGTGATAATTTTTTCAGTTGTGATTGAGAATAACATAAGTACTAATATCTTCAAGAGAGATCTCTGAAGAAAGAAGTGTAAAAGTTGAAAATCGGGCTAGCAAGAATAAGAACAGACAAAAAACATACTAAACTTAATCGAATCATTCTGTACCGTTTTTTATAAAGAAATTGTCTCCAATAAAATATACCCAATAAACAATAAAACAGGAGAAAAAAGATAAACAGACTACCACACAATATCTGAAATGTCGGAGGAACGTGAGGAAATAACAAAGACATACCTACAAAAATTATTCCAAAACTGTGTGCTGCACAGGCAAATACCAACCAAATGGGGAAACTGGATAACGATCCTAATACAGAAAAAAGGCAACTCCCTTCATAATTTTTTAATGAATATTATTAGTTATATTTCTTTTTACTAAAGAATTATAATTATGAAAAAGAAAAGACAACTAACAAGAATGATAAAAAAAATTGATTTAACTAGAATAATAAAATATTCTGAGAAATAATATGCATATTTCTGCCAAGCAAGGTAATCTTTAAATCAGTTTATCTCAAAAAGGGCTCATCCAATCGTGTTAAATAGGGGGAAACTTTTTTTATAAATAATGTTAGGCTTATAATTTGAGACAGAAACAAATAAATTTCATTGTACAAGAAAGTTTGGTATATTTTTACCTTGACTTTTAATACTTTAGAAGTCTCCGATAATTTAGTACCAAGGTTTGAATTAGTGCATGTAGCTCACTTCGGTACGACTACGTTAGCTTCGAGCGGCAGCAGCAAGATAACAGTATAGAGTAGCAGCAGCAGCTAGAGCACTTGAAAATGCCAAATGAGATTTTCGCGAAACGTCGTGCAAATTCTTTGTTAGACGAACGGTTTGAAACTCGGAATTTTAATGTATTATATATATATATATATATATATATATATATATATATATATATATATATATATATATATATATGTAGTCATAACAAAACATTTATTCTTCGTAAACATCGTTATTATAATTAGATGTTAAATTAAAATAAGATGAAATAAAACAAGCGACTTGTTTGGCACATATTACCACACACAATCACATTTAAAACTATCTTTATACTACTATGAATTTGTGACCTTTATATATATATATATATATATATATATATATATATATATATATATATATATATATATATATATATATATATATATATATAGACATATATAGACATATAGACATACATATAAATATATATTTATTATATAATTTAATCTTATTATTTTGGATATTCTTTCTCACATTTGATCAATGTGGTTCCATGTTTAGCTGACGGCCTAAGCCAAGACAGCACAAACGCTATTACCATTGCGTATTAAGGAATGACCTGACAATGTTGCATGTTTTCAAAATCACTGACTTCTGAATGTTTCTGTGTATGTTTGTATCGAGTCCTAATTGTACTAATCGTGGTGTTAGTGTAAGGCCTGTAGCTGATATAACCAGGGGAACAATAATGACTTTTTCTTATTTCCATAGCCTTTTATTTCTGTTGCAAGGTCTGTATATTCGGAGTTCTTTTCTGGGTATTTCGTTTGGATATCTGTGTCGTTGGGGACAGCTATGTCAATTAGATAGGTGGTATTTCCTTTTTTGCACTGAAAAGTCTATTTTGGCGGACACTATTTTATCTGTATTTGTAGTAGGGATCTGTGTTTTCTATGAGTTTGTATGTTGTGGCTAGTGCTTGGTGAACTACTTTTGACACTGAGTCATGTCTGGCTGTG
This sequence comes from Pachyrhynchus sulphureomaculatus, assembly GCA_019049505.1. Lineage (NCBI taxonomy): Eukaryota > Metazoa > Arthropoda > Insecta > Coleoptera > Curculionidae > Pachyrhynchus > Pachyrhynchus sulphureomaculatus. The sequence goes on from CM032456.1 coordinate 135,089,183, forward strand.
TATCCGTTCCGGCTAATATTTTATAGCCCCTTGTTATGTGTTCGATCACTTCTTTATGCTGGTGGCATTTCTTGAATCTGTCTTCTGTAATAGTTGGGTCTTTGATGATATAGTTTTGGTAGTTTCTGGTTAATATGACTTTATCCTTGATAGCAAGTAAGAAGCCTTCTGTTTCAGGGAATAGCATCCTGTAACCAGGTGTATGATTGTTTTTTCTTTACGTGGTATTGTTCTATGTGGTATCTATGTTTTCCGTGGACTGTTTTTTCTGACTACTTTTTCATCTTTTCCTGTTGTAATTTGGTGTGACTGTGTATGTCTGCTGTGTGGAGACTGTCCGGGATAAGTCGAGAGGTGTGTAGTTTTTGTCTGCTTTCACTGTTGCTGTGTGGAGGCTGGTCTGCTTGGTGTGCTTGTATTTGTTTTGTATATAGTTATTTAATAGATCTATGATTCCTCTTCCTCCCGCCTTCCTCTCGTTGGTAAGTCTACAGCGCGGTAGTGCTACCTCGGACGTTATTGCATTTCTGCGAACAACCATTACCTATGTACGTGGCCAAGCCAAATATACTTAAATATTTTAATAAATAAGTATGCCAACCTGCGAGATTGAACCCTCGACCTTCTGCACCGTAAGCAAGGTACTATGCTAGGAACCACGGGTCGCCACATCCATTTTAAGATACCAAATGAGTATGTGAGCATAGGTATAACGAGCTTGTTGATGGCTTTGGTGGGATTTTTGGAGGTGAGTTTTGTTTGTATAAATTTTGTGAGTCTGTTTTTGAATTCGATTCTGAGCTCTGTTTTGATGTGAGTGTGGTTGAGTTTGGTGCTTTGATGGAAACCTTGTTATTTGTGTGTTTCATTGTCAAGCATGTTATCGAGTGTTTCACTGTTGATGGTTTCTGTCTCATGGTGGCTTTTCTATTGACCTTTGTTGATGTGGAACACTTTACATTTACTTATACCAAATTCGATATTGATATCTAAGGTTTCTGTGATTTTGAGGAGTTCTTTCAGCTGTGTTTCCGTGGCAGAGTAGAGTTTTATGTCATCCATATAAAGGAGGTGGTTTATTTTATGTTGGTTCACTTTCTGGTTTCTGATGCAGAAGTCATGGTCTGCTTTGTGTATTTGAGAGTGGATTGAGACAGAGGCGAAACCACAGAGCGCTAAGCGAGCCTCCCTGAAATATACTCCGTCTGATGTACAGCTCTTCTATTTGGATGCGTTCGGTTTGTATTTTTAGGTGGATTTTGGTTTTCCACGTTTTCATAATTTGCGCCAGAACCAGAGGTTTTGGTTGGTTGGTCGAAAGCTTTTTTATAGTCTCTGTAAACGGGGTGCAGGTTTCTGTGTTCTTTTCTGGTTTGTCCCGTGATCATGCTATCTATGATCAGCTGCTCTTCGCATCCTCGACTATTTTTCCTGCATCCCTTCTGCTCTTCTATGAGAATATTGTTGTCTGTTAGATGTTCTATTTTCTTGGAAATTGTGGCTGTGATGATGTTGTATAGGGATGGAAGACAGGTGATAGGTCGATAGTTTGACGGGTTTGTGGTGTCTGAGCTTTTGGGTATGACGTATATTATTCCTTGTGTAAGGAAAGTGGGGAATGAGTGTGGTTGTAGAATCTCTTTGGTGATTTGGCTTGTAAGTACTGCGTGTGTGGTGGTAAACTGTTTGTACCAGAAGTTTTGTATATTGTCTATTTCAGGGCATTTCCAGTTGTGTGCATGTTTAATTGTTTTTGTAATTTCTTGTGTATTTAATGTGGAGTTTTCTTGTTCTGTCACATGTTTATGTTTGTCTTCTTCGCTTTTGATCCAGGGGGTGTTATTATTGTGCAGTTTGGGTTCTGACCAGATACTTTTCCAATAATCTGTGTGTTCTTGTTTGTTTGGTGGTTCAGTCACTGCTGTCTGCTCGTTGTACATAGTTTTTCGGTAGAACTATTTTTCGCTTCTTCAGAAGAGGTTGTAGGTGTCTTTCCTCTCATTTGATTCTTTGTATTTACGAAGTCTTGTGGCATATACGGATATTTTTTGTTTCGAAGTATCAAGAATTTCTGGCAGTGTTCGATTGAGAGATTTGAATCTTATCTACACCCTGTGTGAAACGTTTGGATGCGTGCCCGTTCATAAACTGGTTTGTTTTATATTATTTGCCATTTAAATTTAGGTTTTCTGCTGTTGAGGTTTCTTTGTCGTTGTGGGAGTTTTGTTTTAGAGTGGTGATTGCTGCTGCGTATATTATTGTGTGAATGTCTACGATTGTACTTAAGTCTGTTAAGTACTGGGGTATTATGTGCTTGTTTATTATGTTTAGGATTGGTTACGTGTTCTGTTTGAAGATTAAACGAGGAATGGGATTTCTTGTTGTGGAGTCGGTGTCTGACCATCGAGCTAGATGTAACTCCATTTCTGCTTTGAGTGTTTGTATGAGAGGTGATTTGGGGTGATGTTGTGTAAAAGTTGTTGAGGGTGGTGAGTGATTGATGTTGTTGTCTGTGATATGGTGTTGTGCGGTGCTTGCTATTTGCCTTGAAATATTATTTTGAGTTATGCTTCTGCTGGGTGGTGTATCTTATGTGTATTTTTATGTTCGGCTGGGTGGTTGTGTGTATGAGATTGGTTGGGTATCTACCATATTGTTTTTATTGTTTAGTGGGTCTGTGTTCAGTTCAGCAGCTACTTTATGATGGTTTGCAATAACTCATTTTTGGTTTATTATTCTCTGTTCTGTAACAAGTAATTGCAGATATAGATGGAAGAAAAGTTTGTGCAGTTCTAATCTATAGCCCGATGTTATTGGTTCGAGTTTGGTGGCGGTGTAGTAACAGCGCATCACTGTTCTGTTCATTTCATCTGTCCACTTGAATCGCTGTCTTGGTTTGCCAGTTTTAGTAGTTACATGTTGTCCTTGCAAAACATACGTGGCTTAGTTTGGCTTCGGTGGTTGTGGTTGTCCCGCATCTGTGTCGGTTGTGTTTGGGATTGATTTCAGTGGGTCCAGGCGGAGAGTAATTTTTTTCTTAGTGATTCCTTTTTCTGGTTTTGTGATTTAATTATAGCAACGCACGACGTGTGGTCGGTGGGTGTCGGCACAACACTTTTTTCAGGTCCATTTTATTTTGCCCGGCCTTCATCGTTTTGGTCGAGCTGCCATTTCCCGCGACGTCCTTGACCGTTACGTCGCTCTCCCGATGCTTCTTTCATTGGTTCACTGTTGTTTGGAGCCTTTTCAGTGTTCTGTAGTGTTAGAAGCTTAAAGTGTCGCGATATTGGCTTGCCTGTTAGCAGAAGGTAAATAGTTTCGGTGTATTTTCCTGTGCTTATTATTGTTGGTCTGTCCCTAAAAGTTATTTTTGTGTATCTTGTTCTTCGTTGTTTTGAGAAAATATGAGAGTTGCTATTTTGGGTTTCCGAGATGGCGAGTATCTCTAGGCTCGTTCCATTGGTGCCGTTTTTCCTCATATAATTATAATAGTTATTGAATCTTATTATTATCCTAATGATTATTATTACTATGATATTTTAGGATTTTTAATCAAATTAACTTTACCCAAATCACTATGGATTAGTAAGAATTAATTAAATTACGGATGAAGTAAACATGTGTGGGCATGAACAAATTTCATAATAATCATCCTTTTAACTTGTAATTTAGCCAATTATCTGTAAATATAATATAATAAAATAAAATTGCTTTTACAGAATTATGTCAATATTTTTTTTTTTTTATTCTAATTTCAAAATTTATATATATATATATACATATATATATATATATATATATATATATATACTAGCCGGGCCCGCGGCTCCGCTCGCTTGGACTTGATTCACTACTATCGTCACTACTTATTCTTTATGTTACCCAACGTAATAAAATATCTCCCATTATTTCTCCTTATCTCCCATTATCTCACCTTATTTCCCATTATCTAGGCTTATCTCGACTTATCTCCCATTATTTCTCCTTATCTCCCATTATTCCTCCTTATCTCCTATTATTTCTCCTTATCTCCCATTATCTCACCATAACTCCCATTATCTAGACTTATCTCTATTTATCTCCAATTATCTCTCCTTATCTCCCATTATTTATACTTATCTCCCATTATCTCACCTTATCTCCCATTATCTCACTTTATCTCCCATTATCTAGGCTTATATCGAATTATATAGAACATATGTATAAATTTATAAAAACACGTAAATCGGATAAGTGGTTCTCGAGTGATAAGCGCACTAACGGACAGACAGACAGACAAAGAGACGTTGCATTTTATATATATTATATTCTTTGCTACATGATATTGTTCCGTATTTAATGCTTTAGGGAGTGTTATTGCAAGAGAACGCGCTAGCGGCAAACTTTTCTCCGACTTAATTCACTATTATCGTCACTGCTTATTCCTTATGACACCTAATAAAATATATCCTATAACCTGGCCAGAGAACATACGTATGGTTAAAAAAAAGCACGTAAATCGGATAAGTAGTTCTCCAGTGATAAGCACACTAACGGACGGACAGACAGATAGACGGACAGAGAGACATTGCATTTTATATATATTATAGGTATTCTCTGCTACATAATATTGTTCCATATTTAATGGTTTGGACTGTGTATTGCAAGAGAACGCGCTAGCGGCAAACTTTGTCCGACTTCATTTACTATTATTGTCACTGCTCATTCCTTGTGCTACATATCGTAATAAAATATAACCTATAACCTGGCCGGAGAACATATGTATATTTTTTAAAAAAAAGTACGAAAATCGGATAAGTGGTTCTCCAGTGATAAGCGCACTAACGGACAGACAGACAGACAGAATACGTTGCATTTTATATATATTATAGATGTAATAAAATATATACCTATAACCTGGTCAGAGATCATATGTATGAATTAAAAAATCACGTAAATCGGATAAGTGGTTCTCGGACATACAGACAGACAGACAAACATTGCATTTTATATATATTATAGATATGGATTATTATTATTATTATATAACCTGGTCAAAGAATATATCCATGAATTTAAAAAAAGGAAGGTAAATCGGATAAGTGGTTCCCGCGTGATAAACGCACTAATGGACAGACAGACAGACAGAGAGACATTGCATTTTATATATATTAGAGATTATACATTACAGATATTCTTTGCTACATAATATTGTTCCATATTTAATGGTTTATATATATATATATATATATATATATATATATATATATATATATATATATATATATATATATATATATATATATATATAATATATATATATATATATATGTATATATATATATATATATATATATATATATATATATTATATATATATATATATATATATATATATATATATATATATATTCTAATTTTTTTTCACCTCCACATCCCAATAGAGATTAAACCTTACTAATATTTTCTGTCGACGTTGGCCATGCGCGGAAATATATATTTGTATTTCAGAACACTTTTCACACAACATAGTAATGCTATCATACACTTTATTGTATTTCGACAACAATTATCACCTGTATATAAGCTGTCATTCATTTAGGTAATGTCCAAGCTCAATGTAGTTTAACTTTTCACTCTTCAAAAGCCTAAATCACTGATCAGATCTTGCACTACAAGATTTGTACTTTAACTATGGGCTTCTTTCCTAATCATTTATTTATTTTTTTTAATGTGAAAGTCCTGAAAATAATGATTGCATTTACAGAGTATTTTTACCAACAAAAGTAATCACGTCGTCTAGTTACTTTCAAGTACGGAACCTAGAGTTTAAAGTTAGTTACGACCATTAAGCTGTATCCACACTCCAAGCCATTTAGGTATTTTCTTTGGAAATGGCTGTCAAAGGATGTCAAATGTATAAATATATATATATATATATATATATATATATATATATATATATATATATATATATATATATATATATATATATATATATATATATATATATATATATATATATATATATATATATATATATATATATATATATATATATATATATATATATATATATATATATATATATATATATATATATATATATATATATGTATATATATATATATATATATATATATATATATATATATATATATATATATATATATATATATATATATATATATATATATATATATATATATATATATATATATATATATATATATATATATATATATATATATATATATATATATATATATATATATATATATATATATATATATATATATATTATATATATATATATATATATTTATATATATATATATATATATATATATATATATATATATATATATATATATATATATATATATATATATATATATATATATATATATATATATATATATATATATATATATATATATATGTATATATATATATATATATATATATATATATATATATATATATATATATATATATATATATATATATATATATTTTATATATATATATATATATATATATATATATATATATATATATATATATATATATATATATATATATATATATATATATATATATATATATATATATATATATATATATATATATATATATATATATATATATATATATATATATATATATATATATATATATATATATATATATATATATATATATATATATATATATATATATATATATATATATATATATATATATATATATATATATATATATTTATATATATATATATATATATATATATATATATATATATATATATACATATGTATGTATATATATAAAGACAGGAGTAGTCGCGACTGACTAGTTAAGAAAAATATATTCTTAATTTAGTTGGGCTGCAGTCTATATTTAAATATTTATGGCCTTGGGTAGTAAAACAACCTTTTTCGTTAGTGGAGCTTTTGAAATTATATTTATTTCTTCGTCAGGACCTCTGGAAAGACAATATTTTCCTTTTTCTTTATACTGTTAAGTGAAAAATTACTTTTTTAATTACATTCTTATGGTTGAAAAAACAAAAAGGAAAGATGGCATGAGAAAAAAGAAAAATGATTGACTTACCATAGTGGTTTTTCTATAACAAAACAAGCAGTCATTTGTACAGAGGGATATTCCCCAATATACTATTGTTAACTACATAACATTATAATTAAACGGAAAAATACAAAACGGCCAAAATGGCTGGCCTTGGTACTCTCTTCTAATCCCGTAAACCAGTAAATTAACAAAAAATTATCAATTTTTGGCGGTAAAGATGAAGTATGTTAGACTGATATAACTTTTATGTAGTAGAGAAAGATCGAAGGTATTGATTCGTTTCGATCTGAGATATGCTTTCAGTTTAAAACTGGCACATAGTGTCATGGACAAAGATAGAAATAATCGTTGAGAGTGTAGATTTTTTATTTTAATAGCGCATGTGTCAACCTGCATACGGGGGATAACAGAAAGAAACATTGCATTACAGTTTTAGGAAAATGAAAATATATGTATAATAGATAATATATTGTAATAGAATGATTGGATGGAAAAAACATTTTGTCTATGTGTTATTCGTCTGGTGCAGGACGATCTATTAGTGATTGGTATTTTTCTAATTCTAATTTGAGGCTGTAACTGTATATGGAACTGAGTCCCTGGGTGTCACTCTTTTTATTCATGGTGTAGGGTTCCCGGTTAATATGGGCCATTTCTAAGAAAATTCATTTGTAGTAAGAATTAGAGCGATCCAGGACCTCAGTCTCATCCCAGCTCATCCGATGGTCATTGTTAATGACATGTTATGCTAAAGCACAAGATTGTACATTACGTCTGCAGTCACTTTTGTGTGATGTAATCCTACCCTTCAAATTTCTGGAGGTTTGACCTATTACAATTTGAACAAGGTATTTTGTAAATTACGTTCGAATTTTCATTTTTTAGAAGAGGAGTCTTGGTTTTGGTGTACAGTTTAGAAATAGTTTTAATTTGTCTTTTAGCAATTTTAAAATCAAACGGTTTGAAAATATTAATAAGTCTATCAGTAAAATTGTCAATATAAGGAAGAGAGAAAGAAACAAAAATTTTGATTGTTTAATTGAGTAGAGGAATAATTAATATGAATTTCTTGGTTGTTACTTTGTATTGAGCTTTGTGTAGTAAGTGTTTGAGGTTGTGATTGATGTGTTATTATATTTTCTGCGATGTTATAAGATGTACTAAAAAGAAATTTATTAATTAAATGAATGGGTAGGAATTGTCAAGTAGAAAGCCCTTAAGTTTTCTGAGCGACTCCTCTCTATAATCTGGGTGGGTTAATTTGACTGTTCTAGTTTTCATACCTAGTATGAGGTTTATTTTGGATCTCATTGGGTGGTACGAGGAAAAGCTTATGAATCTGTTTGAGCTGTATGGTTTTCTGTGCCATTTAGTTCTTAGAACGTTGTCATCCGTAAGCATTACCAACATATCCAAGAAGGGAATGCCATCGTTTGATTTTTCTTCTTTGGTGAATTGAATATACTGGTTACAGGAGTTAAAAATATCTAGTGCTACATCATTTCTACCTTTTGGTACTGCCAGAATGAGGTCTTCAACATAACGTTTAATAAAAGGTATATGAAAAGGCATAAGTTCAAGACAATCGCTAACCGAATCATCAAGAACAAAATTGACAAGAATACGTCCTGCACCAGACGAATAACACATAGACAAAATATTTTTTCCATCCAATCATTCTATTACATTATATTATCTATTATACATATATTTTTATTTTCCGAAAACTGTAATGCAATGTTTCTTTCTGTTATCCCCCGTATGCAGGTTGACACATATGCTATTAAAATAAAAAATCTACACTCTAAACGATTATTTCTATCCTTATTCATTACACTATTTGTCATGTAAATAAGTTTTAAACTGAAAGCATATCTCAGATCGAAACAAATCAATACCTTCGATCTTTCTCTACTACATAAAAGTTATATCGGTCTATCACACTCCATCTTTATCGCCAAAAATTGATAATTTTTTGTTAATTTACTGGTTTACAGGATAAGCAGAGAGTACCAAGGCCAGTCATTTTGGCCGTTTTGTATTTTTCCGTTTAATTATAATGTTGTGTAGTTAACAATAGTATATTGGGGAATATCCCTCTGTGCAAATGACTACTTGTTTTGTTATAGAAAAACCACTTTGGTAAGTCAATCATTTTTCTTTTTTCTCATGCCATCTTTCCTTTTTGTTTTTTTCAACCATATGAATGTACTTAAAAAAGTAATTTTTCACTTAACAGTATAAAGAAAAAGGAAAATATTGTCTTTCCAGATGTCCTGAAGAAGAAATAAATATAATTTCAAAAGTTCGACTAACAAAAAAGTTGTTTCACTACCGAAGGCCATAAATATTTAAATATAGACTGCAGCCCCACTAAATTGAGAATCTATATATATATATATATATATATATATATATATATATATATATATATATATATATATATACAAATATAATATATTGATTTGTGTAAAGTTAATTTGATTAAAAATCCTAAAATATAGTAATAATAAGAATAATCATAAGAATAATGAGCGACGAAATGGTCGAGGACGTCGCGGGAAATAGCAGCTCTACCAAAACGATGAAGACCGGGCAAAAAAAATAGACCTGGCAAAAGTGTTGTGCCGGCGAGTAAGCCGACACCCACCAAGGCAGGAAAATCAAAGCAACGCATGAGTTGCACCACAGCAATCAACGAACACTTCATGCGTTGCTATAATAAAATCACAAAACCTGACAAAGAAATCACTAAGAAAAAAGTTACCTGGATCCACCGAAATCAATAATAAACACAACCGACACAGATACGGGACAAACACAACCACCAAAGCCAAACCAAGCCACGTATGTTTTGCAAGGACAACATGCAACTACCGAGGCTGGCAAACCAAGACAGCGATTCAAGTGGACAGTTGAACAGAACAGTGATGCGCTGTTACTACACCGCCACCAATTGTTCCCCTCGTCATATCATCCAAAGGCCTTGCACCAACAACATTCACACCATACTTAGAACAATTAGGACTCAACACAAACATACACAAAAACATTCAGAAGTCTGTGATTCTGAAAACACGTAACATTGTCAACTCATTCCTTAATACACAATGGTAATAGCGTTTGTGCTGACATGGAACCACATTGACCAAATGAGAGAAAGAAGAACAGATTAATATTAAAGTTCATTTCGTAAATACAAAAACATATAGTTACGTTGTACAGTTAATATTATTAGGCAATTGAAGAAAAAGAGCTAAAAGCAATTTAAAATCCTTGGAAATGCAATATTCTTAAGAGAATGCTAGCAAAATTAATATAACTTTCGCATGTTGCAACACAAAAATTTTTAAAATCCTTGGAAGTGCAATATTCTTAAGAGAATGCTAGCAAAATTAATATAACATGCGCATGTTGCAACATCAAAATTTTTAATTCAAAAAAAAATTAATTAATCAAAATAAGAACATATACCAAAGAAAGTTTTTTATATTTATTCAAACGATTTTTATTATTTTTTGGCTTTCGTATAAGGCGACTAAAAGAAGAAGCTCGGTGTTATACCATCATATCGGTTTAGGCTGAGTAAAGTTGCTTGACGTTTCGTGGCATTGCCCCGAATTTCGCTGTGAAAAAAGACAGCCCGATGAAGCTCCTAGGATTAAAAAGTAGCTCCACATTCGATATCTGAATGTGAGTTCGTTGGCGGGCAACAACATGCGGAGATTGCAACTTTAAAGCGGATTTTTATAATATACGAGGTTTAAGCTCGAATATAAATTAAGTATATCAACACCTGCAATCAAACGGGTCCCATGTGCTTGCTTTCTGTAAAACTAAAGACAAGCACAATCAGCTTCCCCTTATCATGTATACGACTTTTATTCCCGGCTTACGCGAAATTTTGGAACTTGCTTTTTTGTGAGAAGCAATCTTCCTTGCTAACGAGAGACGGCTGTGGAGCACCGAAGCTTTTATGTTATGTAGTTGAAAATAACGACTCAACAAACCAAAAGGTTTAGCTTCTCCCTTTATCGATCACCAGGTGATACTAGCTTGAGAACACTTTTCGCTTCTCTTGTAGACATCATCGATCAGATTAATTATCAGTGTAACGAAATTACCACCATGGACGATCTCAATGTCCACAACATCAACTAACTTAAATATTCAAATTTGACTGATGAATAATGCTGTGAAGCTAAATCATTATCAATCCTATCGATGAACGGACACGGACTCCTGGACCTGTTTTTAACCACCAATCCAGAGAATTACACCTTCACCGTAAATACGACATCAGATTCTTCCAACCATAATCTACTTTTGACATCGAGTATACTACCGATCAGTGACACAAAGGCGTCTAAACCGCGCAATATTTGGCACTACAAATCTGCTAAATGGGAAGAAATCATGGAATATTTTTGAAGTTTCCCTTGGTTAGACGTTTGACGGTACGGAGGAGGCTCCTGATATCATTCTGACTGGCATGGATGCTTACATCCCTTTTCGAATTAAAAAAATACTCCTTGCCTGCCTCAAAAATTGCAGGTCCTTAAGGTCGGTCGCTAAGTCCATTAGTCAAAATTTTACTAAATCCACTATACCCACTATCACTCACTCGACCAAATAATACCATTGCAACAACGTCTATTGGGAAGACCAACCTGTTGGCTGAACTTTTTTGCTTCATATTTTACTGTCGGTTTCTAAGGCGAGACACCACCCACAATTACCAATGGGCAGTCAAGGATGCCTGATTTTGTCCTCAGACAACGTGTCAAAAAAGGTATTTTAATGAAGCTATACACCAAAAAAGCTTCTAGACCTAATGGAATGTTTAGAACAACACAATTGAAAATCTTGGAGAATCGCGAGTGGTTACACTTGATATATGCAAGGCATTTGATCGTGTTGGCCTGACGGATTGGTCGCTAAGTTACACTCTTATGAGTATGCCTGAAAGGTTTTGGTTGTGGTTCTCGCGTTATCTCAGAGAGCGTTTTTTACGAGTGGCGATCGATGAATTTCTTTCTAATACCTTCGTTATCAAGGCAAGTGTGCCCTAAGGCTCCGTACTATCTCCTACTTTTTTTCTCCTTTACATTAACGTCAGCTGGAAATGACCAGGAATCCCATCTATAGTTTTGCAAATAACAGTACCATTTATTTTGAACCCTCAGACATCTGCTATTCATGCAAATATCCGCAGATAGCTGGATGTCGTTCAATTTAACCAGGATCTGAAAGAAGTTTTATCGTGGGGGGTGACAGTAATTAAATAGAACTGAATGTTAAAGCCCAGGTGGCAGTTTTTTTCTAAAAAATAACATTACGGAACCTGGCACATTTATGTCGGGACACTCCATTCCTCTAGCATCGTCACTTAATTTGCTGAGTTATTATTTTTTTAGCAAATGTTTCTTGACATAAACATGTTGTATGCATTGTAAAGAGTCCTTCTCAAAAGATGGTAATATTATTTCAAACTAGAAAGCTTTACACTCCACAACAACTCTTGATTCGTTACAAAGCCCAAATTGGACCAACGGTGGAATATTGAACCCATGTTTGGGGCTCTTTTCTCAAGCATACACTGCACTTGTTGGATCCTATTCAGAAAAGAGCCGTTCGTCTGATTAGAGACCCAGAATTCACCAGCAGCCTTGATTCCTTGGAACATTGAGGAAAGGTTGGTGACATGATTTCATTCTACAAGTACTTTCACAGAAAGTGTTCGATGGATGTATCCAGCTTAACTCCCCCGGAGCGGTGCACGCTAGGAATACACATATACATCCGTATAAGGTTCAGCTTATAACTCCTAGTTCAACCCCTTTTAAGGAATCTTTTATGAAATGATTTGCACAGGACTTTATTTACCACCGAGTATAATTTACAGCGATTCCAGAGGAATCTGTATCGCTTTTTCTGCACACACGTTGCCCTGTAGTGCTTCGAGGATGCCCTGTGGCACGTATGCTATGCCCATAAAAAAACAAATATTAAAAATTTCTCTCTCCCTCTCTCTCTCTCTCTCTCTCTCTTTGCACTTACATAACCGGATTTAAAAAACTGAAACGCGTAGATGTAAATAATTACAGCAGTAATTTAACGAAAAAAAATAACTTAATTTTACCAAAATTTCTTAGAAACATCTGGAATTCAGTCCTAAATAGGTATTGGATATAACACTCCTTGATTATAGGAGTCGTTTGAATGCTGCTTATTCTCTACTCTCTTCCTATGTATGCGTTTAAGTTTTTACATTTGACCACCTTCTTATTATTTTCAGTCAATTGTTACTATTTGAGATGGAGTATCTATAAGTGTAGTGTCTTTAAGTTTCATCTATTAGTACAATATTTATCTACTGAGAACGACTGATTTTTTAACACAGTTTGGCCATTATCAAGCTTGTAGATATTTTGTATTATTAGTCCATTTGAAGGAACAGTTTTTCGGCTCTACTCTTGGGAGAGTATTCTAGCAACTAAATTCTTTCCCTGTATTTCGATGCGATAAATGCTGTATAACCTCCGAGGTTTGGCATCCGTATTAATCTTATTATTATTATTATTAATATTACCTGAAAGAAAATAAAAATTTGATGACTTCACCCCACATAGGCAGTCACGTGGCATGACCAGAAAATAATGATCTCGCCTCATGTCCGTTCGGTTACTGTTCGTAACAAAACTCAACTTTTCGAGCAGTCCGAGAGAACCAAGAATAACTGCCTACTGCATCTTCATTGCATGGCATTCTAGAATGTAGTTAATTGTTTTAGCTGGCGGTGTTTCAATTTGTGGTGTCTTTTCTAAAAGTAAACGTAATGGTTGAGTGAAAAAATATTTTATCCACAATATATTTTATTAATATTGCTAAGCGTTACTTTACTTTCACTAGAGGTGGCATTCGTTTCAGGCAGAACAGCTTCATGGTTTTCAGTGAGTCCTTAGTTTGATTAAGATATTGAAACTTGTGAATTATTTCCTCTTGTTGTGAATAGTACTCCAGTTGTTAAATATTCAGTCAATCAGGCATTAAATACGAAAAGCTCGTTGCCTAACCACTTGAATTTTTCTTCAAATCCGTTCAACAAACTGTTCAGTTTTATTCTATTATCTGCACTGCTATATTGTTGGCATGGTATTAATTCTGAGGCAGGCAGGTAAACAGTTTCGTTCAGTATCTCAATTTACACATTTTCCGATATTTCACTGCAAAGATGTCCACTAGTATTTGACACATCCTGTGGTTTCATAGACAATTTTCTACGTATTTTGATCTTTTGCTTGTTAACTCCAACATCGTTGCTTAGGAGACTGACTTCCACAAAGTAGCCTATTTACTGAGCAACTGCCGTATGGTGCTCTCGAAGCATTCGAATATAGTCGGATCACCGAAAATATGCCACATAGTCTCGTAATCTTTGGCTTGAGATATTTTGATGCTCTGGATTCTTTATACCATAAAGAATACATACGGATGATATCGTCGCCACCACGTTTAAGTAACGAATGTGAAAATAGCTACTTTTCAGGAGAGTAAAAAAGAACTTTGAGTTTAAACTGGATCTTCTTGCGAATATGTTTGTAATAAAAAAATCACCAACTTGTCTGGGTCTTAGATTTGTGTTTATAAGATTTTATTTTGCAAAACCCCTCCCAGTAAATGAATAAAATTAATTAAAACTGTTCGATACTTTACATCTTATGTTCAATTTGTGTAAATTGGTAACCAATTTGGTAGAAAAGTAACGAATGTGCCACATTCGTCAATTATCACCTAATTTTTCTGCATCGCCACTTTCGTCAGTTTTCCATTAGCTTTCCTTTTTTTTTTTAAAAAAAAAATAAAGTATTAATGACTGTTATTTAGGTTAGTTAGGTTAAGTATCATAGTATTTGGTGAAAAAAAACTGTTTTTCAAAATTTTAGACAGTTAAGCAAAACTTTATTTTACAAAATTTTAGACAGTCGGTAAGTTTAAGTTTAATATTTATCAGGCTTATAAACTGTTCCAAACAAGTTGAAAAACGTATATAAAAAAATTTAGAAAACTAGTTACAAAAAAAATTTTGACATAAAAGTACTCAGTTTTATATAAACAAAATGAAATTATATAATTTTAATTATCATGTAATTATACTTCTTCTTCTTCACTTGCGTCCGTCTAATCCAACCTGTCCTTTGCTTCACTGGGGGTAGTAAGTTGATGCTAGAAAGTGTGGTAGCCCCTCGGTATTAAATTTGTATCGCACAATTTAATAAGATCCTTTTCCTTAGCCAATGAAATACCAAGCCTATCAGAATAAGAATTAAATGGCAAAGGAAGAGGTGTGTTTTTATTAAGCTTTCCTTTTTTTGGTTTTACAATTAACGTTTTGAAATCCATATCGTCGAAAGATGTTTTTACAAATACTTTATTTAATTCTTCTTTTCTGTACTGAAACCATAAAGAGTCAGAAAACTTGATTTTCTCAGCTTTTGATTTTTTTTGCATTGTTTTTTCTTCTATTAGCTTATATTGTAAAGGGTTAAAATTTAAAAAGTCATCGTGCAGTAACTTAGTGACGACAAAGCGATTTGGATGTACCCTAGCTAGTCTCATTATTTCCGCCCAATCGTCAGGCGTATAAATTGGGGTATATTTTGCCTTTGATTCTATTTTGGAATGCATTGAATCACATTTCATTTGCGAGTGCCCTGATTGAAAATAGACGCGGTCTATGTTTTTAATGTTAGGGTGAGAGTGCATTTAAGCACATTAAAGCAAAGTTAAAATTTTTTTGTTGACCCCACAATTATCAGACATCATTTTGATGTGTTCAATTTCAGGGTGCACTGAAGAAATGTACTTAAATATACATGTGGAAATCTCTACGCTACCTTTCCCTCCCTCTGTTTCGTCCCATGTGAAGCAATGCCCGTTCCCGTTTCCTAGGTTGTATATGGTAAGATTGTACACTGCTAACTTTCGAGCATAAGAAAAGGGACCGGTAGCACCTTTTGGGGTCTGCAACACGGCTTGTAAGTCAAAATTGAATGATAGAACCGTTTTGTTTTCCTTCGCCGCTACTTTATCCTCGTTTCTCCTAGCCCTAGCTGCATTTTTGAAATTTATATGTTTGTCAAAGGCAAAGGCAGATTTTTATTTTTTTCGGACTCAGAACTTTCATTGAAATTCACGCACGTTTTGCACAAGTCTTTTTTTGGTTTGTGAAATTTTAATTTGTAGGTTCTGAAAACTTTACGGTACGACTCAAATAATGAATTATTCATTTCCTTTTCTTGACATTTTAGCTTATACAAATTAAACATTTTTCTTAAATTTAGATCAGAACTTAAAAATCTGAAATCATTATTAGCCCTACAGTAATGGGACTCTACTGCAGGAAAAGACAAAATGTGTTGCTTGATAAAATTTAACGTACTCTCTAGAATTGGCCTCGAAAATTTCCCTCTTTGATCGGATTCTAAAACACTATCAGAAGAAAGTTTTTTAAATGCCCTTCTTACAAGACCCTTACTGATACCTAATGTATTTAAAGAAAAAACCCTACATACAGTGTATGCCTCATTTTGAAATGTAAGTGTGTAAATTTTAGTGACAGCTTTTCGCGGCTTCTCAGAAACAAATCTTTTAGGCTTTTCCAAACGAATATGATGTATGAAGAAGTTACGCTGGTCTTGAAGAGTTTTGAATGAATGAAAAGCTTTATATATTTCTTGTCTACCTTCTTCGGGAATTTTGATAGAACAATCATGTTTCGGATTATTAATACAGGGGAAGACTTTGAGAGACTTGGCTGGTATTATTTTCCCTTTTACAGTTTGATATTCTTGTCCGCTCAGACGAAGGATCTTATTTTTATTTCGCTTCCAATTATCAGGATTACCTTTAAATCTTTTTTTGGGCTCACTTTCTGACGTTACAGGATTATTACTTGCAGATGAGCTACTTACTACCTTCGGGATTTGGATTATTTTTTGCCCCAACTGAATGAGTGCCACCTTGAATGTTATTAGTGTGTTTTTTCTTTTTCTCTGAAATATAATCAAATATTATTATCATACAGTTAATTTCAACATGTACAATTACATTATTATAGGGGTCTAAATTGTTTGGATGAAAAACTTAGGTTGCAGAAAAAATTACTAAACTAAACAATAAGTTGTTAGTAACCTACTTTTTTCTTTAGCACTGTCACATTCGTCGTACTCTTCACTGTCATCTTTTTCGTCATTAACGGTTGGGACAAACGTTGGATTCTGATCCGAATCAACATTGTCTGAAAGAAAGAGATCTGAAAAAAAAAAATTAAATGGATTATTAAATTTGAAAATCAAAACATTGTTGCACCAACATAAAAGTCGAATTAATAAGAAAATCTCACCTTCTCTTAAAAGGATTTCTGGAGAATCAATTTTTTGTGCAGTTGAATTGGCTGCAGTATCTATGAAGGCATCTATATTTATCTCGTAGTTCAAAATCACTATACAAAATCAATTATTTCATAATTAAAAGATCATAATTTTTATGAAGTCATCGTATTTAGAAAAAATAATGTACTAATTTATTATGAAATAATAACTTACCTGGCTCATAAGTGTTGCTACTTGAACCAAATACATTTTCTTTTAAACGTTTCAAAGTGAAAGTTGAAGACGTCATGGCTGTTGTTCATGAGAAAACAAATGTAAAACTGAACTCCTGAGCTCAACGATATTGGAATCATAGGAGAGGGTATTCTTGAAAATAATTATTTTTTTTCACAAATTCAAGGAATAATCACAATGCTGTCCTGGTATAGGAAAGAGGGCGAAAAAATTCCGTGAATAGTCAGCACAGCTGCTGTAGTGGTTCATTTCTTAGAACCCATTTCGGGTATTCGAGAAATATCCATATAAAACACCACTTGAATCAAGATTTTGTAACACAGTAAACCAGCGAATGTGGCATATTCAACACATAAGATTTTAAAATGTACGACCCTAGAACAAAAAATTAGCGAATATGCCATATTCGTTAGATAACACTGAATAACAATTATATTATAGGAAGAATTTAAAATGTAAACTAACGAACATGACTCATTCGTTATAATGCAATGGATCTCTTTCTTTCTAATGCCATGTAAACAATCGAATAACGTATTCGCTACTTTTGCATAGTAAGTATTGAAAAAACCGTATATTCGTTAAAGTACAACAGCTCATTCGTGCTCTTCCAATTGCAGAAGCGGTTTGATATTTTGCTACAAGCTCCGTTAACGGGATCTAAGTGAAAAACTAACGAAAAAAAAACGTGATTTTTCACATTCGTTACTTAAACGTGGTGGCGACGAATATATCCTCTTCACAATCGCTAGAACTCTCATTAATAGCCATATAAATCATCCCCGAGAGTACCAGTTTACTCGAGACATCCTTATCCATCGCTGGATTCGTTATCTAAGAGTTCTGTAGTTTCTACAAGTTGCCTATCGTCTCTGTCCGATCGAGATGAGTTATCAGGAGCATATACCTAATTGTTTCTCGTACCATCGGATTTTTTGAGTTCAACGATGGAGTACTGAATTAACATCACCCCACGTATCCGATGTTAGATATAAGTCACTGATGGTAGTCGCGACCGTTTAAACTTCGCTGTGGTTTATGTGTGTTCATTTTTTCCATTCAGGAAAATTCAGGCCAGACATTATTGTTGTTATCTGAAAGGAAAATCCAAAGCGATAAACGTGTCACCAACTTATGTGGGTTGGTGTAACAGGCTATACTAGATATGTAGGTTACCACGCGGTGTGACCTGATAGTAATGATCTTGCATCACGTCCTTATGGTTTGTGATTGTCGAAAGTAAGTAATCTGAGAAAATAAAGAATAACTGGTCTCTGCATTGTTATTGTAAGTGATCCAGCTCAGATATATCATGCTGGTACCGTCGTCCGGTTTTCCAGGAAAGACTACGATCACCATTGTAACTAAATATCTTGGGAATAGAGCACCAAGTTTGTATTGCAAATTATTGCACTTGGAACATTTTTCTACCTCTTTCATTACTATGTTTATTTCAGCAGGTGCTGAATACTTAAGGGGTAAGGCTCCTCGAGGTTCCAGAAAGAAAGGCTAATTTCGGGATTTTTTTTTAAGAGTATAATGATAACAGTCGAAAATTTAATTGAAGTACTTTATTAAACAAATAATTAAGTATATAATTTTTTTTTTCATCTTTTTAACTCAAAATGATCGCTTTAGAATCAAAGACGACAAGGCATATTTTATGCGAGGCCTTGAACGGTCAAAACAATTGCTCCCGCAGATTTAAACCCAGAACAAAAAATCGAAAAAAAGAAATATTTTTTTCAAATGAGCACCATTTTTCGAAAAAAATGATATTTTCAAATTTCCGTATGTTATCCACTATTTTTTGATATATATTAATGAAAATTTTTTAGTTTTTTATTCTAAGTTGAAATATACTGGAGCAAACTTTCGCCCGTTTCAGGCCTCACATGAAAGGTGCTTTGACGTCTTGGATTTTGAATTAAAAAAGTACAAAAAAAATACTTTTGTACAGTTAAATATTTGTTTAATAATTTTCTTCGTATAAATTTTCGACTACTCTTATTATACTCTTGAAAAAAAATCTCGATATTAGCCTTTTTTCTTGGGACCTGGAGTGGCCTTACCCCTTTTACGAAAACCTTTTCGGTTTTTTTTATCAAGAAATACTCTATCAAGTTTGTCACACTATAAAAGTATGGTAGTCGAAAGGGTAAAATTCCAGTAAATAGTGCACTGGTCATTATATACAGTCCGGGGAATACTACACTTCATATTCATTAGGTCAGCAAATCGACTACTACAGAATAATGTATTAATCACACCATCCTGGAAAGCAAGTAGAATCTACTCGTTCTCTGACTGCAAACTTGCCTACTGTAAGAAAGTAAATATAAGCGTTTCGTTAACCTCGTCGTTTTGTTATTTATTGATTTTTATTATTAGCTTATGATTTAGCAATACGGCCTTCATACTCCTTCTACAAGAAGCATGGGCTCATCTCAAATATTTTGATATATTATAGGAATTAAGCCCTGAATGAAGCCCTTTCAATGTTATCGGGCTC
The DNA here is from genome assembly GCA_019049505.1 of Pachyrhynchus sulphureomaculatus. NCBI lineage: Eukaryota > Metazoa > Arthropoda > Insecta > Coleoptera > Curculionidae > Pachyrhynchus > Pachyrhynchus sulphureomaculatus. The sequence continues at coordinate 135,109,394 of CM032456.1, forward strand.
TAGGTGGCGATGTAATTCTCCCACGCGTGACTGAACAGTCCAAGTGGTTATAGTTAGCACTGCTGCGTGGATTTCCACAAATGTGCATTAGGGTTACGATGCTCTGTATGTAGTGTATTATCTATTCCTAGCAGTACTGTTGTGTTATGGTTCAGTTCATTTCCTATAAGATTCCCTATTTATACTTCCAAATTCCTGTATTTAATCTTCTCGTTGTATCTCCACAGTAGATTATTATTTCCGATAATAAATTTGGTCAGTTATGAGCAATTTTTTCGTCGGTTGACACAATTCCGAAATAGAGCTCGTAGTTGTTATTTTCATCTTGTCCACTTGTAACGACTTTAGTCTTTCTGTTAATTCTAGGTGGTACATCCTAATATTATTGTAATTGAAGTATTTTAAACATCTTTTAGTTTTTGTTACTGACAAGTATCTTTACTTTACAAATTAAAAATAAACATGCTATCTTCTGTATTTTTCATTTTTTAGAGTTTTTTTAATTTTTTTTTTAACGGAAAGCTGTATAAAAAAAAGATCCCTGAGAGGAAAAATATTTTATACATATTGAATATATGTATGAATAACGACAATCATAAAAAGGCTTCGCAATGCTAAATTGTTTTATGAATATAAAATACTTGATTAAAATTTAAAAAAAAAAATGTTTTGAGGAAAAGTTTCCATTTCATTTATAAGCATTGGTGGTGTTAAAAAAGTATCTAAATATAATCCCAGTGGTACAACAAGGGTTTTAGAGTAATTAAAGCGTTATGTAAATAGTAATAAGAACGGAGAAATGATAAATATTTAATAGACAGTTAAGACAAAGAAACAAATATAAATTTAAATACCATATTTAATTGGCAGACTTGTTAAATTAGCCTATGCTTTTGGTGATATTTTAAGCTTACAACGCATAAAAAAAATCATAGTTAGGTACCTATTTAGAATTTATTTCTATTCCTGCGAGTTTTGGTCTAAACAATATTTTATAAATACAATAATTCTTTAGAGATGCAAAATATAATATATATATAACATATATATATATATATATATATATATATATATATATATATATATATATATATATATATATATATATATATATATATATATATATATATATATATATATATATATATATATATATATATATATATATATATATATATATATATATATATAAATGCAACGTCTCTCTGCCTGTCCGTTAGTGCGCTTATAACTGGAGAACCACTTATCCGATTTACGTACTTTTTTTTTTAGAACATACATATGTTCTCTGGCCAGGTTATAGGCTATATTTTATTACGATAGGTAGCGTAAGGAATGAGCAGTGACGATAATAGTGAATGACGTCGGAAAAAAGTTTGCTGGTAGCGCGTTCCCTTGCAATACACGGCCTAAACCATTAAATATGGACCAATATTATATAACAGAGAATATTCTATAATCTATAATATATATAAAATGCTGTCTGTCTGTCTGTCCATTAGCGCATTTATCACGCGAGAACCACTTATCCGATTTACGTGTCTTCTTTTTAAATTCATACATATATTCTTTGACCAGGTTATATAATAATAATAATAATCTATATCTATAATATATATAAAATGCAACGTCTCTCTGTCTGTCTGTCTGTCCGTTAGTGCGCTTATCCTTCGAGAACCACTTATCCGATTTACCTGATTTTTTAAATTCATACATATGTTCTCTGACCAGGTTACAGATATATATTTTATTACATCTATAATATATATAAAATGCAATGTTTCTCTGTCTGTCTGTCTATCCATTAGTGCATTTATCACGCGAGAACCACTTATACGATTTACGTGTCTTTTTTTAAATTCATACATATATTCTTTAGCCGGGTTATATAAAAATTATAATCTATATCTATAATATATAAAATGCATCGTCTCTCTGTCAGTCTGTATATCTGTCCGTTAGTGCGTTACGTGCTTTTTTTTAAAACATACATATGTTCTCTGGCCAGGTTATAGGATATATTTTATTGCGTTAGGTAACATAAAGAATAAAACAGTGACGATCATAGTGAATCAAGTCGGAAAAAAGGTTACCGTTAGCGCGTCCTCTTGCAATACACTGCCTAAACCATCGAATATGGAACAATATCATGTTGCAAAGAATATAATATATATAAAATGCAACGTCTCTCTGTCTGTCCGTTAGTGCGCTTATCACTTGAAAACCACTTATCCGATTTACATGTTTTTATAAATTTATACATTTGTTCTATATAATTCGATATAAGCCTCGATAATAAGAGATAAGGTGAGATATTGGGAGATAAGTATAAATAATGAGAGTTAAGGAGAAATAATGGAAAATAAGCAGAAATAAGTCTAGATAATGGGAGTTATGGTGAGATAATGAGAGGTAAGGAGAAATAATGGGAGATAAGGAGAAATATTGCGAGATAAGTCGAGATAAGCCTAGATAATGGGAGATAAGGGGAAATAATGACAGATATTTTATTACGTTAGGTAACATAAGGAATAAGCAGTGACAATAGTAGTGAATAAAGTCCACGCGAGCGGAGCCGCGGGCACGGATAGTATATATATATATATATATATATATATATATATAATATATATATATATATATATATATATATATATATATAAACATATATATATATATATATATATATATATATATATATATATATATATATATATATATATATATATATGTATATATATATATATATATATATATTATATATATATATATACATATATAAATATATATATATATATATATATATATATATATATATATATATATATATATATATATATATATATATATGTATATATATATATATATATATATATATATATATATATATATATATATATATATATATATATATATATATATATATATATATATATATATATATATATATATATATATATATATATATATATATATATATATATATATATATATATATATATATATATATATATATATATATATATATATATATATATATATGCTGCACGGAAGTCCCTAAAGTGATTCACGTTGTTTTTGAACCGCTGTAAATTGTACTCGGTGGGAAACACAACCCTGGGCAAATTATTCCAAAGGGATGATGTTCTCCATATAAAAGACTGCTTGAAAAGCGTTGTACGCAGAGTGACAAGCTGAACCTCAGACGGATGTGAAACATTAGCGCGACGTGTATTTCTAAGATGCACCGCTCTGGGAGGAATTAAGCGGGCCACATCCTTGGAACACTTTCCATGAAAATACTTGTAGAACAGACTCAAATCGCCAACCGTTCTTCGATGTTCCAGCGAATCAAGGCCGCCGGTCAGTTCCGGGTCTCCAATCAGAGGAACAGCTCTCCTCTGAACTGAATCCAACAAATGCAGTGTATGTTTGGGAGCGGAGCCCCAAACATTGGAGCAGTATTCCATAGTTGGTCGAATTAAAGTTTTGTAAAGAACTAACAGTTGTTGTGGAGTGTAAAGCTTTCTGGTTCGAAATAATATTCCCAACTTTTAAAAAGCTCTTCTTTCTATGCCTGCAACATGTTCATGCCAGGACATATTTGCTCCCAAATTAACGCCCAACAAATTGAGTGACGATGCTAGGGGAATGGAGTGCCCCGACGTAACTATGTCGGGTTCAGCAACGTTAACTTTTTTAGAAAAAACTGCCGCCCGGCTTTTTATAGCGTTAAATTCCACTTGGTTACTGTCACTCCAAGAAAGAATTTCTTCCAGGTCTTTGTTAAGTTGAACGACCTCCTGCTGTCTGCGGATATTCGCCTGAGTAGCCGCTGTCCGAGCATTCAAAGTGAATGAAGAGATAAGCGTACTATCATCTGCAAAGCTGTAGATTGGATTTCCGGTCTTTTTCAGCAGATCGTTAATGTAAATGAGGAAGAGAGCAGGAGACAGTATGGAGTCTTGGGGCCAAAGGCCGAAACGTTAATAAATATATAACCGATCCAAGAAGAGTTTTAATGAACTAATTCCAAGAACACGTAAGTTATATATATATATATATATATATATATATATATATATACATATATGTATATATATATATATATATATATATATATATATATATATATATATATATATATATATATATATATATATATATATATATATATATATATATATATATATATATATATACATATATATATATATATATATATATATATATATATATATATATATATATATATATACATATTTACATTATAATCATATGTAACTAGAGAATCTAAAGATATTTGGAACAATCGGAGATATATTTTATTTAGTAAAAAAATCTACTAATTTCGTTCAAAACTTAGATATATCGATAAATTAATTGAGCTTTCTAAATATTACATTGTAAACTCAATAAAATATTTAATTGCACCTGTGCGTTTAAGGTCCTTAAACACATTTAATATTAGTTTTTTTTATATATATTACTACAATAACGCTAAACATTAAGATCAAGAAAATAAATGAAACATGAAATACTTAATCTTTGCAAATTGCACTAGATTTATTTTAAGGTGCCTAATAATAATTTTAGGTACTCATTTCGAATTTATTACTAGTTTCGTGATTCTTGGTTGCCTAAATAATATTTAATAAAGACAATGCTTTTTCAATAGACCAGGTAAACTTTATTTGTATTCAGAAAATTTCCCCGAAAAATTAAAAATATGCCGAATATGTATATGATTAAAAAATGGCTTTATTCTAATACCAGTTTCATCCAGATTCAAGAAATAAAGGACGGCAGAAATAAGAAAATAATAATTCAATAAGTCCTTCGCCAGAAGCGGCGTAAGGCGTGGCGGATGTGGGCCACCGCATACGGCCTCGCAGTTCTAGGAGCCTCACACCTCGAAGGTTTATGCAGCTTTCTTTAACTCACGAAAAATATTTAGCTAGGATTTTTTTTCTCTATATAAAATCAGTTCTCTTGCACCACCAGAGGGCCTTGCAAAATTTATCTTGCCCACATCAAATTTAGGTCTTGCCCCGCCGCTGTCCTTCGCTAATCTTATGTCATCACTCAACATGCGATTTATATTGGAATTGGAATTAATGGGAAATAAGCAAGTTTAGAGAATCGTAGATTCCAGCAACTCTAAAGAAGATATGTAACTTGATATAGTCGAAAGTGTTCCGCACTAATCGTCATCTGTACCCTGCTATCAGCAATTACCTAGGCTGTCTGAAAAGTTCTCGGTCGGCCACATGGATGGCGTTAGGAACTGTGAAACCATAATTATATGGGAATGTTCCATTCTTTATATAAATACATGTAAAATTTTATCTCGATCTGTAAATCCATTCGAGTAGTACCAACTGTTTAATATTGACGTGCCACTGATTTTTTTAAAATGGAAAAATATTGAATATCATGTAGTGATTAAATTCTTTGTTTTGGATGGTTTAACACTAACAGAAATTCATCTGAAATTGTTAAAAGTATATAAGGATGCATCACCTTCACTTTCTACTGTGGAAAATGGGCTGCTCTTTTTAAATCTGGTCGTACAAGCCACGAAAATGATCCACACGAAGGTCGTCCAGAAACTGCTACAACACCACAAATGAGTCCATGATATAGTGTTAAATGATCGACGAGTAAAGGTGCGTGGAATAGCTGAGGCCATAGGCATCTCAAAAGGATGAATCGGAAATATTTTGCTTGAAGAATTACATATAAAAAAGCAAAATGGGTGCCGCATTTGCTGACAATTGACCAAAAACGCATTCGAATGCGTATTTCTCAGGCGTGTTTGGATCGTTTTGAGAAAAATAAAATGGATTTCAAGCATCGTTTCATAACTGTTGATGAAACTTGGATCCACCACTATATAGCAGAGTGAAAAAAAAACAGTCAAAACAACGAGTTCAAGTTGGTGGAAGTGCACCAAAGACGGTTCCATCAGCAGGGAAGGTTATGGCAACAGTTTTTTGGGATTACAAAGGTGTTTTGTTGATCAATTATCTTCAGAAATGTAAAACAATTAACTCTGAATATTATTGTAACCCTCTGGAACAGTTGGATGGAAAAATTCGTGAGAAAAGCCCTGCTTTAAAAAAGAAAAAAATTATGTTTCAAGACAATGCACGTGTTCACACAAGTGTTTTCACGATGGCAAAACTCAACAAATTAAAGTACGAATTGCTTAAACATCCAGCGTGTTCACCAGATTTGGCTCCCTCTGATTGTTTCTAAACCTGAAAAAAGTCTGGCTGGACAGCGTTTTACATCAAGTGACGAAGCTATTGCAGCCGTTGATGGATATCTTGTATACCTTCCGGAATCACGTTTTAATGATGGTATTGAATTGTCGGAAAAACGTTGTAATAAATGTATTGAAGTTTCAGGAGATTATATTCAAAAATAAAACATGTTTCACGACAAAAAAAAATTGTTAGGCTGAGAACTTTTCAGACAGCCCTTGTATGCTTACAATTTGTTCATTTTGAAATTAAGAAAAAATAAAATTATGCCCCCCCCTCCTTTCAACCCTTGCCTTGAGGCGATCTTAAAAGTTCTTTCTCTACTAAAAGTAGTATAGGTGTGCCGAATTTGAGATCGATAACTCATTTTGTTGGGGCGTTAAGCAACACAGCGAGATAGAGAGACACAACGAATAAAATTAAATATTATGAAGTTGCAACAGCCTTTTTATCAACACCTGTTGCCAATAAGCGTTACTTTGTTAATGAGTCAAGCTATTAAAAAGCCTAATAATTTAATAATTATCGTGTTTTTGTGTGTTATCGTGTTAGTTGTGCTCTCGGGCTATATGTAAATAAAAATCACCCTGATAGTTCTGTGGATATGAAGGGACATTTACTTTCTATTACATATAGTACCTTATTATTATCTATTAAGTGTTTTACTTTAAAGTAGTTTAAAACAAACAAATAATACTCAAACCATATGTTTGTTACCACATCAGTTTAAAGGATTAATTAAAAAAATACACGCTCTATTGCTATCTATTAAAGAGTTTATTTTTTTTATTGACAGAACTGTTATCAACATCTGACAAAAAGGTATATGACATTTGTTTCTTTAGGTTAGAAATGTACATAAAATTTTTTTTTTATCGTTCACCTCCCCTCCTAAGGATATCGGCGAGGATGTCGTAATACCCGTCAACGTTATCCAGTTGTCCAAGTGCCGAAACATACATTTTTGCATTTCACAGCACCTTTTAGACAACGCGGTAATGCCGCCTCGGGCGTTATTGCATTTATGCGAACAACTACTACCTATGTACGTGGCCAGGCCAAATATACTTAAATAATTTAATATAAAGTATACCGACCTGCGAGATTGAACCCTCGACCTTCTGCACAGTAGCAAAGTACTATACCACTGACCTACGGCTGCCACACTGACCTGCTTGTTTTATAATAATGAAAATTTCTTGTTGTCGATGTAATTTTATATAGTTTTAAAAACAAAATTTCTTGCGCTGTTCAGCTAACAATGTTAGAGGAGTGTTAAAGTTATGAATCCAAGATTAAATTTTCGAGTGGAATAAATCGTCTAAAGAGGGTAGAAAAGTAAGCGAAGAAATACCACGTTCTGGAATACCATCCTCCGTAACCACAGCGGAAAAAATCAACATCAAGAATCTTGTTCTCAGCAATATTCATGTAAATATTAAAGTCCTTATGGACCTAACTGAAATATTAACTGGATAAGTACAATCGATTTTGAAGAATGATTTGGACTTGTCTAATGTGTTACCTTTTGTTCCAAAACAATTGAATTTTCTTAAAAATCTTGTCGTAAATGGGTTGCTAAAGAGATAATTTCTTTATTTCAATGACTTTACTTTAAAATAGACAATTACTAGTAATGTGACTTGGATCTATTCTTTATACACGGAAAAAGCCCAACAATCAAAAAAATATTGTTCAAAACCAAAACAACATCGTTAACGGTCAAGAATTTGGGGTATGCTATTTTTTTTTTCGATAACCGTAATATTGTGTACAGAGGTTTCCTTCTAGCTGACTAAACAATTAACATGAAATATTATATAAACGTTATTACTCTATTACTTGAGTTGATTCGCAAAAAATGCCTGAATTGTGGTAGTACATTTCATGATTAACGCACTATAACAATTCATGGACATCAAATGACCAATTTACGGTGACGTACTACCACACAATACAATTCATAACTTTTCAGTGGAAATGATACCGTGACCATTCCGCAAGCACCGTATTCACTAGATATGACACCATGTGACTTTTCACTTCCCAAAGCTGAAATTACCAGTTTATAGACACTGTTTTAAATCTATAAATGTCATAAGAGAAAATTAACCAGGCACCTTCAAAGTAATACCAGAAATCGAAAAAATATTTTACAGATTGAAAAAAGTGATGACATGTGTGTGTTGCGGTGAGAGGTTAATTTGAACGAGATCAAATAGATTGGAATGAATAAATTATTTATATCTCAAGTATATATTGCTATACTTGAGATAAAAATCCTAATTAACTCCATTAGCCTACCAAAAATAAATGTTTATGTTCTGCTCGAGGAGCGCTAAAACTCCAAAAAACAAAAAATTTTTGTTTCTTTGTTTACTACACCATCCTTTGCGGTGAACAAATCTCTATAATTGTTATAATGGAACAAATAACATTTAAAATAAAAAGAAAAATTTATCAGGTAGAAGGGATTTGTACTATAATATCACCTTCGCAGCACAACATAAATCTAATATGGCTAAAATTGAATGCCATTTTGTCCGACATTAAAAAAATAAGACAAAACTGTCAAGCCTAATTTAAAATTAAAGAAAACTCTATAAGAATCTTAAATATACCTATACTCAAAATGGTCTGAGATATTCAGTTCTAAAAAATAAAAATTTTAGTTCTTAGAAAAAACTAATGCATTAGTTCGCCAGGTTGCTATTGTATTAGTTAGTCACCGCAGTCGAGTTTCCATTTTATATTACATTGTAAAAATTTAATGTAAAATAATTATAAGAAAAAAATTATGAAAGTAACTAATCGGTACACTAGGATGTAACTACTTTAAACAACTCGTCATGTTTTGGTTTAGTAAAATTTTATGTCTGCACTACCATAAATAGAGCGGTGTAAGAATAAGATTCAGCGGATTAACTTCGTTAATCAAATGTTTGAACATTTTTCAGCATTGACATTTTAATGACGGCACATTTTCATCTTAACAGTATAGTCGGTAAACAAAATTGCCGATAGTGGAATCCAATGTATCCAAAACTAAAGCATGAAAAGCCGTTCCAATTCTCTTAACTGCTAATTCCCAACGATATGTGGAAACGGTTGAGAACTTATTTACTCCCGCTTAACAAGAATTCTGAAAATTTTAATTAAAAAAACTACCGTACACATCTTCTTCAGACACTGTTTTCCTAAACAAATTAATTTCTAAAAGAGGTGTTTGCCGTAAATTGACGCTGAGGGATTTTTTTGTAGTAAGTAACAGAGCTGAAATTTGCCGTACGAATTATAGGTAGTGATCAACAATTTTACCGCTATCTTAAAAGAGTGCCGAGTACGTAACGATGCACATTTAAATACCATTTTAAGTATTAATTTTCCACATACTGTAGTTAAATATATGGAAAAAGTTTTTTTCCTTTACCAATTTGTGCATATTTTGAGATAAATATTAATTTAATAATAAAATAATAAAATTTTTGGGATATTTGTAACATAATTACGTATTTTACTAATTTTAATTGAATTGGATATGAAAGTTAATACAAAGATTCTTCAAAGCTTATGTGGAACGAGTGAAGATTAAATATTGTACTGTAGAATAGGGAAAATTTTATTAAAATAATAATTACTTGATCTCTGACTTTGCATGATTTTATTGTTTTTAATTCATAATCTTTCTTAAAAGAAAATAATTTATTTGCTATTAAAAATCTCATTTAACTTTAAAATTACTTTTCTACCTTAACTGTTATCGGCAGACATAGCAAAAAAACTTCGTACTTAAATTGAACTACATTAAAAATTGGTTGAGAATTTTTTTTTGTCACCTTTGAAAGTTTTATCTTATATATATATATATATAATATATATATATATATATATATATATATATATATATATATATATATATATATTATATTATTATATATATATATATATATATATATATATATATATATATATATATATATATATATATATATATATATATATATATATATATATATATATATATATATATATATATATATATATATATATATATATATATATATATATGTAACGTTATAAAAACTCTTTTAATATATTGAAGTGGGTGTCTCGTAGGATCATATAGGAACACATTCATTACTTTTTTTTCAAATCTATATCAATTTCCATTACGATTCAGGTAGCTAAGGTTTTGTATGAGACCTTTTGATATAACTCCCGTTATTACTGGAATTATGAAAATTATCTGGATATTGTTCATTTTCTAATTTGTTGTACATTGTACATCGTTCTATTAACACAGGTGAATTGTAGTATAGCCGTTGGTGTTGGGAAGAATTTGCTTCGAAGCATGTTTGTAATAGTGTGACAAATTCAGTTTTTTTACTAGCTCTTGACGAAATATCTTAACAACCGATATTTTTCATTATACACTGAGATGGCAAATTCCTTGTGACCTGTAAAAGTAATTTTAAATGAATTGGATATGAAAGTTAATACAAAGATTCTTCAAAGCTTATGTGGAACGAGTTAAGATTAAATATTGTACTGTAGAATAGGGAAAATTTTATTAAAATAATAATTACTTGATCTCTGACTTTGTATGTTTTTATTGTTTTTAATTTATAATCTTTCTTAAAAGAAAATAATTTATTTGCTATTAAAAATCTCCTTTAACTTTAAAATTACTTTTCTACCTTAACTGTTATTGGCAGAGAAAACAAAATATATTAAATACGGTACAAACTACCCTACCGCAGTTAAAAGTAATGAAGACGAGGAGTATTTGCTTTGATAAAAGCGTTAAATTTTACTACATTAATGGGATTTTGATGGCAGAAATGTATGCGGGAAATATGTTGAAGAACATAAGCTAGAAACCAGAAATTCTGTTAAGCAAACGATATGATTATAATAATTTTAATAAACTCTCGAATAGGAAGATCCACACTTGGATGTCCCCTCAAGATAACATGGGGGGGGGGGAATCAAACCGATTACGCAATTACCAACAAACGGTACAGAAACTATGTCCGTAAGAACCTTCTAGCGCAGATATTTCCCAAATCATAATCCTTTAATTGTGTTGAAGATTAAATTGGAACAAAAACGATTGCCAACTGAAACAAACATTAGTTATGCGTCAAAAAATTAAACTAAAAATTGAGAATAATATCAATAATAAGCTAAAAGAGACTGAAACTACGGAACAACGTTCAGAGCATATTAGCATAAATTGGTCAGACTTTTCAGCACTATTAGGGTCCAGCCAAGAATTTCTGAAGGATTAAAAGCCTAGAAGCAATTGATTACTAACGCAGCCTATAAACCAATAAATAGAAGAAGACAACACAGGAAAATCTAAATAAAAATAAAACTCACAGAGGAAAGATGAAATAGGAGTAAGTGTGAGGAATTTGGGAACTTCCAACTATGATACTATTTTATCCACATAGAAATTTGAAAAGTCTTGCAGGCCAAATCTGAAAAACAAGCTAGAATACTGCTCAATAATAATGAAAATATTAACTATGCATACTGTGAATTCTCTTAACAGTGATACACTCTTGAACATACAGGAAACTAGAACAAAACATAGGAGAAATACGGTTTGAGTTTCGCACAGGAATGGATAGCAAGAAAGCATTGTTCGCATTGATTATCTTATCACGAAGATATTTAGATATGAAACAAGACATGTATGTTTGAATTATCGATTATAATAAAGTATTCTGCAATGTTCGCCATGATCGTCCTGTAGATTGTTGCAAAAAAAGAAATTATAGACTATAGAAATATCCGAATAATAACCAATCCATATCATATTCAAAAAGCTATCATACTAGTTAAAGAACATTTTTCATAAAAAATTGAGTTCAGAAGAAATGAAATATTGAAGAAAGCATTTTACAACTATACTCTAGGGCTTAAGGCAAATATAAGGTCAATAAACTACATACGACGTACGGTAGATTTAATGAGTCTTTAATCCTCTTTAACAGAATAGTAGAAGTGAGTGAAAAGTTTGGGTTTAGTCTCAGTATCTGCAAAACTAAGTACATACTGATACTAAAGATCGAAAACTCAATGCGAGTAGAGAAAAAAATTAGTTATGAGTAAATTGATGGTCGCCGGTTCGATATCCGCACATCGGTTGTGTGCTGTACGAGTATAAGTAGCAGTTAATTTAGAGATATCGTAATGCCCCAGTTAATACAAATGTATGTTTCATCACCTGGACAACAGTGACAGGTATTATGATGTAAAAATAATAAAATTGTTACTGAAAGATAGTCATCAACTGAGGTAACGATTGTTCTGAAGAAATCAATAGTGTCATCAACAAATAACTTCATGAAAATAAAAAAAGTGTTCTGTAATCTAGCTTTTAGCATAGATCTAAAAATACGTTTGGCAAAATGTTATAGTTCGTTCAAATATATATCATTTGACTCTTAATCACTCTGTCTTGACTACTTGAAAATGAGGCCAATAAGCACTGGTCTACCCTTACTCAATCATTGGGCATAATCAGATAAAATAAATGTAAAAATAATGACCATAGGGTTAATACAAGAATTCGAAGAAATTGAGCTCAATTTTGTAAAATTCAAAATAAATTCACACATTTAGATACTACTCGGGACAATAAGTTAAAAATGTCTACTTACAGATCTTTAACTGGCGGAATATTTGGAACCGTCTCGTCCAGAAAATATTCATCGGCCGATGCGAAAAAATAGGAAAAAATGTCTAGGAATCGCTAATGAAAAGAGGTTATGATAATGTAAGTGCTATGAAACGAACAAGTAACATGACAAAAGTACCTATATCCACGAACACGATATTGGTAAAAAAATGTTGAGAGAAAAAAAAGCTCTACAGTATGTGGGTAAAACAAAGTGTATGAGTGAAAGATCCTATTCGAAGAAAAGATGATCAAATTTTGAAAGAAAACATAGTCCTTACATTGGACGTTTACATACTGACGAAACCAATATATCAAGCAACAAAACTAGCATCAACAACGCCCTATTGAACATGTAATTTTAAGACTAGTTAATAAACAAAACGAAACTACAATGAAATCTTAAAGATGAAAAAAATAACGGGTGAATATTTGTAATCTACCAGAAGATGCTAGTTATCACAAATTTCAGAAGGAAACTTGAAGTAGTTCTGTAAATCATATGATTAAAATTGAAAATTCCTATATTTCTGTACAGAGCAATATTGAACCAATCATAATAAATTTAGATTATGACAATGATAGTGACACCGAACTAAATATAAATAAATATTGAAGTGTATTTATCTCTTTTCCGGTTTCTTGTATCAAATATTTCAAATAATATATTAATTCTAGCTACTTTCTATTTTTACCTTCGTACTTGATAATTAAATATTTCTGTAATTACTACAATTTTTTAGTGTCCGTTGAAAGCTCTCACCACCTGAAGTTCACTATTCTACAATAATATCACGAAGCAAAGTTGCCTAGTATGTCAGATGAAATTGTGGAAACTATAAATTTACTGATGCAAGTTACTTAAAACCAAATTGAATATATTTAAATTTAGCAACTTTATTTAAAGTATTCGAGATATGGCTAAATAGAAGAATATTTGAAATATCGTCGGTGGACAAAATAACAAATGCCGATGTACTGAAGCTCCAATAGCTGCGGTATACTATAAGGGAGAAAACTGGCCTTTGCTTCCACCAGTGACACAAAGGAAAATTATGGGTCAAAGAAGCATAGGTTAAAGACGTTATACGGAGTTGAAGAACTTGAGAGCCTGCTTTTATATACGCCCAATTAAATATTTAGATCGGCAATATCGAACAGTCTTAGAATTGCTAATTGCGGAACGAAAGTACCTTAAGAAGAAGGAGAAAGAAACAATTTAATTACATACATTCGATATATGCGATAATTAGCTTGAACTCTATAACTTACTTAATTAGTTATTACCGTACGGTTGCCAGCACGAATGTAGTAGTGGCACTTTTAACATGGGAGCTAAATGGTGAATTTTCGAAATATTGAATTTACGAATTTACCTTAACAATTCAGCTTTGTAAGAAATTTGTATAGTGATACTTTTAATCTTACGTAAATAATTGATTTATACATACATATTAGGTGGACACATTAATTCTCGGCCTTTATTGACTACTCTAACATTTATTAAAATCTAATATAAATTAAGTTTCTTCACTTTCTGAACATGTTTGCAATCTTTCTGGAAATTGTCCGTTTTTAGGTCTAAAAAATAATGGTTGTGTCAGTTTAATGAATCCTTAAAGACATTTTTAGATCTGTTCAACCGTCTTGATCTTAGAATTAACCCGGTGGTACTATAGAGAATCAAGATAGAAGCCCAAATTTGAGATGGTTTCTCAGTTCTTTTTTGTTTAGGGTACTAAGCGTTATCCTACAGCAGCACTTTTCTTTAAGTGTTTGGTACAGATTAGAAGTGATACTCCATGTTGGAATATGAAATGTATGCTAGCACGTCATATAGATGTTGTGGTGTTGGATAGATTCACAGTTTTCACCTCTTAATATTATCGTATAATCACTTCTCATCACTAGTACCAGCTTTGTGCAAAAAGTTTTTTTCTTAAAGCTAGAGAGTAAGTAGGGAACAGTGTCGTACGTTTGCTTTTGTTCTCGGAAATGAGGAACAAGCGAGACTCCTTATGATTCTCCCCGTTTCTGCAGACGATGAAAACTACCTTCGCGAAAATACTAGAACCACAAATACTTTCGACGTGCTGAAATTCCAAGTATGTTTTAATTTATATTTTTCGTACTTATTTATCACATAATAAAAGTAAAAAAGTTTTCGTACGGACGCTGATAGTTCTTAACAAAAATACTATACTGTCTTTGTTGGTGGAAAATGATATTTCTACTGAGAAGGAGGGATAAAGTGATATTTATTATTTTCTCTAACTTATTTTTAATATAATAAAAGATTTATTTTATTCAAACTTTTAAGCATATAAAAGAACAACATTTAAACAAACATTTTCTAAAATTTTCACTTAAAAATTTTGAAAATTTAGCTATTGGGACCTGATTTTCGAGACCTCTTGAAAAAAAGTATCCTTGCGGTAGGCAGGATAACTCATGATAGCTTTATCTGAAATCAAAAAACCAAATATTTTCTGTTAGCAGGTAAGTATATCTCGTGATGCAACAAAGGATTTAAAAAAAAAATCGAAATTTGAATTTTCGGCAGTTGTATACAAAAAGGTACAATTTTCGGTAAAATTTACATCACTTATTGCCTTGTAAAATAAGTTGTGATCAAAAAAAAACATTGATCTAATTACTAGTCAATCCCATATAGAAGAGTGAGCAAAATTTCAATAAAATCGGTGCATTAGTTTTTGAGAAATCGTGCCTACCTACTTCAAAAAAAGAGTTTTGAAAAAAAGGCGATTGAAGTTTTAAGTAGGAATAACACGGAGAATTTTTTTTTTTTTAAACTTACATAGAATCGTCGATTCCAGCCTAATAAAGCAACATAAAACTAAAATATTTGAAAACAGTAACCCTTAGAAAGTGAGAGAATCGAGCGAGAAAGACAGACAAAACATAGCTAAGCACCTGCCTCGATATACCTACAATGCTCCCGGCCGGCCGAACCTAATGACATGAATTTCCAAAGGTTCTATCTCCTAGAGTTTTATTCCAATTAACTTGAAATTTTGGGAAAATATTCTTGACATGCTGTACTATTAGATAAAAAAAAATTTAAAAAATGGATTTTTTGAAATTTCAAAAACCCCTTATAAAGAGGTATACCGACAGCTGTAGCCGAACCATATAGAGTACTCTTTTCCAATAAAATAAAATTTTAATTCTAGAATATATTGCTTCTTTAGAGTCTGCGAAATTCAGTAATTTATTGAAGGTTTTTTGTATATTAACATGGTGTTAAAATGTTTTTACTAGATGTTCACAAATGAATCTTTTTACGTGTACGTTTATTTTAATTTTCTAGTCTCTTGTATGTCTGAAACTCTCCACCCCTTTCTGACAACAACTTTATTAAAAATACAATATTTTTGGTTTTAGGTTAACTTACTCTGTTTCTTTTGATTTAATACCTGCAAGGATTTCTTTTTGAAAATCATATAAAAAAAAATTTGAACGTAACTCGATTTGATCTATACTGTAGCTACACATTTAATAGATTTTTGTAAGTATTGAATATAATATATTATCACAAACACCAATATTTATTTTTTCAATTCTTATTAGAAAATTTTTATATATTTATGATACAAAATATTCCTTCCAATCACGTGCCCTATAATGCTCCTAATATCCGTATACAGTATTTACAAATGTAGGCGTATTTAGCGTATTTATTCAAATAATCAGATCCTGGAATTTTTTTTTCCTTTTCCTTCTTTTTATTTATGAGATTGTGGCCCTACTTCCCGATTATGTACGTGCATTTTTTGTGTAGGTTGAATTTGCGTTGGAGTAATATAAATACCGAAAAATACCTGATAAAATAATTTTGTAAAATAATGTTCTTGAGCTTAAATTTTGAGGTAAATGGCGGAATGTTGGTTATAATATTATCTTAAACTTAATTTGAAGTTAAAGTAAAAATTCCCAATTTAATATCATAAGATACAATAATATTAAATAAAAGTTCATCCCAGGTGAAGGAGAAACCTTTAATTTCCTAAAGAATTAGACCATGTTATAATTATTATTTAATAAATTTATAGTTACAGGTTTGAATGGAAATTCAATTTTCACATTACTTTTTGTCTCGATGAAGATAAAAAAATGTTTTATTTGAATATAAAATGTTAAAAAAGTTTTATGGAGAAAAATAATTTCTTTATCAATTTTTTTATATCAGTATATAAAGTTTCAGCAGTTAACTACAACTTTAACTTTTCGCAACTTTCTTTTACGAAATTTCTAGAAGACGGATAATCTCATTCTATAACCTTTTAAGCCCAAATATTTTTTTGCAATATTTGTCTCTATGAGAACAGAGAGTATACTTCAAATTTATCTTACTTGTGAACCAAGAACTTTAAAATTCTTGTGCTTTTGCAGCAACGTTAAAGAGTTATATTATAATTAAGTCGAATTCATTATTTCAGTTAAAACTTTTTATTGGAATAAAAGTACTTAAATATCCCATCATTCCGAATTAATGAAAGTTAGGGAACAAATCAATAATTTTTTTGAAACAACAGCAACAATCGGAATTCAGCTGAAACAGTGAATAACTCTAGATATATTCTACAGGTGATTATTTTAAGCTAAATCTGTTGACAAAATCACTACCAAAGCTCCCTATATCTTTAACCACGTGGTAACATTGTTGATGCGGAGCCCAGCTTGCACTGAAACTGAACATATTACTTTCTAGTATGGCCAAAGTCCAAGAAAATCCTTAAATCGTTACCAGAGTAGCGCATGTAAGAAATTAGCGATTCGAGTTGTCCCTGAGCTATTGCATATTATACTCGGTTAAAACCTTATACAGATGTGTTGAATAAGAGCCATGTATGTTTCGAGTAGGCACCACTCTCGGAAAAATGAAACTGGTATTTGTATCAGAAGCTTAAATTACCAAATTTCCTGCGATCCTCTAAGGATTCAACGTTTCTGGGTGATTCCAAATTCCCAGTGAAATAGCTCTGTTCTGGATAAAGGGTAACAAATACAGAATAACAGCAGACCAAAACTGCTATTAGTTTATGGATGGAGTTTCAGTTCCTCTACAATTTCCCATTTTATTTGAAGTTAGTATACCTACAATTTATATAGATGTGTGCTATGTTGGTGCAAGTGTTTGAATTAGAAACTTAAATAACCCACTTTCCTTTGGGGTTCCAGGGAGTTAAGATTTCGGGGGAGTTTGGAGTTACCAGTTAGACGGGAAGCACTGTTCTGAATAAAATCTCACAAATGCATAAAAATAGCGTAACAAAACTATTAATAGCATACAGATAGAGCGCTAGTCTCTTTAAAATTGTACATCTTATTTGACGCTGAATAACTACCATTTTTTATCAATTTAATATAAATGAAAGTATATAAAAAAGACATTCTATAGTTTACGTTTTTTTTATATATATTATTAGATGTATTTTATTTTACAGGTATCTTTTTTCTCTACAAGTCCCGAGCTAAGCAACAAAGCACGATTTGAATATTTTGCACGAACTATACCCTCAGATCATCATCAAGTCAAGGCTATGGTGGATATCGTTATGCAAATGGGTTGGAGCTATATATCTATAATATACGAAGAATCTAATTACGGAATTAAGGTGAGATTATTAATTCTGTTATCAAATATATTGACCCCTTAACATAGACTGGATTAGTGTGTGTCCGGTTAGTTAGTTTCTGTCTCTAAAATATACGTGTACATCTTTCCAACTAACAATGAGTAGTGTAAAACCATGTAAACGTACTATTTGCTTTATGGGGGGGGGGGGGGGGGAAAATAGAGAGACATAATACTGAAAAAAATACAGATTGTAAATATTCCAAGCCTCTTTAGACTTCTTAAGATCAGGTCAGGTTATCCAAATAAGATTTTATGGAACTATCTTTTTTTTCTCAAGGAATATAATAATAGAAATTAAGAATTAAGTTAAATTAAATTTCTCATCTTAAGGTTGATCATAAGCCTACATTTGATGGCTATGTGAGCTAAAGCTAACTCTAGTTTTTCATTGAGAATAACACAATGGTACCGAAGTAATAAGAGTTTTTTTATTTTTTTACTACATATTTTACGTTAGATTCTAAATTTATGGTAATAAAAACAAATGACAAAGAATATAAAGTGTTTCTTTAAATGTTTCTTTAGTATAATTGTTAACTTTGGTCACTATCATAAACAGCTTGTTTTGATTAAAAATTCATTCAGATTGGATTGGGCTGTTTGAACACCCTTACAGATTTCTCAAATTCATCGGTTTATCACTCTATTATCCAAACAAGTGTATGTGGCGGACCCTAGCTTCATGGCGTCGTATCGGCATAAGTAACAAGGATGACGGGTTTTAATTCCGGCAGGTGCATTGTATTTATTTATAAAGTTATTTAAGTATATTTAGCTTGGCCATATACCTAAGTACTAATTGTTGAAAAAATCTAATAACGCCCGTGGCAGCACTACCACGTTGTCTAGAAGGTGCTGTGAAATACAAATCGATGTTTCAGAACTTGGACAGCCTTTACGGATATTACGACATCCTCGACGATATCCACTCAAAAAAGAGTCAGGAGGTGGCCAATAAGAAGAAATATCAATCGGTGGATAGAGAGATGAAATTAAAATTTACAAAATTTCATAAGAGAAGATGTAACAACTTTAAATTTATATGTATTTATTTAACTTAGTGCATCTAAGGAGTTTAAAATATGAATATTGAAATAACTGCAATAAGAACAAACCCAAAACTTTTACTTTTTTACTTCAACAACATTCAATATATTATACTTTTATTTATCTTCTAATGAAATTTTTGGATAATTATACTACATCAGTGTCGTAATAAATTGTAAGTAATTTAAGTTTTGGCTAAATAGAAATCAAAATATCTAAAAATGAACAGTAACCATCCATTATCAAGAAAAACAATGAGAAGTTAGCTACTAGTCTAATGTGGCAGCTATCGCTTTAAATTGACAAGGGCGTTGGAAATTTTGTGTTAAATTTCAACTAATTCGGATTTAAAATTTTTAGAACCTTTTAGTGAGTTTGACTGTACGTTTACTTATAACTCCATATAATGAATTAAAAAAAAACTGTCCAGGACTAATGCTTTCGAAGGCTGATAAAATTCCACTGGTACGCTGATTGGAAGGAAGAAATAGTTAATCTTTGCTTGGTTTTGATTAAACCTAATAAATAAAAAAAAAATTAAGAAAAAGTTAGATAAAAGCATTAACTAAAACCGAAATTACTGTCATAATTATTTAAAACTTGATAAAACCAGACGTTAGATACTTTCTTTTCACAAACATATATTTACGTCTCATTGTCTAACTGCTTCTTTGTATAAATGCATAAGGCATAAGGAGCTTATCCAAAGTGACAGGTTTAGTTACCTAACTTTGGCATGTACACAAGCTGTGAGTGATACATTTGCATAATTCTTAGAAATATTTAATAGTACTTTGTTTTTGTATTAAAACTGGAGAACATATTCTTAATGTTTCTACAATGTATTGGTATATTAGAATTTATAGTCTGTAAATGTCATTATTTGAACTATAATTTTCTAGGTATGAGACAGATAAACAGATGCCGTTAATTTTTTACATAAATCGAATATAAAAGAACGTTCTGATCATATTATATGGCAATCTCAGATCACCTGAGAGTTTTAGAGGGCAAATTACGACACTTTGAATCTTGGTCTCATCAGTTTAGGTTATACTAACAGCAATTAAAATATGTGTAAAAAAAAATTAAGTGTATAATTTTCCTTTTTTCTTTAGGTTTCTAGGGCGTTCTGGGAAGGCTATATTTGCAATCATTGAAATCTGCTAAACAATTAAAGTTTTGTGCATCTCGTAAATGTATGTAGAAAACTTAAAGTTTGTACAATTTTCTTTTTAAATCAGGGGGATAAGCAAAATTTTATCAGACCCTTTTATAGCTCTGTTTAATAATTTCTCTTAATTATTATTCCTATTTTATAATTTTTTTAGTCTGAAAAAAACAAGGTAGTAGGGTGAAGATTTTAACTTGTGCGATTATAGACTTTTGTATATATAACACCGGGCATTGATTTGAACCCAACTTATGTTTTAAAGATATGAGAGTGTAAGTAAAAATTCTAAACAAAATAATAATATCATTTTCAAACTGTATTGTTTTGGCCGATACTTGGTGGGGATCCATTACTCTTACGTGAACAGTTAAACAAACAGTTTTTTTCATTTACTGGTAAACTCCACATTTATTTTAATATATCAACATGTTTCGCTATTACTGTAGCTTTATCAAGATGGGAAATTTTATTACATACACTATATAAGATCTCTACAGGTAAAATGCACTTATTTTGGGAATTCCTAATTATACTGTTATAAGAACTTTTTATTCTAGGTAACAAATTATTAGGTACAGCAAGTAAAAATAGTTTAATTTGTTATAGTAAGTGAATTAATTGATATGGTTTATATACTGGAACAGGCGGGAAAAAATTGTCTTTTGGCAGTAAGGCTTTACGAAACGAAGTACCCTAACAGACGTATACAATCTAGAAAACCTTTTCAGTGCTTAATGGAACGATTTGATGGTAGTGGTAGCGTTGAGTATACGAAACGGAAAGTAGTAAACCAGAAAGCTACCAATGAGGAAAAAGAAATGGAGAATTTACTTCATGTTGAAGATAATCCCCAGGTCAGCAGCCGTCAACTAGCTGACTTATCTGACACATCCCAATCTACGGCTAATCGCACCACAAGAAAATACAAGTATCATTCCTTTCATATGGAACTACACGAAGAACTTCAAGACCGTGATTTTGAACGACGAGTAAACGTTTGTACCACCATGAATGGAGCAATAGAGGCCAATCCAAATTTTTTATCCAAAATAATGTTTTCTGATGAAGCTACTTTTCACAGTAATGGAGCAGTTAACAGCCATAACATGCATTATTATTTCATTATTATTCAACAGTTAATCCATTTTGGGTCCGGGAAGTTCAAAACCAAAACCATTGGTCGCTTAATGTATGGTGTCGAATATTAAATTTTCGAATTATTGGTCCATATTTTTTCCGCGAACCGCTTAACGGGCTTAGATATCTAAATTTTTGGCAAAACGAATTATCCCAGCTTCTTGAAGAAATTGATAACTTTGAAAGGGAACAAATTGAATTCAACAAGACGAAGCTCCTGCTCATTACCACCGAGAAGTTCGGGAATTTTTAAACGATCGTTACCCACAAAAATGGATCGGTAGGGATGGATTCATTCTGTGGCCCCCTCGATCATGTGACTTAACACCTTTAGACTTCTTTTTGTGGGGCTACATTAAAGATCGTGTTTTTGTGAATCCCCCTACAACACCAGTAGATATAAAAAATAGAATACGGGATGCGTGCAGGACAATAACCCCCTTTATGCTAAGGAAAGTGAAAGAAAATATAGTAAAACGACTAAACATATGTATTCAAGTAGACGGGCATATTTTTGAACATTTATTACGTCATAATAATTAATCACTAGATAAGTTAAATTATATTATAATTATTATTAACTATTATTATTAACTATGTTTATGTTTTCACAATAGCGTAAGTGTATTAACAAGGGTAAAAATTGAAAAATTCAAAATAAATCGAAAACTATTAGTAAAAAGGTATATGCATACCCTAATAAATAACAAATAACATAAAGTAAAGTTGGAGGGTGTTGTGAAAATCTATCAGAAAAAATAATAATATACAGGGTGTGCCATTTAAAAAATTTGAGATTTTTCAGTTTGAAATAGTCGAAATGTATAAATTTATTTTGAACACCCTGTAGCATCTAACTCAAATTTCTTTACATACATCTTTTTCTTCGTCTCTATAGAACGCTCGTACCAATTATGAGTATTCCACCTTCACAAAAAATGGCGCTACTGGCAATTTTTTACAAACCTGAAAACTAATATTTTTTTTAAAAAATTGAAATATTAGAGAAAATTACTAGAATTAGGTATATAACATTATTAATAAAAAAGTTATAAAATTTTACGCAGAATTTAAAAATAAATTAGAAAATAGGATTTTCCGTTTAAAAAATAATATGTTATGTCGCCAAACTTTTTTGAAGTATCCTGTATATTCAAAAAAATTTTAAACTGTGCACCTTAATCATTCCCTAAAACTATTGTACTTAACATTTTTTCGTCATTCCCGAAACAAATGAGATAATGAACTTTAATCTATCGTTGACTCTGTATATATGTATATTGGTCAAACAGGAAGAAAATTTAAAAAAAGAATAAAAAAACATTTTACCTCTTTTATAACTAATAAATCAGACTCAAATTACGCTAACCATTTAATAGAATCAAAATATCAGTTTAATAAAAACTTTAAAATTTTACATGTTGAAAATAAAGGGTATAAATTAAATTTCATTGAATCTCTCGAAATCAATAAACTTAAAAATACTCATTACTTGTTAAATGACTAATTAGAATTAAATAATTAACTCCTTTTAGATATATTTCAATAATACAGTACCTCATAATTTGTTACCTAGAATAAAAAGTTTTTTTAACAGTATAATTAGGATTTCCCAGAATTATTGCATTGTACCTGTAGGGATCTTATATGTATAATAAAATTTCCCATCTTGTTCATTTACTCTTGATAAAGCTACATAGCGAAACATGTTGATATATTAAAATAAATGTTGAGTTTACCACTAAATGAAAAAGTTGTTTATTTCACTGTTCACTTAACTTAAAATATAATTTTCTATCTGACCAAAAATTTGAGATAAAATTTTATATCGTTCCAAGCTCTACCCTCGAATTATAACTTTGTAGTGACTTTTAAAATATGTTTAAAACAAAGAAAGAAAAGCTAAGTGGTAGCAATACTAGTTTTATTTAAAATAATCAAGCTGTACCGTTTCAGCGAAACCGTAATACTGTGAAATGCGAACTTTATTCAACTCCATGTTCACATTCCAATATTTTATCACAATTGATCTTTATTTTAGCTAACTAAAGATTACTTTTCTATATGCGAAAATGTCTTCTGGAAAATGTAAAAATATCTACTGAAAGAAAACATTAGAATGAAGTAGAACGTTTCCCATTATAATCCTTTTTTATGAATAAAACTCGAATTTTTTAAAATATTATCTGCCGAAATGAAAACGAAACTTATCGAGAATAGAGGGAAATATTTTCAGCTGTTATACTGTGATCTAAAGGCTCATCCTTTGTTAGCGTTGTGTTAGTTCCTTTACGGCATATGTTTCTTTGAGTGCCTCGTTATAGTACTAAAAGTAAAAGTATGTTTTGACAATTAAATATAAAATTAATTTCCAGTAAAAAATCGCGCTTGTTGACGGATTCAGCTAAAAGGCTTTAAAACTTATATGACAATGAATGCTTATCACGTACTCAAGTGTACTAGTAGTTAAAACGATTTCGAAGTGATGGTCATACGCTTGAGGAAAACGAGGGTTTGGTTGTCCAAAAACTAAACTGAAAATATTCATTGCGCAATTTAATCAAAGGTAACCCCATGTCAACTGTGGATTAAATCTTGATTACTCATACAAACTGTTTAAAACGATCGTCACGTGATGGACAATTTTTGAGCAGAAGCCAAGTTTATGTGTTGGATTACTTATCGTGTTCACTTCGTTTAATACCCCGTGACTTCTTTCTCTTCCCACCATATTATTTTCCAACGAAATGTAAACGATATACCGCGGAACAACTCTCAACACTCATAAACTTATATGGAAATCACTTGGCGAAATAATTAACCGTACCAAGCATTATTTTATTCAACATGTTATTAGGCCTAATAAGTACAGGCAATTTTTAGTGTTCCGTACGGAACACTTATAAGATCACTTCGGTGTCTGTCTGTCTGTCTGTCTGTCCGTCTGTCCGTCTGTCTGTCTGTCACACACCCGATTTTCTCCGAAACTATTTGACATAGAAAAGGTGAAAATTTGGTAGTAATATAGGAATTGATGGCCTCATCAGAGCCATGTAGTTTTGAGAATTAAATTTTGACTTAAGGGGTTAGTTTTGGGGGGGTGAAGTCGGAAGCGAAAAAAAAAATTTTTTTTTACTAGGTCATCGAGTGTGGTGTCAAATGAAAGCTTGTGAAAACACGAGTAAAAAATATATATATAGTATTATACTTGCGCGCACTTTTCTTTGTATTATTTTTAAAAATTCGCGAAAAAATCGCTGTCCCGGGCCTTATCTCGAAAAGTACTTATCAAAAAATTTCGAAAAAAATTCTGGAATATTCTCCACGGGGTGTAGATTGAACGAAAATTATCACGAGTGCATTACCTTTAATAATTTATATGGTATATAAAAAAAACAAAAAATTTCAAGGTCATCAGATTTCAGTAAAGATTGGAAAACAAACTTTGTTGAAAACTCATTTGGGGTGTGTTTTGTGAAGTCACTGATCATTTTATACCACCGTAACATAAATTTCGACTTAAGGGGTTCGTTTTGAGGGGTGAAATCGGAAGTGAAAAAAAATTTTTTTTACTAGGTCATCGAGTGTGGTGTCAAATGAAAGCTTGTGAAAACACGAGTAAAATATATATATATATCGACAACTTTGTCGTATTAATTCTGAAACGTCAATGATTTTCTAAAAATGAATAAAATATTGTTTTTACATTCAATATTAAAAAAATGTCATTATTATCATAATGACCAAAACCAAAATTAGTTTAATAAAAGATTTGCAAAATATGAACAACACCAATAGTTGTGATAATGCCTAATTAAGAAAGTGCCCAGATTTCTCTGAAGACTAAAATTTAAATTGAAATTTAAAATAAAATGGGTGTGGAACCTTGGCACCATAATCATTACAATTTTGTTTCATTTGATATGTTTATATCACTATTTGTTTATTCTTTTCTTCAAAGTTGTTAGATCGATGCATTATTTTATCTTAGGTGTGAATAAAAATGATATGTAAAATATTATACGAAAGTATTGCAACAATAATAAGAAAGAAGTACCTTAAAGTAAGGCAGATGGATTTTACCACTATTTTATCACATGTACATATTTTGGGAATTTGGAATCTTTGGCACAATGACACTACTCAGTATATATCACTACTATACCAAATACTTTATTTTTGCTCTACAAGCGCGTTTCGCAAATCATGTTAGCTTCATCAGGACCGCTCCTGATAAAGTTAACATGGTTAGAGAAAACGCGAGTCGAGTTCAAAAATAAAGTGTTTGGTATAGGCGTGACATATTCTGAGTAGGTATATAATATACATATATATATATATATATATATATATTATATATATATATATATATATATATATATCATCATCATCATTAGCTTTTTCTATCCATAGTCGGATGTAAGCCCCCCCCCCCAAGTTGTCTCCAATGAGCTTTATTGTTTTGCTTTTTGCATTCAAACGTGTCCTGCTAACATTTTTATGTCGTCCGTCCATCTTGTCTGTGATCTACCTCTGCATCTTTTGTGTGCTCTAGGCCTCCATTCAACTATACAGCGTGTCCATCTCTTATCATTTAGCCTTGCGATATGCCCGCCCAATTCCACCTTAATATATATATTCGTTGTATTACATCTGTCACTTTTCATCTTCTTCGTATCTCGATAGTAGAAATACGATCTTGGAGTCTAAAATTTGGCGTTCTCCTCTCCATTGCTTTTTGGGCTACCTGGAGTTTATTTATTATACTTTTATTCAAAGCCCGCGTTTCATTACCATTTGTTAATACCGGCAGTACATATTGACCAAATACTCTGGCTTTTATTGTAACTGGGATGTCCAATTTAATTGGAGATTTTAACCCTTCGAGCGCATACCAAGTCAGCTTTTAAATTATTTTTTGATATTTCGTTCTTTTGTCCTGAATATGTCCTAAATGATTGTACCTTTCCTATTCTTTCACCTTCTATTAATAGTTCCTAGTTGTTACCTTCACATTCGTTGTTCAAATATTTGGTTTTCGGGAATTAATTCCATCAGCATTTCTTGTAATCCTTTTATATATATATATATTATATATATATATATATATATATATATATATATAATATATATATATATATATATATATATATATATATATATATATATATACATATATATATATATATATATATATATATATATATATATATATATATATATATATAACTGTAGTAGCATGCAAGAAAATCCTCATAAGAGGCAAGTGTACTACAGTACGAGTTGATAACGGCAACTGCTCCAGAGATAAATTTTTGTTCTGCGAGTTAGTTGAGTCATTACTTTGTTCCATTTTATTATAAATATTGAATCTGTTCGATGACTTCCAAGAAAAACTGTGCGGCTAGTGCGTTCTCATAAACATCCTATCAATTACGTTCAAAAACCTCCTATCTGCACAGTTCATTTAAAATTTGCTTCAGCTAATCTTCTAAATAAATATATGATCATTTTCAGTTGATATGGTTACAGGTTTCACAATTGATCGAATCCCCTGTTACTGCTTGGACGAATAGTAAAAAGATAATTTTTGATCGTGTTTGTCCATCGCGTTATAAATTTTATTTCTTTTGTATATCTTTCAATTATATATATATATATATATATATATATATATATATATATATATATATATATATATATATTTATATATATATATATATATATATATATATATATATATATATATATATATATATATCTATATATACATATATATATATATATATATATATATAATATATATATATATATATATATATATATATATATATATACATATATATATTATATGTATATATATATATATATATATATATATATATATATATTTTTTTTTTTTTTTTTTTTTTTTTTTTATTGGTCTAGCACACGTGCTGCAGGGAAGTCCCTAAAGCGCTCCAGGAGCGGCACGAGTGCGGAAAAAGCGATTCACGTTGTTCTTGAATCTCTGTAAATTGTACTCGGTGGGAAACACAGCGCTGGGCAAATTATTCCAAAGGGATGACGTTCTCCATATAAAAGATTGCTTGAAAAGCGTCGTACGCGGAGTAACAAGCTGAACCTCATACGGATGCGAAGCACCAGCGCGACGTGTATTTCTAACATGCACCGCTTTGGGAGGAATTAAGCGGGCTACATCCTTCGAACACTTTCCATGAAAATACTTGTAGAACAGACTCAAGTCGCCAACCGTTCTTCGATGTTCCAGCGAATCAAGGCCGCCGGTCAATTCCGGGTCCCCAATCAGACGGACCGCTCTTCTCTGAACAGAATCCAACAAATGCAGTGTTTGTTTGGGAGCGGAGCCCCAAACGTGGGAGCAGTATTCCATAGTTGGTCGAATTTGGGCTTTGTAAAGAATTAACAGTTGCTGTGGGGTGTAAAGCTTTCTGGTTCTAAATAATATTCCCAATTTTTGAGAAGCTCTCCTTGCTATGCCTGCAACATGTTCATGCCAAGACATATTTGCTCCCAAACTAACGCCCAACAAAATTGAGCGACGATGCTAGGGGAATGGAGTGCCCCGACATAGCTATGTCGGGTTCAGCAACGTTAACTTTTTTAGAAAAGACTGCCGCTTGGGTTTTTGTAGCGTTAAATTCCACTTGGTTACTGTCACCCCAAGATAGAATTTCTTCCAGGTCTTTGTTAAGTTGAACGACCTCCTGCTGTCTGCGGATATTCGCCTGAGCAGCCGATGTCCGAGCGTTCAAGGTGAATGAAGAGACAAGCGTACTGTCATCTGCAAAGCTATAGATTGGATTCCGGTCTTTTCCAGCAGATCGTTAATGTAAATGAGAAAGAGAGTAGGAGACAGTATGGAGCCCTGGGGCACACCGGCGTTGATAGTGAGGGTGTTAGAAAGAAATCCGTCGACCGCCACTCGTAAAGAACGCTCTCTGAGGAAACATGAGAGCCACAAACAGAACCTTTCAGACATACCATAAGAGCGCAACTTAGCCAACAGTCCATCGTGCCAAACACGGTCGAATGCCTTGGATATGTCAAGAGCAA
The DNA here is from genome assembly GCA_019049505.1 of Pachyrhynchus sulphureomaculatus. Lineage (NCBI taxonomy): Eukaryota > Metazoa > Arthropoda > Insecta > Coleoptera > Curculionidae > Pachyrhynchus > Pachyrhynchus sulphureomaculatus. The sequence goes on from CM032456.1 coordinate 135,138,448, forward strand.
CCGCTCGAGATTCTCCAAAGTGTTCAATTGCGTTGTTCCAAACATGTGTTACATAAGTGAGAAGATCTCCTGTTGATCTATGTTTACGAAAACCATATTGGTGATCGCTAATAATATTGAATCGTTCAAGATATTTTAGAAGATGCTCATTGATAACCTTTTCCATGACTTTCGATATTATTGAAAGCAGTGCAACTGGTCGGTAGTTATTTGGCAAGGTCTTCTTACCTTTTTTAGGTATCGGCTGAACCGTGGCACATTTCCAGCAGGACGGAAATATTCCCTTTCTGTAGGATAGGTTAAAAAGTCTACAGAAAACTGGTGTTAGTTCCCTTGCACAGTTTTTGAGAACTATGGCAGGTATTCCGTCAGCGCCAGAAGCCTTCTTGGTGTCTAGCTTCATTAAAATACTCTTTATGATGCGCTGTCTGAAGACAACATCGGGCAACCTTGACAGCAATATGGGAATAGTAGGTGGTGTTTTTCCTTGGAAATCGACAGTAGAATGTGAAGCAAAGAGTTCAGCCAACAAGTTCGCTCTCTCAACAGGTGTGGTTGCAATGGAATTATCTGGCCGTGTGAGTGGTGGTATGGTGGATTTGGTAAAGTTTTGACTAACTGCCTTAGCGACTGCCCAAAAGGACCTGGAATTGTTGGGACAAGCGAGAAGTTTGTTTCTAATTCGTTGATTGTGTGCCTCCTTGGTTTCGTCGATAATTCCCTTGCATCTGTTCCGGGCATGAACAAAGATGTTTCGATTTAAGGTGTTAGGATTTTCACGCCATTGTCGGTAGGCAATATGTTTAGAAGCAACAGCTTCTTTGCATTTTCGGTCGAACCAAGGTTTGCCGTTGGAGGAGCATTTCTTCGAAAAAGGGATGTAAGCTTCCATACCAGCCAAAATAACATCGGAGACCTCCCTGGCGCAGTCAGATGGGTTATCGGATCGAAAACAAACGTCCATCCAAGGGAAAGTTCGAAAGTATTCCATGAGATCTTCCCATTTAGCAGATTTGTAGTGCCAAATCTTGCGCGGCCTAGGCGCCTCTCTGTCACTGATTGGCAGGATACTCGATGTCGAAAGCAGTTTATGGTCAGAAGAACCTAACGGCGGATTTACGGTGACCGTGTAAATCTCCGGATTGGTGGTTAAAAACAGATCAAGAAGACTGGCGAACTCCCCGTCTCGATCAGGGATCCGTGTTGGTTCGTCAATAAGCTGAGTTAAGCCATGACTGATTGAGAAAGATTCAGCTTCACGACCTTGTTCGTCGGTAGTATTTGAATATTTGAGCCAGTTGATATTGTGGACATTAAAGTCGCCCAGGATGGCAATTTCGGCACTTGGATAGTTACTTTGTAAATGATCGATGGTGTCTGCAAGAGAAGCGAAAAGTGTTCGAAAATTGGTATCACTTGGTGGTCGATACAGGATACAAATGAACCTTGTGGTTTGTTGAGTCGTTATTTTTAACCACATAACATCAAAGTTTGGGGGCTCCAGAGCTTCTTCTCGTTGACAAGAGAGGTCGCTTCTGACAAAAAGACAGATTCCAAAGTTACGCCTAAATCGGGAATAGAAGTCGTACCCAGGATAAAGATAGTTGACCGTGCTGGTCGATGGACTGACCTTGGTTTCACATAGAGCGAGTACATGAGGTTTATCTGATTGCAGGTGTTGATGCACTGAATTTATGTTCGAGTTTATACCTCGTATGTTGCAAAAATCTATCTTAAAATTATGATGTCTGCAAGTCGACGCCTCCGAACCAGCCCCTACCCGGAGATCCGAACGGGGGGCCATTCTACCTCCGGAACTTCTTGCATCCAGGCGCCTCATCATGCTCTTTGGTCCCACAGTAGTTAATGTGGAATTTTCCTGTTCTGTCACATGTTTATCTTTGCCTTCTTTGGCTTTGATCCAGTGGGTGTTATTATTGGGTAGTTTGGGTTCTGACCAGATACTTTTCCAATGATCTGTGAGTTCTTGTTTGTTTGATGGTTCGGTCACTGCTGTCTGTTTGCTGTGCATAGTTTTCCGGTAGAAACTGTGTTTGGCTTCTTCGGAAGAGGTTGTTGGTATCTTTCCTCTCATTTGGTTCTTTGTATCTACGAAGTCTTGCGGCATATACGGATAATTTTTGTTTCAGAGTATCCAGGATTTCTGGCAGTGTTCTGTCGGGAGACCCGGACTTGATCTTGTTTATACTCTGCGTGACTCGTTTGGACACGTTCCCGTTGATAAACTGGGTAAGGTGTCCTAGATATCTCCTGATGTTGTTGATTTGGTTTTCCATTCTTATTTGCCGTTTGAATTTTGGTTTTGTGCTGTTGGGATTTCTTTGTCGTTGCGGGAGTTTTTGATTAAATACTTCGTCGGTTGCGTTTGGGATTGATGGTGGTGGGTCTAGGCGGCGAGTGATTCCCTTCTCAGTGGTTTCTTTGTCAGGACTTGTGCTTTTATCAAAGCAACGCATGGTGTGTTCGTTTGTTCCTGTAGTATAACTCATGCGTTGCCTTGACTTTCCCGCCTTGGTGGGTGTCGGTTTACTCGCCGGCACAACACTTTTGGCAGGTCCATTGTCAGTTGCCCGGTCTTCATCGTTTTGGTCGAGCTGCCATTTCCCGCGACGTCCTCGACCGTTACGTCGCTCGCCCGATGCTTCTTTTATTGGTCTACTGTTGTTTGGGATGTTTTTAGTGTTTTGTGGTGTCAGAAGCTCAAAGTGTCCCGACATTGGGTTGCCTGTTAGTAGAAGGTAAATAGTTTCGGTGTGTTTTTCTTGTGCTTATTATTGTTGGCTTGTCCCTAAAAGTTATTTTTGTATCTCTTGTTCTTCGTTGTTTTGAGAAGATATGAAAGTTGCTATTCTGGGTTTCCGAGAGGGCAAGTATCTCTAGGCTCGTTCCATAGGTGCCATTTTTCCTCATATAGTTATAGTAGTTATTGAAGTCTTTCATATCGTCGTCCCCAATTAATGAAAATGTGTTAAGTTCCGACCAGTTTTGTTGTATATATCTTAGAGCAGCCTCTCGGAGTCTTTCATGATGGTTTTGGTGGCCATATAAGTGTAAGCTAACTGCACGGAAAAGGCAATTTCCATCACCTACAATGTCGGATCTGGTAAAACTATCGGGAGTAGTTTCAGCTGAGGCGGTTGGTTGGATCGTTTGTCGTTGTTGTTGTTGTGGGGGTGCTGTAGCTGTTTGTACGACAGGGGTCCGCCTCCTCCTCAGCACCCTGCCATTATCACTAGTATAATTATTATTTTGTGACATAGTGTTCCCACGAGTATCCTAGGAAAGAATGGTCGACTGCGGCAGAGCCTGGATGCCACAGCAAGGCTACTTACACCCGGAGGGCGCCCGGTATCCGGGGGAACCGTTTGCGACTCATAAACGCTGAGCCATTCATCTTCTCGGCACGGTAAACACCTTAAGATTGCGTTTTTGTTACATATAATCTGGACAACAAAGACAGCACAACATGACTCAGGTACCTCGGGATCGTCAATGCCCGTACTAGGAGAATCCTGGGATTCCACTAGCCCCTGAGGGGATATATATATATATATATAGATATATATATATATATATATATATATATATATATATGTATATATATATATATATATATATATATATATATATATATATATATATATATATATATATATATATATATATATATATATATATATATATATATATATATATATATATTATATGTATATTATATATATATATATATATATATATATATATATATATATATATATATATATATATATATATATATATATATATATATATATATATATATATATATATATATATATATATATATATATATATATATATATATATATATATATATATATATATATATATATATATATATATATATATACATATACAATTGAAAGACACAAAATAAATTAAGAAATAAAATTTATGACGCTATGGACAAGCACGATCAAAAATTATTATTTTACTGTCCGTCCAAGCAGTAACAGCGGATTTAATCAATCTTGAAACCGTAACTATATCAACTGAAAACGATCATATACTTATTTAGAAGATTAGCTCAAGCAAATTTTAAATAAACTGTCTTGTAGATAGGATGTTTTTGAACGTAATTGCTAGGATGTTTATGAGAACGCAATAGCCGCTCAGTTTTTCTTGGAGGTCATCGAACAGATTCAATATTTCTAATAAAACGGAAGAAAGTGATGACTCAACTAACTCGCAGAACGAAAATTTATCTCTGGAGCAGTTGTTGTTATCAACGCGTACTGTAGTGCACTTGCCTATTATGTGGATCTTCTTGCATGCTGCTACAGTTGTGGGTTCAGTGACATAGATTGGCGCGAAGCAATTCCATCCAACCCTGGTCTGACGTAGATAGAATGACTTGAAAGATACAGATCAGCTAGTTCTACAATTGAACCTGATAGGAAACTGTCAGAAGACCAAGGTCCTCTTTTATCGACAGAGCTGCCACCACTGGAAAACATTCTACTCCGACAGTCCATAAAAACAGTGAATGGCATGGTTTTGCCACTAACTTTCTCGGTCGTCTGGTGTTGGTACAATTTTTTGATATTTTCAAGAAACGTTTTTGGACTAATAATTATACAAAACGGAATTCTAAAAATACTTAGTATTTCGATAGAGATTATTTTATTTAAGAATTGGTTTTTAATATTATATTCCTATGATGGTATCTTAAGTAGAGTATCTAATTTTCGCCTTTTTTTATATTTGTGTTAGTTTTAATAAACAGTTTCCATACCATAAAATATATTGTAAATATTGTTCAAATTTCCTCAAAATCTCCCTAAATTCTAAATATGTATAAGGTGCTATGTATGTTTATGATGAGATTGCTATGATACTAACTAACTCAAGTTCTTAACTTAACAAGTTGCTTAGGAGGAAATAAGGCGAGGCTTAAAATATTCAAACTACAGCAACATAATTACGTATTTTATTAAATAGGGGCTTACGTTTAAAAATTGCAGCTTTAAATTTCGATTTCTTCATATTTTTAGTGGCTTCCCATTTAGTTTGATGAATCTTGATCAAAATTTTTTAGATAAGATTGTAATCTTGTTTGTAATATTATATCTGAAAATGGCACTTTTCGTGAATTTTATTTATTTTAAAGATATACTTAAAATATCGTTTTTCTATATAGAACCATATAAAACGGAATAATATTTAAGTATTCATATTTATTTTTTTGTCGTTCTCGACGTGTTGGGAATGTAAAACCCACATGTCATTTATTTTACAAAGTAAAAAATAAATTTCACTTTCTCTATTTCTTATGTCAAATTGTTGATCTGTTAAAACAGATGAAGGTATTATAGTTTAACCCGATTTTTCTTCTTGAATATGAACATAAATTAATATAAAGTAAAACTAAATTAATTACTTCACTAACACCTGGTTACTAGTTTATTTATTTTTATATTGAAGTCAACTTTAAGTGATACTACCGAATTTAAAATAATGCATATAAAATATCTTTTACAAAGTTCGCATCATTAAATGCACAAAAAGTTCGTCACTTTAACATTTACTTTTATTTCATCGTCTTGTTCATAAATGGATATGTAATTTCCGTTGCCTTTAAAAATTTATTTAAAAAAAAATGACCAAAATGGGCTTATGCATTAATTTTTCCAAATTTTTATAAAGTTTCTCTATCAAGTTTAAGATAATATAAATAATCACTTTTAGCCGTCAACTGGAATTTTTAATTTTTCTTCTTTGACATTTAAGAACACTTATTTGTTAGTAGCTTCATCACCCTACCCCTAATCTGTTTAAACCTAAATGCGGAAAGCATAGTTATTCCAATTTTCGTCGGTCGATTAATTTGTCTTCTATTGGCACAATAACTCTCGAACGACACGTGATATCCATTTCAAATTTGTTAGATCTATAATGCTCGAAGCAGGAAAGAAACCTATAGTTTTTAGGCAGTATAGGTAAAGGGATTTAAAAACAGTTGAGGTGGATAGATTTTGTGTAGCTTCAACAGAATTGTGAGAATTATTCCTCATTTTTAGTGTTATTATAAGATCACTTCGGTGTCTGTCTGTCAGTCTGTCTGTCTGTCACTGTCACCGATTTTCTCCGAAACTATTTGACATAGAAAGGTGAAATTTGGTAATAATATAGAAATTGATGGCCTCATCAGAGCCATGTAGTTTTGAGAATTAAATATTGACTTGAGGGGTTAGTTTTGGGGGTGAAGTCTGAAGTGAAAAAAAATAATTTTTTTACTAGGTCATTGAGTGTGGTCTCAAATGAAAGCTTGTGAAAACACGAGTAAAAAATATACATATAATATTATACTTGCGCGCACTTTTCTTTGTATTATTTTTAAAAATTCGCGAAAAATCGCTGTCCCGGGCCTTATCTCGAAAAGTACTTATCAAAAAATTTCGAAAAAATTCTGGAATATTCTCCACGGGGTGTAGATTGAACGAAAATTATCACGAGTGCATTACCTTTAATAATTTATATGGTATATAAAAAAAACAAAAATTTCAAGGTCATCAGATTTCAGTAAAGATTGGAAACAAATTTTGTTAAAAATTCATTTGGGTGTATTTTGTGAAGTCACTGATCATTTTATACCTCTGTGACAAATTTTTTTTATTTTAAAAGCAATCAACGTCGGAACACTAATTACGCAAGTTCAACTTGCACTTGACCGGTTATTGGTTCATATAATCAATAAATATTTAAACGTAAACATTTACAATTAAACATATAGCTGAAGGAGATTTCCAAAAGTCAAAGATCTTTTTATTATTGCAAAATTATTATAATGTACATCGAGTTACAATTTTTCAAGTATTACAGATACAATATGCCTAAAGACACATTTATCTGTATAGAAACCTTGCGGCTGGGCGATGGTCTGCCCCGAGCTAATTCGTTGTACCGCTTGTAGTTTTACAAGCATCATTTCCAAATATGTTTTTAAAGATGGAACAAAATTTGTTTTTAATTTGAAAATATTTTGTTAATTTAGTTTTTTATTTTTTCATAGTTAATTTCATTTTTGCAGCGAAAAATTATTCCAAGCTTGAATTGGTCAGTTACAATCTAGTGCATACCATTGGCCTTATTACGTTTTCTAGTCGATGGTATTTCTCTCTCTCTCTCTCTCTCTCTCTCTCTTTCTTTTGTCGTTCATTCATTCATCTCATTCATTTTTATGTTATACATTTACAGCCTTTTACCAGTTTCTAATAACATCATCATCTGCAATTTAGGATTTCGTTTATATTACGTATTGTTGATTTATTTATACTAATTTAGTTGCTTTTAGTGTTCCGTACGGAACACTTATAAGATCACTTCGGCGTCTGTCTGTCTATTTGTCACACCCGATTTTTTTCCGAAACTATTTGACATAGAAAGTTGAAATTTGGTACTAATATAGGAAGTGATGGCCACATCAGAGCCGTGTAGTTTTGAAAGGTAAATTTTGAGATAAGGGGTTAGTTTTGGAGGGTGAAATCGGAAGTGAAAAAAAAACAAATTTTCTAACAGGTCATCGAGTGGGATGTCAAATGAAAGCTTGTGAAAAGACGAGTTCAAAAATATATATAATGTAATACTTGCGCTATGTATTATTTTTAAAAAAGTGCGAAAAATCGCTGCCCCCCTTATCTGGAAAAGTACTGATCAAAAAATTTTGAAAAAATTTTAGAATATTCTCTACAGGGCGTAGATTGAACGAAAACTATCACGAGTGCATTACCTTGAATAATTTATCTGGTATATAAAAAAAAATAAAAATTTCAAGGTCATCAGTTTTCAGTAAAGATCGGAAAAAAACGTTGTTGAAAACTCATTTGGTATGTGTTTTGTGAAGTCACTGATCATTTTATACCTCCGTATCAAAAATTTTTATTTCAAAAGCAAACAACGTACAGTACACTAATTGCGCAAGTCCAACTTGCACTTAACAGGTTATTATTTATCTGCTTCATGCACTGTGTGATTATTTATTTTATTTTATTTATTTATACTGTAAACTATAAAACTAGTCTATTTACACTCCGCTTGCGTGGACTTGATTCACTATTATCGTCATTGCTTATTCCTTATGTTACCTAACGTAATATAGAACATACGTATTTCATAAAAAACACGTAAATCAGATAAGTGGTTCTTTAGTGTTAAGCGCACTAACGGACGGACAGACAGAGAAACCTTGCGTTTTATATATTATATATTTTTTTTTATATATAAATATTAAGTTACGATTTAAAAAAAAAAATCGTAAATCGGATAAGTGGTTCCCGAATGATAAGCGCACTAATGGACACAGAGACACGTTGTAGCCTGGCACGTTGGAGCGCTATTTTTATAACGTCTCGTTGCGGCGTTATTTTATATAGCCTCAACTTTCTTTATTTTTAATAAATATTTTATTTATTAAATAGAAGCCGTTATTGGCCCCTTATGTATTTCTATATCTTAATTTTTGAGAATGGATTGAGTGGATATTAATACTGATAGAGCAAAAACTAGATATAAGCTAGCTCATTTTTTACTAGTAGAGTACATGGAAATCGAGGTAATTTTTGTACGCCTTTTGAAAACAGTGTCTACAGTTGTTTAAAATTTGGTTGTACTGTTTTTGGGCACCATTCATTTTAGAATAAAAAGAATCTAACTGCAGCGCAAAAAATGAAAAAAATACTGAAGGGTTATTTAGTTGTTAAAATAAGTTTTAATATGGTACAACCGTTGCGTCCTGAAAGATAAACTGGGTAGTTCAGTGAAACGCTACATTTTTAAATGCCATAAAGAAGGGTATATTAACAAAATAAAAATTCTTCCTCTTATTACACTCTTAAAATTACATTAACTAAATAAAAATCCCTTAGACTATGAGAATGTACAGATTTAAACTAGAGTTCTATGAATTACTGAGCCTAAGTAAAAAAAAAAACAAAAAAGGCTTTTGAAAAAACACGAATCTAAAAGTTTCTAAAATTAACTCCGTGGATTTACGTGTTGACTTAGTTGTTGGAAACACACTTTGTAGACAGGAAGAAATATTTAACTGGTGTGCATTTGACTTACTGGTTGGCTTCTCCTCGTGCGTTTTCCATAAGCTGCTTGGCCTCTCATCTCTCATCGAAAATATTGTCTCAGCCGCCACTCTCCTAGGTAGCTAATCACTTTTTGACCCGAGATGTCCTAGGATGAGCAGAATATTTTAAGATTGGAAAAGGGCATCAAACTTGAGATCTAGAAACTGCACCCCACTAAATAATGAAAAAAACCGTTATTGCACTACGGCATGACGGAAGAAAAAAGCCTACTACGGCATGCTGGAGGAAAAAGCCACTATGGCATGCTGGCGGAAAAAGCCCTTACTGCATCTCAGAGGAAAAAGACCTTAAAAATTCGAAATGGCTGCTTAAATATCTTTGCCCCTTCTCCTTGGGTCACTTCCGGCACGCAAATTTCGACACATTCAAAGCGTACTAATAAAGTTGGCAACACGCGTTTCGCACTACCGGCTCAAAAATTTAAACTGCTTAACTTAAATTAGGAAGTATTACATGAATTATTGATAGAAAAACAGTGTTGTAACATGATCTTAAAATCAAGGAAAAAATGAATGTTACAACGTTTTATTTTATATATTGTATTCTTTGTTACATGATATTGTTCCATATTTAACGGTTTAGGCAGCGTATTGCAAGAGAGAGCGCCGGCAAACTTTTTTCGACTTGATTCACTATTATCGTCACTACTTATTTCTTATATTATCTAACGTAATAAAATATATCCTATAATCTGACCAGAGAACATATGTATAAATTTAATAAGAAACACGTAAATCGGATAAGTGGTTCTCGAGTGATAAGCACACTATAACGGACAGACAGGCAGAGAGACGTTGCATTTTATATATATTATAGATTATAGATTATTACTGTTATTACATAACCTGAAAAGAGAACATATGTATGAACAAAAAAAAAAAACAGGTAAATCGGATAAGTGGTTTTCTAGTGATAAGCGCACTAACGAACAGACAGACAGACAGACGGCATGATATCGTTACATGTTTAAAGGTTTAGGCAGTATATTGCAAGAGAACGCGCTAGCAACAAATTTTTTGCCGACTTGATTCACTATTATCGTCACTGATTATTACGTTACCTACCGTAATAAAATATATCCTATAACCTGGCCAGGGAACATATGTATGTTTAAAAAAAAAAACACGTAAATCGGATAAGTGATTCTCGAGGGATAAGCTCACTAACAGACAGACAGACAGAGAGACGTTGTATTTTATACATATTATAGAAGATTATAGATAACCTGGTCAGAGAGCAAAGGTATGAATTAAGAAAAAAAACACCTAAATCGGATAAGTGGTTCTCGAGTGATAAGCGCACTAACGGACAAACAGGCAGACGGACAGAGAGACGTTGCGTTTTATATACACTCCTGGAGAAAATTAACGCAACAATATATTAAATCATACAAATCTTTATAATGAATTAATTTTAATAATTTTTTATGAAAATTGGTTACACTAAAAGTTAGAAAAAACTTATTCGGATACTTTAAAAGTGAATTAGCTACCAAATTTCTCTATAAGATTCGAATTAAAATTATTCTCAAGACCTAATAACAAAATCGTTGAAATTAAGTATTAATGAAAAAAATAAACTGGGACACTAGTAGCAAAATTAATGGTGTAATTGGGACACTAGTAGCGTGTGTTGTTTCTTCAACTTCGGATGACAGCGTTTATGCGCCTAGGCATGCTTCTAATTAAATTTTGGATAAAATCTTGAGGAATTTGCTCCCATTCTGTGATAACTGCATTTTCAAGTTCCCTCAGGTTTCTAGGTGCAGGTATATGACGTTCCACATTTTTCTTCAGGTGATCCCATACATGTTCTATCGGATTCAGATCCGGGCGTTTTGGTGGCCATTGCATAATCGGTATATCAACTTGATTAAGATAATCGAGTACCTCCCTAGCCACGTGAGGTCGAGCGTTGTCTTACATAAACAGAAAATTGGGCCCCACAAAATGACCGAAAGGCATCACATGTTCTATTACAATATTCTCAAGATAGTAGTCAGCATTCATGGATCTCGTACGGACAGGAACTAACTCTGTGCGAGCATCAAAGCAGATGCCACCCCCCCCAGAACATAACAGAGCCACCGCCGAATGGAATCCTCGCAGAGATATTGCAAGGAGCAATCCTCCCTCTCCTGGTTTTCGCCATACTCGCTCACGACCATCAGGATGTTTTAGACTAACCCTAGTTTCATCTGTGAAGAAAACTTATTTCCAATCATCCACAGACTAGTTTTCGTGATTTCGAGCGAAACGTAACCTAGCAACTCTGTTCTCTCTAGTGAGCAAGGGCGCAGTGGCTGGTCTCCTACTGTTTAATCCAGCTTCATTTAACCGTCTTCTAACTGTTTTAGAAGAAATTGTGATATTCTTAAAGCATATTGTCTCATAAAACGTTCATCTAGGTCTCTAGCGCATCGTTTTCGCCCTTGCCCTAGCTTTCTAGAATAAGTTCCTACTTCATTCAAGCGTCTTACCATACGATTATTGTGGAACGATGTTTGCCTAACAAATTAGCAACATAACTCTGACAATATCCCTCGTCCAATAAACCTGAGGCTCGCACTACCTCGTGTTCAGTTAAATTCCTTGTTCGATTCATTTTTCTAATTCTTCGGGGTCAAAAATAAAACAGTCTAATACAAAAACGTATTACTTTGAAAAAGAGAACAATTTATAAGCTTACTTTTAAAGAAAATCTATCGCATTATTACAGAAAATTGTTTATCTTCTAAAAAATTCTTTAAAATGTAAATCTAAGCGAATTGTTTTGATTTCTGTCATGAACAACGAAACAAAATATGCAAAGCCTACTATTCAAATACTCGATAAACTTTAAAATTGACATAAGAAAAAGATAAATTAATTTTCAAATTGTTGCGTTAATTTTCTCCAGGAGTTTATATTATATTCTTTGCTACATGATATTGTCCCTTATTTAATGGTTTAGGCAGTGGATTGCAAGGGAACGCGCTAGCGGCAAACTTTTTTCCAACTTGATTCACTATTATCGTCACTGCTTATTCTTTCTGTTACCTAACGTTAAAAATATAGCCTATACCATGCCAGAGAACATATGTACGTTTTTTTAAAAAAAGCACGTAAATTGGACAAGTGGTTCTCGACTGATAAGCGCATTAACGGACAGACAGACAGACAGAGAGACGTTGCATTTTATGTATATTATAGATTGAAGATGTATCAAATATGTCAATAATGTGTTTTTTTTTTTTTTTTTGTATGTTAGTTATTTCATGTAACTCATCTCAGGTTTTTATTTTGCATTCGTTATATTCCGGCGACCTGTGTATAGGCCTTCACATTTATTTTCATTTTCCTTGGGGTGGATAGAATATCCCACTCTTACTCCACATTCACGTCTAGTTATATAGGAATGCAGTAGTGACACTACATAAAGTGGCAGATTATGCAAACCCAAGAGTTTATATAGAAGCCCGTTGACCCAAACGGTATCGAAAGCTTTGAGGATATCAAGGTCAATCGCAACATTGCTCTGCTGTACGTTCATTTTGTTGAGTGTATCCTGTAATACTTTGGTAATTAGCAGAATAGTCCTATGCCCGTCCCTGAATCCAAATTGCTCTTTTTGATACTTGTCGCCCATTAAGAAAATTGCATTTCAACAGTATTATGAGAATCGTTCATCATTTTTGGTTCATATAATCAAAAAATATTTAAACATAATTATTTACAATTAAACATATAACTGAAGGAGATCTCGAGTGACTCGGAGCCTTTGTACCTTTTTACCATTTAAGTGTATTCTTGTTATTGGGTCAAATCTAGTATTAATATTTTATCTGCTGTGAAGCGCTATGTAGAGCTAAAAATAAACTTTAGCATTAGATTGCGAAAAATCCAAAAGTTCTATTGATATTAGTAACTTTTGTTAAGGTAGGAAATTCAAAAAGTTTGGTAAACATTTAACTACTTAAATTTTGTCGACACACCACAGATATTTAGAAACTCAGTGTTCATAGGCTTCCTTCATTTACGTGACCACTGAGTATACAGTAATTTTCTATTATCACGATATACCTCATTTATGTTGGAGAGGTATTGCCATCAAAGATGTTGAGATAACTTTTGAATATCCTTTTTTTATTAAGAAATTAATTCATCTTTTATTTGTCAAGAATTTGGATTTACAGTTCTTCAAAATTTTTTTCTCTTTATTCACATATACCTGGCTTAATGGAAACTCGGTGTCTTTTTAAACTTGCACTTATGGATATGTGCTTTCGGCACATGAATTGGCATTTCTCAAGAAAGAAGAAGGACAGTAACAGGGCACTGGCAACAAACAATCCTAAGTTTAACTACTGGGAAACGCCCTTATAAGGAGAAGAGATGAGCAATCAAAGATCTAAAGGCTCTAGTGTCTGCTTTTTATTTTGTTATCGAGCTTTCGCTGCCTAATGGTAGCTTCTTCTGGATTCTAAAAATGCAAACCAGGTACAGAAAAATAAACTTAAAACGTTCGTTTTTAAAATGTGATTCAATGAATTATAAGACTGTATGAGAAATTACTTACAAAAATTTAGCAGTTAATTCATCTCTGGTGAAGACAATAAAATTTCCATTTGTGTTGGCCAGGTAGTAGGTATGAGTACAAAAACATGATAAAAAGGCACTTAGAGAGTTACACAAGTATTAAAAATAAAACGTTGTCAGTAAACATTAATCAAGAATACTTTTTAAGACAGAACACAACTGTAAGAAACACCATGATGTTGAAATGGTACTCCATTTTAAAAATCTTTTTTGACATCAAGTTTAGTAACTTACTTAGTGATATTTGAGTCTGAACCGGATATTGTTGGTAGTATATGTCGTCATCAAGGTCGACAAAAAACCACAAAAGCATTAAAGTTAGAGATGTGGTAAACTTTTTTTGGTGGATGAGTATTGAGTATTAGACAAATTATTTATTATTAACGATTTTTATTTTTTAGTTTTAATTTTGTAACAAGGGGACTTAAATTTGATGAATGTTACTATTAGACGAGTTATTTATTATTAATTATATTAATTCTTTAATTGGACTATTAATATTGGATGTTATTTGGATGTTATTTATGATTTATATCATATTTAATTTTTAATTTTATAACAAGAAGACACAAAAAAAAGTAATTAGTAATAAAAAGCAGGAATAACAGAATGAGAAAAGTTACGTCAACTTTACTGGAAACTAATTTTTTCATAAAAATCGTTCTTTTTCATTGGTTTGGTATGGTTTTGTGTTAGTAAATAGGTGTACATGGAGCTCAATCCTTCTATGTGTTTTTTGTGATTGAGATTATTTTTACAAGTTTTTATGTAACAAATTTCCAAGACACTTCTTCTGAAGTAATTAGTCTCAACATCCAGAATGAAGCTGTTGTTATATTGTACTCCGTGATCTGTATTATTTACGTGCGTGTAAGTTCAAGCTAGTTGCGTTAGGTTTGTGTTTGCTATCACTTTTGCGTAACGCTAATCTCTTAGAGAGCTTTTGTGAAGTTTGTCCAACGTAGACTAAACCATATTGACAAGGAATGCTGTAGATTATATTAGATCTTTGTAAAGTATCGGTTTTATCTTTTAAATTGGTATAAAAACAATTCATTCTTTTTATGTTGTAATTAGAAATCTTAATGTTTGTATTCTTAAAAAGAGAAGACACGGACTGGGAAAGACCTATGTATTGCAACTTTTCTGCTTTAATATTGACATTAGTGGTGACAGTTGGATTGATTTGAAGGGGGGGGTCTTTGAAAATGCTTTTTAATTAGAGCTTTAGGATAGTAATTGTCCAACAAGATGTTTTCCAACAGTTTTACATTTTTTTCTTTAAAAAAGGGGTGGCAAATCTTATCTAAACTATTTTTTAATCCTCTGATGATGTTCAGTTTCTGTTTCATAGGGTGGTAAGAATGGAATGGGATATATCTACCCGAACTTGATTTTTTCCTATACCAGTCAAGTTTGACTGTATTATTTTCAGAGTGTACAACCCTAGTATCCAAAAACGGAACAGCACAGTCAGTCTCCTCCTCAACAGTAAATACTAATTTATGATTGAAATAATTGTAAATACTAAGAGTGTTCTGTACACTTCCGGCAGGTAAAGGCACTAGCAAGTTATCTACATATACGAAACCGTTATGAATAAACTTCTTTATTTTGTCATTTCAAAAGTGGAATTTGAATTTCCCCTTCTGTTTCAATGTTGTGGATGCTTTTACCTTTGTTGACTTGATGAGGACTGTGAAATTACCTGATAATTTTGTTTTGATTTCGTTGGATGTTGTATCGTTGTTCACTAACATACCTCTTGAATTGATTATTCAGGTTTTGGAAGATAAATGGGACCCAATTGGAGTACATACGATACTATCAAAAGCCAATTTCCTTAAATTAATTACTTTTGTTTTCAATAACACTTTTTTTTGGCTTTAATAATAAATCTTACAGACAGATTTTTGGAACTCCCATGGGGTCCCCCATTAATCCCATTTTGGCTACAATCATGCTTGATCATATTTTAGATACTATAATACCAACATTGCCATTCCAGTTCCCTTTTACTTACAAATATGTGGACGACATTATTTGTTCTGTACCAGAAGACCACATTCAGTTGACTTTAGGTGTTTTTAACGCGGTTAATGACAAATTACATTTTACTGTTGAGACTGGAGATGGATCATAGTGTCCCCTAGTGTCCTTGATACACGGGTACTAAGAACTAATGCTAATAATCTCATACTTGACTGGTACCAGAAACCAACAGCATCTGGTACATATTTAAACTAGTGGTCCAACCACAGTACTAATCATAAATTTAATACTATGTAGCTATGAGACATAGAATCACTAATATTAGTGATGATAGTTTTCTTCAAAAGTACTTAAATAACTTAGATAACTTTACAGATAGGATAGTTTTAATTTTCGAAGCTTATCCAGATTTAAAATAGCTAAATACAATCTACTAAACAATTCCAAGCTTTTTAGCCAAGTTAAACAAAAAACACCCTTAATGTATTTGCACTAATACGATCTATAGGTTATCCTGTTTGGATTGCTATACCACTTACATAGGACAAATCTCCCATAGTTAAAGCAAAGGATGACACAACATAGAAGTGATTGCTTACGGAAGCAAACATCTTGTGCTGTTGTAAACCACCAGTTAGGGACAGAGCATAAATTTGGTTTCGTTAATGCTGAAATATAAGAGCAACAATCAAATTATAAAAAGCGCTTGTTCCTTGAGATGGGCAATATACAAAGGGACAAACATTTCATCAATTATAGGACTGATACTAGTAAATTAAGTAATATATATTGTAACATTCTATCCTCCTAATGTAGATTGTATTTTGTATTAGAATATATTAAGTTTAAGACCTTTTAACTTTAATTGGTAAGTAATTTTAGTTATATAGGCGACGGTTTCGTCGGCTGATGTATGAAATTCATTGTAGTTGACTCCTGAAGAAGCCGAAAAGAGGTCGGCTAAATATTAAGTATAAACAAGAAATGAGTTGAATTTCCTACCGTAACAAAAGTTATTAATATCAATAGAATTTTTGGATTTTTCGCTCTACGTAGGACTTCACAGCAGATAAAATGTTAATACTAGATTTGACCCAATAACAGGAATACACTTAAATGGTAAAAAAGTACAAAGGCTCCGAGTCACTGGAGATCTCCTTCAGTTATATGTTTAATTGTAAATAATTATGTTTAAATATTTTTTGAATATATGAACCAAAAATGATGAACGATTCTCATAATACTGTTGAAATGCAATTTTCTTAATGGGCGACAAGTATCAAAAAGAGCAATTTGGATTCAGGGGCGGGCATAGGACTATTCTGCTAATTACCAAAGTATTACAGGATACACTCAACAAAATGAACGTACAGCAGAGCAATGTTGCGCTTGACCTTGATATCCACAAACCGTTCGATACTGTTTGTCTCAACGGGCTTTTATATAAACTCTTGGGTTTGCATAATCTGCCACTTTATGTAGTGTCACTACTGCATTCCTATATAACTAGACGTGAATGTGAGTTAGAGTGGGATATTCTCTATCCACCCTGAGGAAAATGAAAATAAATGTGAAGGCCTAACTAAGGAATTTACATAAACGAACCAATTAAAACTAATGGCATCCAAGTACCCTTCAGAAACCGTCTGAAATACCTGGGTGTCCTAATAAACACCAGATTGAGATTCCACCTACACGGCAATCATATCCTGAAAAAAGCCTTTATTGCTATGCATAACCTATATGCACAGTTCGCACCATTCTCAGCTGAGTTTTCAGAATAAACTGATGCTACACAAACAAATTATAAGACCTGTGATGATGTATGTTGTGCCAGTATGGTACAGTATATCAGATACACAGGTCGCCCAAATATAACGAATGCAAAATAAAAACCTGAGATAAGTTACATGAAATAACTAACATACAATAAATAAAAAAAAACAGATTATTGACATATCTGATACATCTCCAATCTATAATATACATAAAATGCAACGTCTCTCTGTCTGTCTGTCTGTCTGTGCGTTAGTGCGCTTATGACTTGAAAACCACTTTTCCGATTTACATTTTTTTTAATTCGTACATTTGTTCTCTGGCCAGGTTATCTATAATCTTCTATAATATATATAAAATGCAACGTCTCTCTGTGTGTCTGTCTGTTTGTCCGTCAGTGCGCGTATCACTCGAGAACCACTTATCCGATTTACTTGTTTTTTTTTTAAACATGCATATGTTCTCTGGACAGGTTATAGGCTATATTTTTAATTCATACATTTGTTCTGTGGCCAAATTATCTAGAATCTTCTATAATATATATAAAAATGTAACGCCTGTTAGTGTGCTTATCACTCGAGAGCCATTTATCCGATTTACGTGTTTTTTTTTTAATTCTTACATTTATTCTGTGGCCAGGTTATCTAGAATCTTCTATAATATATATAAAATGTAACGTCCGTTAGTGCGCTTATCACTCGAGAACCACTTATCCAATTTACGTCTTTTTTTTAAAAACATACATATGTTCTCTGGCCAGGTATAGGTTATATTTTTATTACGTTAGATAACATAAAGAATAAGCAGTAACTAGCGCGTTCTCTTGCAATACACTGCCTAAACCATTAAATAAGGGACAATATCATGTAGCAAAGAATATAATATATATAAAATGCAACGTCTCTCTGTCCGTCTGTCTGTTTGGCCGTTAGTGCGCTTGTCACTCGAGAACCACTTATCCGATTTAGGTGTTTTTTTTTCTAATTCATACATTTGCTCTCTGACTAGGTAATCTATAATCTTCTATAATATGTATAAAATGCAACGTCTCTGCGTCTGTCTGTTAGTGAGCTTATCACTCGGAAATCACTTATCCGATTTACGTTGTTATTTATGGTCATTCTTGTTAGATTAATTCGCACACTTCATGTGAGTCACTTGCAGTTTTTTATCAATAAATATAAGATTGAAATTAAAAATTACAAATTAAAAATTATTAATTAAAAATTAGACTCAACGATACTAATTCTTCATGCCTAATTTTCTTTATTGGTTGCTTCGTTATCTCTTTTTCAGTTTGTGCCTGATGAAGGTCCCAATCTAGGACCGAAATGTTGGCTAAATGAATATAGTGTGAACATCTGTTCATGCCCTTTTTGCCGAGTTCCCCAATTAGTTTCATAACTTAGGATTTTGTTAGATACGGCAACCTTTGCTTTCTCTCTCTTT
>CM032456.1:135157496-135173155 GCA_019049505.1 Pachyrhynchus sulphureomaculatus
ACCACAGAAGAAGAGTCGAAACAATGCTGTCCCCTTCCTGGACACAAGAGTCATCAGAGGTCCTGATGGTGTTATCAGACTTGATTGGTATAGAAAACCAACTTCTTCAGGCATTCCATGCCAACTCCGGCCATGATTGGAAAGTGAAAGTAAATGTCATAAAGGGTCTCTACCGAAGAGTCAAAAAATATAGCTCACCCGGATTATCTATCTCAAGCACAAACATTACTCACCAATCTCTTCATGGAAAATGGGTACAATAAGAAGTTCCTGCTCAAGACCAAGGATGAAGTTGATAAGCTCTTCCTCTCTGATAGCATCTTACCAGAGCCTCCTCCTATACCTTTATCCCCTCCCCTCCCTCCACCTCCTTTACCTCCTGCCAGCCATACGGAAACAGGTCTTTCGTTACTCTCTTTGCCCTTTATACCCGGTCTTACTTCAAAATTGGTTCATATTCTGCGTGTCATTCCCATGTTAAGATTGCAAAATATTATTTCCAT
This sequence comes from Pachyrhynchus sulphureomaculatus, assembly GCA_019049505.1. NCBI lineage: Eukaryota > Metazoa > Arthropoda > Insecta > Coleoptera > Curculionidae > Pachyrhynchus > Pachyrhynchus sulphureomaculatus. The sequence continues at coordinate 135,158,000 of CM032456.1, forward strand.
AAAAACAAACGTATTTTTAGCAAATTGAAATCCTCTCTACCCATTCTTTCTATGTTAGATATTGTTTACTCCATTTCCTGTCTTAATTGCCCCGCTGTGTATATTGGCCAGACGTCACAGTCTCTCAATCGTCGCATTGCATTACATAAAAGCGACACCAGATGTCATCCTCAAAAGTGTGCACTGGCGATCCACTCTATCGATAATTGGACATTCCTTCAATTTCAGAGAACCAGAAATTCTTCATATCCAAAAAACCTTCTTAAAAGAGAATTCCTTGAGATGTGCTATATCAACGAAAATCCCCACAACATTAATAAAAGAACTGATCTTGACGGCTTGAGCAACATATATAGTTTTCCCCTCTCTTGTGATTTGCCTTCCCCACATAATGTCTCTGAATCGTCACTCTCGTCATAATTTTTCGTCTTCGGTAGTCTATAGCTCTGTCCTCCTACATATTTGTTCCTCTGAGTGCCCCCTTGTTTGAGTACATGTTTTCTCTGGTTCCCATGAAATTCTTTATAATTACACTCCCATTTTTATTAAAATTGCTGTAGTATATATACCTAATTAATAAAAAAAAAACCTTTTCACTTGCCAGCTCCTTTTCCTGTTCCCCTATTCTCCTCTCAAGAAGAAGAAAAATCATTTCCTCCCTATGCCACTTAATTTCCATACCGTTGCAAAATTTTGCGTTTCCTATTGGGTACTTTTCCTTTTATACCAAAATTTCATTATATGACGTAGTACCTAATTTCTACTTCGTAACCGGTTTTTTGCTGGTTGTTCAACCTTTTTTCCCTTTTATTTTGAGTGATCCTTACATCTGTCAGGTGATCGTCCTTTTTGTCAGCGCCTTGTCAAACTTGTCACTTCTCTTTTCAGCTGGCAGGTGGTTAATTAATTTTGATTTTTCTGCATCCAAGGTTTCTAATGGCATCCTTGCTGTAAATGCCATATTTTTAAATTTAATATGTTAGTGAATAGTGGCTGTTTTATTTCAGTGTTGGTCTTTGTTATGGCAATTGTTATTTATAGTCATTCTTGTTAGATTAATTCGCATACCGCATGTGAGTCACTCGCAATTTTGTTTTGACATTTCTTCCTAATAATAATAATAACAAGGACAACACGCAACTACCAAGGCTGGAAAACCAAGACAGCGGTTAAAGTGGACGGATGAGATGAATAGGACGGTGATGCGCTGTTACTACACCCCCACCAAACTCGAAAACAATAACATCGGGCTACAGACAGCAACTGCACAGACTTTTCTTGACCGAATATCCAGATCTGCAATTACTTGTTTCAGAACAGAGAGTAATAGACCAAAAAAGAGTTATTACCAAGAACAATCGTCTCACACCTCTCGAATTGCAAACCATCAAGGACACAGTGGCTGTTGAACTGAACACAGACCAACCAAACAATAGAAACAATAAAGCAGATTCCGAACCAGCCTCACACACACAACACACCCAGTCGAACACAACAGAACCCACCACCCAGGAGGAGCATAACGCAAAATAATATTGCGAGTACCGCGCAACACCATATCACAGACAGCAACATGAATCACTCCCCACCCTCAACAACATCCACACAACATCACCCCGAATCACCTCTCATACAAACACTTAAAGCAAAAATGGAGTCACATCTAGCTCGATGGTCAGGGCACCGACCCCACAACAAGAAATCCCATCCCTCGTTTAATCTTCAGACAGAGCACGCAACTAATCCTCAACACACTAAACAAGCACATAATACGTCAGTATATAACAGACTTAAGCACAATCGAAGACATTCACACAATAATATACGCAGCAGCAATCACAACTCTAACACAAAATAATCAAAAACTCCCTCAACGACAAGGAAACCCCAACAGGACAAAACCAAAAATTCAAATGGCAAATAAGAATAGAAAACAAAATCAACAACATCAGGAGAGATATAGGACATCTTACCCAGTTTATAAGCGGGAACGTGTCCAAACGTGTCACACAGGGGGCAAACAAGATCAAATCTAAGTCTCCCAACAGAACACTGCCAGAAATCCTCGATACCTTGAAACAAAAACTATCTGTATATGCCGCAAGACTCCGTAGATACAAAGAATCAAATGAGAGGAAAGACACCAACAACCTCTTCCGAAGAAGCGAAAAACACTTCTACCGGAAAACTATGTACAACAAACAGACAGCAGTGACTGAACCACCAACCAAAACAAGAACTCACAGATTATTGGAAAAGTATCTGGTCAGAACCCAAACTACACAATAATAACACCCCCTGGATCAAAGCCGAAGAAGACAAACAAAAACATGTGACAGAACAAGAAAATACCACATTAAATACACAAGAAATTACAGAAACTATCAAACACACAACTGGAAATGTCCTGGAATAGACAATATACAAAACTTCTGGTACAAACAGTTCACCACCACACACGAAGCACTCACGCACCAAATCAACAAAGCCATTCTACAACCACACACATTTCCCACTTTCCTCACATAAGGAATAACATACGTTAAACCCAAAAGCTCAGACACCACAAACCCGTCAAACTACCGACCTATCACCTGTCTTCCAACCCTATACAAGATCATCACAGCCACAATTTCGAAGAAAATACAACAACACCTAACAGACAACAATATTCTCACAGAAGAGCAGAAGGGATGCAGGAAAAATAGTCGAGGATGCAAAGAGCAGCTGATTATAGATAGCGTGATTATGGGACAAACCAGAAAAGAACACAGAAACCTTCACATCGGTTACATAGACTATAAAAAAGCCTTCGACTCCATACCCCACAGCTGGTTAATCAGGGCCCTAGAAATCTATAAAATCAACCACACCTCAGGCAGTTTCTCGCGCAAATTATGAAAACATGGAAAACCAAAATACGCCTAGAAACACAAACCGAACGGATCCAAACAGAAGAGCTGTACATCAGACGGGGTATATTTCAGGGAGACTCGCTCAGTGCTCTATGTTTTGCCTCTGTCTCAATCCACTCTCAAATATACTAAACAGAACAGAGCATGGCTTCAATACCAGACACCAAAAAGTGAATCAACATAAAATAAACCACCTCCTATATATGGACGACATAAAACTCTACGCTGCCACACAAACACAGCTGAAAGAACTCCTCAAAATTACAGAAATATTCACCTTAGATGTCAATATGGAATTTGGTATAAGTAAATGCAAAGTGCTCCACATCAACAAATGCCAATGGAACTGCCACCATAAGACAGAAACCATCAACAATGAAACGCTCGATAACATATTCGACAAAGAAACATACAAATATCTAGGCTTCCAACAAAGCACCAAACTCAACCACACTCACATCAAAACAGAGCTCAGAACCGAATTCAAAAACAGCCTGACGAAACTTTTGCAAACAAAACTCAACTATAACAATCTCACTAAAGCCATCAACACGTTTCGCTATACCTATACTCACATATTCATTTGGTATCATCAAATGGTCACAAACAGACATAGAAAATATTCACATCCTTATACGATCTCAATTCACCAAATACAGAAAATTACACCCCAACGCATGCAAAGAAAGACTTACCATACAGAGGAAGGCAGGAGGAAGAGGAATTATAGACATCAGATCATTACACACAAAACAAATACAAACACTTAGGAAATTCTTTCACAGCAAGCAAACCAGCCTCCACACAGCGACAGTGAAAGCAGACAAAAACTACACACCTCTCGACTTAGCCCGGGCCGACCACTCAGCAGACACACACAGTCACACCCAATTACAACAGGATAAGATGAATACGTGGTCAGAGAAAACACTCCACGGAAAACACAGATACCACATAGAACAAGACCACGTAAAAAAATAAAAAAACAATCATACACCTGGTTACGGGATGGGCAGCTGTTCCTTGAAACAGAAGGCTTCTTACTTGCCATCCAGGATAAAGTAATATTAACCAGAAACTACCAAAAGCATATCATCAAAGACCCGACTATTGAAGAGGACAGATGTAGGAAATGCCACCAGCAGAAAGAAACGATCGAACACATAACGAGCGGATGTAAAATATTGGCCGGAACGGAGTACACAGCCAGGCATGATTCAGCTGCCAAAGTGGTTCACCAAGCACTAGCCACAACCTACAAACTCATAGAAAACACAGATCCCTACTACAAATACACGCCAACATCTATACTTGAAAATGAAGATTACAAGCTCTACTGGGACATCGGTATCCATACAGATAAAACAGTCTCAGCCAATAGACCCGATATCACTTTTTCAGTGCAAAAAAGGAAAAAGTCACCTATCTAATTGACATAGCTGTCCCCAACGACACAAACATCCAAACGAAATACACAGAAAAAATTTCCAAATACACAGACCTTGCAACGGAAAAATAAAAAGGCTATGGAGACAAGAAAAAGTCATCATTGTCCCCCCTCATTATATTAGCCACAGGCCTTACACCAATAACATTCACACCACATTTATTGCAATTAGGACTCAACACAGACATACACAGAAACATTCAGAAGTCAGTGATTTTGAAAACATGTAACATTGTCAGGTCATTCCTTAATACGGAATGGTAATAGCGTTTGTGCTGACTTGGTTTTGGCCCGTTAGCCAAACATGGAACCACATTGATCAAATGTGAGAAAGAAGAACTTTTTGTAATAATAATAATTTATGGTTCTTCAGAACAACAATACTTTTAAACTACAATAAGTTTTTTTATCAATAATTATAAGATTGAAATTAAAAATTACGAATTGAAAATTATTAATTAAAAATTAGACTTAACAATACTAATTCTTCAAGCCTAATTTTCTTTATTGGTTGCTTCGTTATCTCTTTTTCAGTTTGTGCCCTGATGAAGGTCCCAACCTAGGACCGAAATAGTGGCTAAATGAATAGAGTGTGAACATCTCTTGATGCCCTTTTCGCCGAGTTCCCCAACTAGTTTCATAACTTAGGATTTTTGTTAGATACGGCAACCTTTGATTTCTCGCTCTTTATTTTTTATATATGTATATATATTATATATATATATATATATATATATATATATATATATATATATTATATATATATACATTATATATATATATATATATATATATATATATATATTATATATATATATATATATATATATATATATATATATATATATATATATATATATATATATATATATATATATATATATATATATATATATATATATATATATATATATATATATATATATATATATATATATATATATATATATATATATATATATATATATATATATATATATATACGTTATTTATAGCTATTTGTTTTATAATTTTTAATTCTTTCTGGTAATTTTCTATATTCATTGGACAATAATTATTCGGTGCAATGGTATGCTGCTTATTTATGAGAGTAAGGATGTAAAGAGGAGCTGTGGATAGTAGTATCAGTATGTGACGATTTATGACAGATTGAGAAACTAACCTTATTATTCTCTCTCGTTATTTTTAAACTAAGGAATTGATCGCGTTGTCTGCTTTTCTGCTTCTAGAGTAAATGTTATGTTACTACAAGTTAGTGTATTCGGAAAAAAAATTTAATCGTTCCTGTAAAACATATTAAAATATCATCTCCATATCTGTACAGTAGAGACATTTAGAGAACAGCTCCTGATTTTTTATTTTATTTTATAAGTTATCCATGAAAATTTCCTCTCGCAAAGGGCTTAATGGGCTACCCGAGATAATGCATTCGCCAGCTGAGTATATTTTATTGTCGAACTGGATATAATTTTGTTCAAAACAAATTTTGAAAGTCGAGATAATTTCTAAAATTGTGGTAATGTTTACTTTCTTTTTAAATAATAACTGATCTATTATCTCTGCTGCTTCCGTAGGTGATACACTGGATATATTTTTTACATCATCACTCAACAATCTGTAGCAGCTTCAGTTTTTAATACACCAAGGGTGGTTTAAGGACCCTCAGTCTTTTCAATCTATATATGTATATAAATATATATATATATATATATATATATATATATATATATATATATATATATATATATATATATATATATATATATATATATATATATATATATATATATATATATGTATATATATATATATATATATATATATATATATATATATATATATATATATATATATATATATATATATATATATATATATATATATATATATATATATATATATATATATAAAGTGGTCTGAAAACATTTTCATTTCTGTAACTCTTTTATTTCCTTATTTATTAGCTTTCGCTATGTAATAAGATGAACTGGAGACGGACACCTCATCTTGAAAAAAATTTAGCTTGTTTTTATTGCAACATGAGAATGAAAACTCAGAGGTAAATATCTTCTCTGAATTTTCACGAACTTTATTTCATAACATTATTGAAAAGTTGAGAACACTAAATTAGGGCGACATAAAACCGAATAGTTTCTAAAGCTTTAGGAAACAAACTGTGACATTAATCACCACAAAAAGTTCGTATACTTTTGATTTTAAGTTTAGTGCAGTTAAATTATACGAAAATAAAACAATTCAAAAGTTTTTGGTTGGTAAAACTCTATTTAGGGTAAAGTAGATCAGTGAAACTTGTGAATACTTTTTATACATAAGTTTAAATTTTTAAGCTAAGAACTCTTTTATTTTTAAATTATCTGAAGTTTTTCGTTGAATTTTTCATTTAAACCTAATTACTGTAACTGTAAAACGTCAAATAGAGAGTTATTTTCTACATATAATTATTGCTCTAGCCACAAAATGGTAGCCATGTTACTTATTACCGGCTGACAGATTTTAATGGGGACCAAAAACATTATAGTTGTGTGTGTACACACGAGTCCTGGCCTAGACTACCCATAATTTTGATTGATATCAAAACGCGCTGAGAATTTTAAAATTTCCAAATATTTTTTCACTGACATTAAAAAAAGAGATTAAACTAATTTTTTTAGCATTTTTGTTTAATAGAATATTTTAACATTTTTTAGTTATTTAAAAATATTCATCCTAGAATCTTCTTGCTTGTATCTTAATCGGTTATGAGCTTTTAAGGCAATCCTTACCAATTTACATTAAATAATAAAACACTGTAATTCTTCATAGTATCTATTTAAGGTATGTTAATTTATTGAAAAAATTAAAAAGAGGCAGAACGCTCCTCGAGTATTTTAAAATAGTTTAGAAGGCAAGGGATATTAGCTTAAAATTTTCAAACGCAATCTTCCTAATGGTATCTCAAAACAAATAAAGGACTTTATGGAGTAGCGGTTAAAATCGGAATGTACCAATAGCAACGCCTGTAATAATAATAATAATATGACTTTACAAACATGTATAAAATTAAATATAATTAAAGGGTTCTTGCATTGTTGCATCTCAAAAATTTGTAGCTGTCCATTTGTTTAGAACGTTATATATTGATCATTTTGCAATTTTTTTCTTACTTCTTTTCCTCTTCTTTCTTTTACCTCATATTGTAGTTTCTGAGACATATGTATTTTTAACTTACATCCATACTATTTTGCACTAGTCATTTAAAATTATAATCTACATTCTCCATTATTTATTAAATTACTTCTTGTCTTAAAACACACTCTTATGAACCATGATTCAGGAATTTTGTATCGTTAGTTATCTACTCAAGATCCGCTGAAAATAGAAAATACAACTTTAATTTGAGCGATATATATTGCCTGGTTTCGAATAATATTAAATTAATCTATTTCCATTATAATAAAATAAAACGTATAAAATTTAATACTAACATGGAGTAAAGAAATAAGAATTTACTAAAATCAGACTACCATGAATTAAATTTGAGCTGCGATATATTTTTGTGGTAGTATCTTAAACCTCTGTAAGAATTTATTATTTTAATTAGATGTAATGGCATAAATATTGTAGTATCTATTAGAATCTATCTAGCAAAGTCTCTTTCAGCGCCCTAAGGAGATAAGGGGCAACTGGGAATCTAGAAAGTTCCGCTATTTTGAAAGCAATTTCAAAAGTGCCAATTTTAAAAACAGAACCTTTAACTTTATCTTATATTTTTATTGTTATTTTTAGATGGTTCAAAATCAGCAACGTTTATTTATTTACTTTTCCGACTTGACAGTTCTCTTTTATTGAATACGAATTAAAATAATTTACCCAATTTTAATGCACTTTTTGGAGAATCTCTTATGAATGTATAGTATAATAGTAACTAAAAAGGAAGTACCGAAAGATCCCCTTCAGAACCCAAAAGACTTATTTGTTCTAAAAGTTTCTAAGGAGCAGAAAATGATTATTAAATTAGGTTTCACTTCCACAACTACACTCAATATTTATTTTACTTAACTTGCAATCATACTGTTTCCGTCATTATTCACACCTGCTGTTTTGTGGCTTTTTGACTAACAGCAATTTGATTCTGGTAGAAAAGTTACTAGCTAAATATTCTGTGTTTAGTAATGAGCAATTTTTTTGTTTAAGATGCACTTTACTTACTAAATTTTAGAATCCTATCTAAAATTTTGATTGTCGATAGAAAAAATAATAACTTCCCAAATGTACAGCAGATTAATAGATATGAGGTGGTTAGCAGCTTCATATACTTGTGAGCTTTGATCAATAACCCCGGCAACTGTGAGGATGAAATACGTCGAAGAATACAAATGGGTCTTACAGCTATGACTCAACTCACAACACTTTGGAGATCTAGGGACATCAGTCGCAATGAGATAATAAATCTAGTTGAATATTCAGGTATGCATCTGAAACCTGGACTATATGTGGTATAATGTGGTGCTGGCTAAGGATGCTGAGAACTCCGTGGACAGCTCGACGAACAAATGCTTCAGTTGAGTTGAGTTGCTTAATGAGGTCACACTGAAGACCGAAGACTTTCCATCACAGTCTATGCTAGCATCCTAAAGTATTTTGGTAACATTACACGTGCTCATAATATGGAGAAACTTGTAGTGCAGGGCACACCAACGAAAGTATGCGACGCGGAAGATCACCTAGCCGCTGGATGGATACGACTGAGATGTTGTTGGGTACCAACATGGAGTAAGCTACAAGATAAACAGATAACACAGAATGTTGACGTGCCACTATTAGAAAATCGCCAATAAACCCGATAGCAAGACTTAATCACGATATATCTGACAAGACATTTAGAATAGAGGAAAGGAGGATCTAAAATTTTAATTTTAACAGTATGTTATATTTTATATAGGTATCGAACACAAATAGTTTCTGAGATATAGACACCTAAGAAGTAAAATATTTACACTTGGATTATCAGTAATAGCTGAACTGAAAGGACGTTTAATATAGTACATATTTTCGTTTAAATAAATAAACTTTGAGTGAACACTGACAAGTTTCATTCAAGAAATTATTCTTGTTTTCGCCAGTGCAGATTTTAGATCTAAATACACTTTAATGCGCTACGATCCATAATCAGAGCTACTATTTTTATAAATTTATACTGAAATATTTTTATTAATTCCTAAATACTAGAATTACTATATATCAGGTACTACAATTTTTTAATGTTTTGCTTTATACTCCATTAATCCTATTTGTAGTGATTTTAAAAATTACAATTTTTAACTAACAAAGTTTTGCAGCTAAGCAGGTTATTTATGTCTCAACGCTAGTGTCGCTAGCGCATCCTGCATCTTCGCAATGCCCGCGTCGCTCGTGTCTCTCGCATCGCTTAAGGCAAGACGCTCACGTAGGCACAGCTTTACAGACTATGCAAAAATATTTTTCCCTGCAATTAACAAAGTAATTCGTGCAGCGTCCTGGGTTGCTCACGTGAGTAGGAAGATTATGAAAACTAAATAAATCTATTTACTTTTAAAAATATTCATAATTTTAGAGCGGTATCTATATTTCATAAATTTAATCACTACGGATTTCAAAATCACGCTTCAACTTACCTTCTGAATATACTAAATCAGACGTTAGAAAATCAAATACAAGCTTATTCCGGTATATTTCGACTGTGCGAGATTTAACATATGTATGCTGGGTTACATCCGGATTAGCCCGGTTAGAATTTGAATCTTAACTGTGTATTTCAATAACATTAATTTAGTCGTAAGGTGATTAAATTCATATTCTTATATAAAACAATATAATATAAAAATAATTTTACTAAACAAATAAAATATGAAGAAACCACTACCTTGTTTTTATTTAAATTTATTTCGAAAATCACATTGGGTTTAAATGGCTTAACAAAGTAAGCCCAATTAAGTGGTATGTCGTAGAATTTTAATCTAGCTTAAAGAGAGAAGCCCTACAGCCTTGAAACTTAAATGGCTTTTCCCGTAGGGCTGTCGGTAATCCCATCCTAAACTAAACATCTAAAAATGTAAATGCCCAGAGATTATGTCTTAGACAAATTAATAACAACAAAATAAGTATCAAACTGTGACACTGATTAATTCATTCGGTTTTCGTGGTTACTGATTGGATAGTTTGACTTCTTTAGCTATGAAAAATAATGTATTTGTAAAAAAATTCCGGCTGAAGCTTTCGCTTGCCTTCTCTAGGTCTGCAGACCTTAGAAACGTAAGTTTTAGTATCCATCAATTAACCGCGGTAACTTCCAAACTAAATAAATCTTCGCTTTTTCAAATTTGGTATACAAATAGTATTTGAGTAAAGTAAGAATTGCTCTCCGTTTTTAATTAAAAGAATAAATAAATTTTAAGCATATATGGTATAAGTGGTACGTGTATAAAGGATAAGAGCGAAAGTTAGAGGGAAATCACTGCCAGTCTAACTTGTTGTATGCCTTTTACAGAATTTGTGTTATTATTTTTTCCATAATGTATACAATGTGTGGATATAGTTTCTGTTACGTTTTATAATATGCATCTATACTTCTAACAAAACAACTTTTAATTGTTCTTTAAGTTAAATAAACAAGTTAGTTTATTGGTTGAGTTGTGGATATATTGAAAGTATTAAATACAATTTGGCTTCGTTAAACGCTGTAAAAACTAAGGGATATATCTTTCAGTTTAAGGTATTTATATTTAATCTAGCTTAAAGAGCAGATCTGTGTTACCCAAACTTTATCGGATTCGCCTTTAGAGTTAGTTGTAAATCTCTCTCTAATGGCAGGCCGAAAAATCTAAGGGCCTCTAAGCCAATGGTCGGATCTACTTAAACGGCAAAATAGACTTCAAATTTTCATTCTGTACAGTTGAGTTAATAACAGATTTTCGATAGATTATTACTTTGTAGGACTCGTGAGACGAATATGTGTGCAAACCAGAAAAATAAACAGGTCATTTTTTTTCCTTTTCATGATACAATAAAAGCTAATAACTTCTTTATTTTGAACCAATATTTTTGGCAGGAAATTTACTGCTTTTAAAAAGTGATGAATTCATTTAATTAAATCTTTTTGGGTCTTTATGTAGAACTCTTAAGGAAATGCTTACAAATTTTATGAAATTCCTGTTCTTTTAACCGCTAAATACAGTCTGTCGAATAAGAACGTGTCCGCGATAATTCATTTTTGGTAGATCCGATTCTAGCGATTCAACAAAAAAAAGGTAGAGGAAACCTTTGTCGGCGCATTTTAGTGAAAGTATCAGTCGTTTCCGAACTTTTGTCGAAGTCACGTAAAATCCAAAATGAGTCACTTGTTTGCGCATAGGTTCGAGGCATCCAAAGGAGCCTAAAATGACACATTCCGCGTAATTAAATTAAAAAGTGGGTGTCGTTTGTGAGAAAGTGAGTAAATTGTATTAAAAAGACAAAAAATGTTGACGAATTGCCAAAACTTGGCTCAGTGGGTAAAATCACTTCGAAAGTCGAGTGTCTTTGTTTTCATGGGACCCGAAATTGACGCTGCATCAAAGAGCAGCAAAATTAAGAAAATCGGGTTTGTATGGGATAATTCGACAACATCTTGGTGCTCATGTTATCGGATTCCGAAGAACGTTGAAGAAACCCTTACTGGGCGAAAATCACGTTGTGAAGTGGCTCGATTGGGCCCACGATAAGATACTAGAGTGGCCCTCACAATCGCCGGACGCCAACCCTACTGAAAACTTTTGGTCCCTTGTAAAGAGAAAGCTCAGAGGAAAGACTCTGAGGACTTTGACTCAGTTATTTCTCGAGATTAGAAAAATTTGGAGATTAATACCGCGCAAGTATGCAGAAAATCTCATCGACAGCATGCCTCGAACATGCCAGGCGATTATTGATGCAAGAAGCGATTGGAAAACTTACTAAGGTAGTTGCGACATTGGTAGCACACCAAAGAATACATTGACGGCAAAAAAATTTCTCGAAACACATATTGTCAAGAATACGAGCGGTCACGTTCTTGCTTGACAGACCGTGGTATTTCGAGACCTAATTGAACATGGTAAAAATACTTCTTCAGTTGTACATAAATATGATATTTCGTATCTTAAAACAAATTAGTGCGGTGTCGCTATGTGGATGGTCTGTGGAGCTGTTGTCGTCAGAATAGCAAATTAGAACATTTTTTGGCGGATTACGGCAGTAGAAAGAAAAGGACAGAACCCCGTTTACCAATTATTTTTAAAAATATAGCTCTACTTGTCCTTTAATCAAAGAGAAATTCTCAAGGCGAATTTAACTATATGTTGTGTGATTGAAATTTTACGGTTCTCATTTAGTGGCAATATTATGATCTAAAAATAATATTTTAAAATCACTGTTTGCAAACATCTATAAAAAACTAATAAACGCCAGAATAATAAACAGTTTAGTAACTATCATTAGATTTGTATAAATATTGTAAACAATATCTTTTAATTAGTATTCGTAAGTGCGAGGGTAAGGAGTTTTATAAATAGATTGATAAAGAGTTTATAAGCATTTTATTACCGACAAAGTTATATAAAATATGAAAAATGTATTACTATTATTTGTACCAGGTGGAAATCTTTCTGTAATTCAGTTGAATTTTAACAACAATATGTCTGTTTTCTTTGAAAACATTGAAATACAGTAATATTGTTAAATTTAAATTTATTGACAACTACAAGAATTTAAAAAAAATAACTCTAATATATATATGGAAATTGTACAGACGTTACGTTAATACAAAAAACAAATATAATAATACCAATGGACCAAATGGACCACTCGATGCGGATAACTTTTTCATTAATGGACTTTCGTTGTATCTGTATTGCTTATATTTCGGTAAAACGAATTTCAATAAAAAGGTTAAGTAAAAAAATGCGTCAGGCGAGAACATAGAAAAAATAAAAATAAAAAAATAGAAATTATTCAGCAGAGCCTTAGGGCGGTGTTTGTAACGTTATATTTTATTTACGTTCCTTTATGAAGCAAATTCCTGACAAACTCTTAAGTTTTTGTTTACTGAAAGTACGGAACACTTATAAGATCACTTGTTGTCCGTCTGTCACACCCGATTTTTCTCCGAAATTATCTGACATAGAGAGTTGAAATTTGGCACAAATATAGGAATTGATTGCCCTATCAGAGTCGTGTAGTTTTGAAAGTTAAATTTTGACTTAAGAGGTTAGTTTTGGGGGTGCAATCGAAAGTGAAAAAAATGAAGGCTTGTAAAAATACATATGATATATGACGTAATACTTGCGTACACTTTTCTTTGTATTTTTTTTTTAAAAACTGCAAAAATCGGTATCCTCCTCCTTTTCTCGAAAAGTACTGCTCAAAAAATTTAGAAAATATTCTGGAATATTCTCTACAAGGTGTAGATTGAAAGAAAATTATGACGAGTTGATAATTTACCTGGTATATAAAAAAAATTCAAAGTTTTTCAGCAAAGATCGGAAAGAAACTTTGTTGAAAACTCATTTAGGGTAACATTTTTTTTATTATTTTAATGACAATTACGGTACCGTTTTTCTTTAAATAGCGTTAAATCTTTCTAAGCAGCTACCCAGCTGCTAATTTCATGATATTTTTTTTCAATATCTTTCCTATTCGTGAACCTCAATCTATTTTAAAACGGATTTTGATGCAATAGTACTTTTAAGAATTTAATATTTACCAACAAAATAAAGATATGTACCAATATTAAATTTTTACGGCTAGGAATCTGTCCTCCCTAAATAATTGACTTTGACAAGGATGAGATAAAAAAACCTTTTGATTAATTTCGTGTCCAAACAAATAACGGCTTAGGATATTTAAGATTTTTTTTTGAATGAGGGTAGAAACTTATTGTTAAATAAAATAAATAACAGAGACATTGTGAACCAAAAATAGGATCCGTGATGTGTGTAGGAATTAATAATTTAACAACAATTTTTAAGATTTCGTAAAACAATATGTTACTAAATCCCTCAAAGCGCTATTGGATTTTAAGAACTATTTACAACAACGAAATGAATAATAAAGCACATGGTGCAATCTTCCTTTATCCGGGGTTATAATATAGCGTTATATTCAGCCCCTAAAAAAAATATTATTAATTACTAAAAAGTTTCGTTAAATTTCATTGCTGTGAACTCTTTTTTCAACTATTTCTCAGTTTCGGTTATTGAAGGGGATAGGACGGGATTACGTCAGATTAGACACCTGTAGACTTCATTTATATATACATATATACATACATATATACATATATATATATATATATATATATATATATATATATATATATATATATATATATATATATATATATATATATATATATATATATATATATATATATATATATATATATATATATATATATATATGTATATATATATATATATATATATATATATATATATATATATATATATATATATATATATATGTATATATATATGTATATATATATATATATATATATATATATATATATATATATATATATATATATATATATATATATATATATATATATATATATATATATATATATATATATATATATATATATATATATATATATATTATATATATATATATATATATATATATATATATATATATATATATATATATATATATATATATATATATATATATATATATATATATATATATATATATATATATATATATATATATATATATAAATATATATATATATGT
>CM032456.1:135173255-135180755 GCA_019049505.1 Pachyrhynchus sulphureomaculatus
TCTGTCTATCTCTCACACCGATTTTTTTCCGAAACTATTTAACATTGCAACATGAAATTTGGCACTAATATAAGAATGATGGCCTCATCAGAACCGTGTCGCCCCCACTTATCTCGAAAGGTACCGATCAAAAAATTTTGAAAATATTCTGAAATATTCTCTACAGGGTGTAGATTAAACGAAAATTATGATGATTGCATTACCTTTAATAATTTATTTTTTTATAATTTTTTTTTATGGGTCTAGCACACGTGCTACAGGGAAGTCCCTAAAGCGCTCGAGGAGCGGCAAGTGTGAGGAAAAAGCGATTCACGTTGTTCTTGAATCGCTGTAAATTGTACTCTGTGGGAAACACAGCCTTGGGCAAATTATTCCAAAAGGATGATGTCCTCCATGAAAACTCATTTGGGATGTGTTTTGTAAAGTCACTGATTATTTTTTTATACTTCCTTAAAAAAAAAAATATTTTACAAGCAATCAACCTACGGAACACTGAACACTGATGATGTGCAAGTCCAACTTGGCACTTGATCAGTTATACTTTTTTAAAAACATTACATGTATGGACAACATGTTTAACGCCCTTGTAGGCCGGGCCTTTTGTATTTTTTATCATTTTTTTTTTTGTTTACAATACGTTATTTTTATCGTGTAAATAAGCGTCCTAAAAAATTGTTCTTGCAAACAATGAAAAAAACATCAGCCACTCCCAAAATGTTGTATATAGCTGCATTCAGGCTAACAGAATATATTAGTAGTGTTGTAGGGATTGCACTAAACTTACTTGACGTTGAACGTATTCATGCACAGATACGATTCTTTGACCATAAGTTCATAAAGAAAGAATGAATTAGGAAGAGAAGCTTAAGAGTTGTCGAAGGAGTTGCTTTAGCGATCGCATGAATAATGCTGAGAATGACAAAATATCCTTATTCGTGAATCCCCATAAGAAGTCTTAAAAAAAACATTACAAAGAAGTAACCAGAGGTTATTAATAAAAATTTTAAGCATATTTTGATTAACAGCCCACATCAGTAGGGGTTTACCTAACCGTAAATTATGTATAGGTGAGTTGAGTTGAGTAGGTTGACATCTGTCTGTCGATAGACAAGGAATGATCAACAGTGATGCCATTTACTGGTGCTTGTTGGCCAAAAGGGCCTTATTAGTGCTTGATCAGAAAAAAATCTTACCTCGGATAAACTAGCCAATTTGACTCTATTAAAGGGTTGTTTTTTTGGTGTCTAATCTAGTTTATCATAAGGTAGTTTTTTGGCAAATGTATCAAAATGTCCTTATTGTGAAGTGTCGTTTTTAACGGCAGTTTTTAGCGGTTGTTTTTGGGTGGTAAGTATAAGTCAAAAATTACGTGATTTCTGTGTGGTAATTTTCCCCTCGCCAATAGTGCTTTAAATATTTTATTTAAATTTAAAATATCGGTAAAATAATTAAACAATTACTTTTCTTGCACAGTAGTGCTAGTAGTTTTAAAGTAAATATTGAATTTTAACTTTCAAGTAAAGAGTAAATACGTTCCTATCTCTTTCACCACTTTCCTACAACAGTATTTATTAGAAGTATTAATTTCATCCATTCTTTAGTATTATATTATCATCTCATTCGCGAGTTATCTATCAACACATCGGCAGTCTGTCCGACAAAAATAGGAAAATATGTTTTTTAATATTAAAAAAACCTAAGACGTGAAAAAAAGCATAAATTTCGGAGAATTATTTTCTCATCAATGCAATACTTCCCCTTAGCAAGAGAAGTAAATACAATAATTTACCTGTCCTAACTACGTTTCCGTTAACTTAACCATTTGCATATCTAAAACTTGTTCTACATCTGACACAAGTTTACTCTATAATCAAACCTGAATGCCTTCTTTATATTATTTTCATTAAAATTGGAAATAATGCAAAAACAAGAACGGGCTATATATACGCAATAACCCTTCTAACTCCATCTACCTCATTCCTTTCACTACATATATACTTTCTATAAAAATTTATCTTATAATAAGTATCCAATATCCTAATCAAAAACCGGGAATGGCTCCCACCCCTTCTGCCCTCTTCCCATGGTAATAATGAAAATAATGAAAACAAAAGTTTCAGTTCCTGGACTAAAAAAGCCCCTAAAAAGATCTATAATACCACAAATACGAAGTAATTTAAGTAATTCCTTGTCTATCCCTTCTAAGCGAGCCTCGGTAGCATAGTGGGTTAGGTGCATGCATATTAAACCAATAGCCGATAGTTCAATTCCGGCAGTCAGCCGTGTGTATTTTTAGATACTAGTTAATGCAAAAATGCCCCTGGTAGCACTACCGTGTTTTCTTGAAAGTACCGTGAAATATAAATGTATGTTTCGGCACCTGAGTAACGTTGACGGATATTGCTACATATCCGAAATATATGCCATCAGAGATATAGTAAGAAAAAGGATGAAAATCTCAAAAGTGATGGATAGGTAGACTAAAAAATTAAAAAAAAAACTTTTAGCCCCTGATATATTCTATTATATAAACTGCTTAAAATTTGCTCATTCTTCCATCCCAAAACCTCAAAAAATTCGAATATAACTATACAAGATTCTATATTGTTTTTCCACTTCATTCCTTCTTAAATTAAAAATAATAAAAAAATAACTCACTTTTGTGTCCCCTACAGTCAAAGAACCCTGCAAAGGATGATATATATGAAGCAACCCCTCTGTCCCTTTATTTTACTTCATTAACCTTATATATATAATATATATATATTTATATATAAATATATATATTTATATATATATATATATATATATCTTAATTGGGGAGCTCGGCAAATTTGGGGTGATAGGAGATCACACAATTTTCATTAAGCCGCCAATATTTCGGTCCTGGATTGGGACCGTTCTTCAGGGGCAGAACTGAAAAGAAGAACAGAGCGTATTCACTGATAGTGTCTGGGACAACTTTAAATTAATGATGTTATCATTAGGTTGTTATAATAAATAAAATTAGTGTGGAACAAGAATAAGATATTAGTCATAATAAGTTAAAAAACTCACATGAGAAGTGCAAAGAATTTCGTTAGCCTGAATGACCGTAGGTTATACATAAAAAAGTTGTTACATATAAAAGTTGGTTAATCCATAAAAATATTAACAAAATTACACATTAAAACACTGTAGATAAAATTCTAAAAAACAAATTTAACACATGGATGTAATTGGGAACCTTGGATGTTGAAAACATCGTTAATTAATTCACTTGTGACCACGCACATATGGCCACCGCCATTTAGGAACAGATGACAGGAAAGACAGGAGACAGCTACCCGACAGAGATAAGCCCAAATGTGTTTTAAATGCGGGCAGGGGCACCTCACGTCCCACATGCCAAAAAACGCGGGATTTACCTGCAAATGTGCAAACTGCGAGGAGTGAGCATACAGCCTCCTACAGAGGCTGTCCCAAACACCCGTCGCAGCGACCCGGCAAACCCAACACAACTAAACTCCCAAGCCAACCTTCTCCTGTCAAACCATCGTCAAACGGGCGGCTCCCCAGCGAACCTCAATTCCAAACAAACATGACCGACGACCCTGCAACATCTTTCAATAGCAAGAATGCTGCCATGCAAACCTTCTTTAAAAACATCCAAAACTTTCAAAAGCTTTCCGCCACTTGCTTCATTCCCCTGGTCTTAATTATCCAACGCCCCAAATAGAGTAAGCGACAATAAAAGATCTCTCCTAAAATGCTAAACATCTTGTCCATGGGAATGCCAATGCGCATTTCGCGACAAAAAAGCATGAAATTCTCCATTTCCCCTATACAAGACCATAACGTCGACGTAAGCTGCTACTAATCTCAAAGAAACCTTTCTAAAGCCCGGCATCCGATTCAGTCTTCCTGAACTACACTGTTGTACCGCTACGACAGAATCAGGGGCCCGCCTAGGGGGGACCATGATTTTTTGTCAAGCACTCTTAAAATCACTACCTAACCACCCCCACTTCCTCTTGTCCAAACTGAAGCCACGCCTATTGCCATAACCATGGCAAACAACACCCACCATCCACCTCTTCTCGGTCCTACCAACATAACGGTGGACCATCTCACATCGATCCTGAAGAACTTCCAACGGCTGTTTGGCCCTGTCAATCAAAAAGACCGTTCCTGGCAGTTCTGGCGGAGACTTCAATGCCAAAATCGTTCTCTGGGGAAAACCTAGCTAACGAACGCTAATGGCAATGCTTTTTTCTCGACTCCATCCAGAACCAAATCCACATTCAATCTCATAGCTTCCAGACGAGCCCACCCACATTGGACACGGAAGACCCGGACTTTCTAGATATTTTTTCTTCTAAAAAAATATAAACCTCGCGGGCATATCATGACTGTCATTCATGACCTTTCGTCTGACCATCTACCGGTCATTTTTACACTGGAATCCGGCCGACAAAATGAATGCCAGCAGTCACCACTTCCAGCACAGACTGGGGGGGGACGGAACGACTTCCAAACGCCTCCTGGCGACCACGGGGTCCCATCCCAAAAATTTCCACAACCCAGGATCTGGATTCGGCAGTCCAATAAAACTGACTGCTGAATATCCAGACAGCCCCTTGCCCAGGCCACAACGTCACGAACCCAACCAGTCTCTTCTCAAGGTAGACTACCCCCCAGATATCAAAGAGCAGATCAGGGAATAAAAACCGCTGCTCAGAAGAGCCCTCAGGACAGGCGATCCCCCGCCTCAAAAGGCTCGCAAATCAAGCACGCAGCAGGTGAAGAGACTCACTTGCTGAATTCCACAGCAGCAGGTGGGAGTCCAAAGTAGAATCCCTCACTACCCAGGACTGTTCTCTTTGGAAAATGGCAACAGCCCTTTCCAATGACGAGCACAAGGGTCCCTGCCAGCCCTCAACCCACGCCGGCACCACAGCCTCCTACCATCCCAGGAGAAAGCTGGGACCTTCTGGCTGATCTGCTAGGAGGAACAGTTTTTCTCCTATCACTTCCTGCCCATCCCGATCCAGCCCGTGATCTTAGGGTCGCTACAACCAGACAGACCCTAAAATCTTGCCCAGGCCCCTCGCAAATACGTACTTCCACAACACCCCATCCGCTGTATTATGAGATCATTTATTCGATTTAACTCAATCCGAAAAGCCCCAGGTCATGATAAAAATTACAAGTAAAAGCCCTCAAAAAAACTCCCCAAGAAACAAAAATCTCAGAAGCCCAAACCAATTTCAATAACAGCATACTGAGACTCAGCTAATTTTCCCCACCTTACTGGAAAAAAGCTGAGGTCAATTAAGATCAAAAAACAAGGCAATCAGCCTACTTCCCAGGCCTTGGCCAGATAGATGAAAAAGCCATCCTCGAAATCGTCAGAGCAAAGTCCACCGCGCTCCGTGTTGTCCCTGACGAAAAGTATTGGCTTCCAGCCCCTTCATGGCACCATCCATCACACCACGAAACTCGCCCAAACCATTTCCAACAGCTCCAAACAAAATCCACAAAGTTGGAGCTGTGTTTTCTCGATGTAGCAAAGGCCCTTCGACCGAGTCTGGTCACGAGGGCCTCTCATTCTGAAAACTGATCCGACACGGCTACCCCCTTTACCATTAATAAACTCAATACAATCCTTCGTCTCTGCCAGAACATTCCAAGTCAGAGTCGATTAAGGCCATCTCCGAAGTCAAGGCCATTAGAGCCGGAGTCCCTCAGGCTCAGTCCTTCTCCCCCCACCTCATTAATTCATTTTCACAAGCCGACATTCCAAAAACGGATCAGACAACCCTACTCCTGTATGCTGACGACAACAGCCATCATAGCAGAAATCCAGCAGCTTCTGAATCATCACCAGAAGATTGCAGCGTCCTCCTGAACGTCCTCGCCCCCTGGTTCGACCGATGGAAGATCCAGCTAAACCCATGTAAGACACAGGCCATCGTCTTCGCCAAAGGGCAACCGGCACTCCCTAATGGACTACTCCAGCTCCAAGGTGATCCCGCATCCAGATTGGCAACCACCATCAAGTACCTGGGAAATTCCAGTCATGAACACACACCTCATCAGGAAAGACCAGGTCTGTTGCTTGCCTTCAAGGAAAGCCAAGCAACTACTGGCAAGCTGTACCCGATCATCAGCCGGTCCAGTAAGTTGCTATGCAACCAAAAATCAAGCTGCTAATTTATAAAACCATCGTGGAGGGCAGGACTCCACACACGCCTGCCCTACTTGATCCAAAACTCACCAAGACACGCAGAGGCTCAACTTCAGCAGTACCAGAACATGGCCCTGAGGATGATCACGGAGCCACATGGTTCGGCCCGAAAAACGGCAATTGTATAGAAGACCTCGGTGTGCCAACAATCAAGGCACACATGAGGTCCACCAACATCAAGTTCTTCGCAAAGGCTCTACAACACCCAAAAGCCACCATAAGGAGCGCATTCCAACGTGCCCCGCCCAACGCCCGCCATCACTATTCCAAGACCTTCTGACGACCACCCCATAATCCGACGAAGGCGATGGGCCCTCCCCCACCCCCATGAAAGATTGTAAACTAGATTAAGTTTAGAATTTAGTTTCTAGAAGTAGTTTAGAATTAAGCTCTAGTTAAAGTTAGAATTTGTCCCAACCAATGTAATTAAAACCCAATGACCCAGGTTAAGGTTAATTAGGATTACTGTATAGAACCTAGGTTATTTAGTCTGTATAAGCTATTTATACTTGAGAAAGTCACATCGTTAGAAAAACGCGTTTGTACTGAAAAATAAAAATATTGTGAAAATTTTGTGTTTTTTTTGTTGTATTTAATATGAGTTTCCATCAAGTAAAAGCCACAACAGTTCAAAGTTCATATTTTTTTCACGAAAAAGCGTAAGAGAGGTGGAGGATCAATAAATTTTAAGCTTAATTATTTACAGTCTAACATCTTAAGCCTATAGATCAAAGGTTTGAATTTTCGAACTCTCGAGGGTGCTTGGATAAAATTTTGCGTTTTATTATTTTTTAATTACTTATAACAAAAGCCCTTGCCCTTGCTCTGTTGCCTTTCTTTATTAATATATCGCCATAAAGTACGTGTCATTTAAAATATTAATTTATTATTAGGGATGGGAGATATTGGATTTTATCCATCGATATCGATGACAAGCTGCCTATTGACAAATCTATCCTATCATATACTCGATAGTTATAGATATATCAATAGTTATCCTTATATTATTAGTAACATAGCACTGTATAAGTATGAAAAACATGTATAATCTATTTTTGTGGCCCTCTTCTTATGTTACGAAAATCGACATGTTTAATCTGTGGTGGGATTTATTTTCTCAAAAAGGGTTTTAATGCAATATTCTATACTGAAATATGAGAAATTGTAAATTTCTCCGTAGATTTTTGTCAAAACATTATTTCACTAAAGCTTAAACATATCTAACAACATAATCTTAACCAATCAATGAAACTAAAGCGAAAAATGCTAAA
>CM032456.1:135183255-135194085 GCA_019049505.1 Pachyrhynchus sulphureomaculatus
TTAAGTTAGCGTAAGTCTTAGGCTAAGGTAGTCTTAGTCTTAGCTTTGGGGGGGGGGGGGGTAGATCTTACTATAAGAAAAAGAAAAAAACCGGGGGGGGGGGGGGGGGGGGGGGTGGGGGGGGGGGGGGTGGGGGGGGGGGGGGGGGGGGGGGGGGGGGGGGGGGGGGGGGGGGGGGGGGGGGGGGGGGGGGGGGGTACACAATCAGGGGGGGGGGGGGGGGGGGGGGGGGCATGGGGGGGGGGGGGGGGGGGGGGGGGGGGGGGGGGGGGGGGGGGGGGGGGGGGGGGGGGGGGGGGGGGGGGGTGGTTAAGTTAGGGGGGGGGGCATAATATTAGGGGACTTACTAATGGTTTCGTAAATTTAAACCACTAATTACCAAATTATTATGAATTAATAAAGTTAAAAATTTATTTAGTTAATTGGAGCGTTTCGATTATATATATATATATATATATATATATATATATATATATATATATATATATATATATATATATATATATATATATTGTTTATCTTGCTTCTTATTTTTTATTAAATGCCTTTTTGCTGTTAATATATAGCTAATTAAACATCTATTAATTACTTTAGGTGTTATTTTGGGTTATTACAAATAAAACATAAACTAAACTTCCCAAAATACTATGATTTTATATCGAATTAACTGACATTCTTAATAGTAATCTTAGCATGTTCCTTGACGTTGATTTCAAATTAAGGACATAGGATACCAAAGAGATAGTTAGGAAATATATACAGCGGTGCCTGTATTCAGTTGAAAGTATAATAGGAGTAACGACATATTTACATTATTTTGGTTAAATGAGTATTTCTTTCAGAATAAATGCAAGAAATATTTCCATAATAAATACAAATCAGCGATATATAAGGAGAAGAAAGATCCTTAAAACTTATTTTGATAAATTCTGACGTGTACTATCTAAGATATAGGACTATTACATGAATATTTCAGATATAACGGCTACATTATAACACTTCATAGATCGAATGTTGTTGATTTCGTGTGACTATTTACTCCAAAAACTGTTTTACGAAAAGAAAAGTCACATACAGTTTATAGGAAAGAACATGCTCCTTTGATAACATACAAATAATTAACTGGCATTAGTGACAATTATTACAAATGACATAGAATTTTGCGATCATTAGTAAAGCAAGTAGAACTATCACCACTTAAAGGAGACGCTATTTAAATATTACCTATCTATTTAATATTAAGTATAATACCAAAGTAATTATATACTGCTTTACTTTCCTGTGAACGATAAATATCGGCATATCGATAGTTAACGATAATTATCAATTTATTTTTATTTCACATTTTAATTATTATCACAAAAAGTTTCCATCCCTAGTTGTAATTCTTCGATTAAGCTATTCTCTAGGGTAAGCACTACTCAATCTCAGGGGAAATACTAGGTAATTACTATACCCCTTTTTGTTCTTCGGTCTAAATATTGTTCTCGAACAGAGCTGGATAATAGCTTGTACTTAAACTTACTAGTTTAATGTAATTAGGCTGTCTCTAGCTATGTGACAATATTAGATAAAACTAAAGCTACATATAATTGCTGACTTTATTGTTCTTAAATTAATTTGAGCTACATCTTGGTTCGCTCTTAAAATATTTATTAGTCGCTATAACTCAACATAAAACCGATCTAAGGATTTTACTTTACTAAATAATTTTTTAGGGATTAATAAAATTACTGAATAAAATGTCGACAACTTTCTGAGATAATTTGTATAAAAAATTAAATATATGAAAAAAGCTCCCTTTCAATCTTATCATTCATTTAATAGCCACAGTTATGTTGGTTGATATACTCAAGCTTAACCTGAAGAAACTTTTTATAAATTTATTTATACAAAATAACTGAAAACGAATAAGGCCCATATTTCAGTAGTTTACCCACTGTTCTCTTATTCGTCAAATCCATCCCGAGACGCTTTTCCCCGTATCATGGCTCGTCAGTCGGGCTAGGACTGACAAATAAGAGAACAGAGTTAACGGGTACTTATCCAAGTAGTTACGGAGCACGATAGTAGGATACAACGAATTGTCCTAAGTACGCATACCTAATGCTCCATCGAAAGTTGACACAGCAGATTCAAGTACCCGTAATTTGTGTTTTCTTATTTGTCAACGTGATTCGGCGAAATGCCTCTCGGGATGGATTTGACGAACAAGAGAACGGTGGGTAAACTGCTGAAATATGGACTCTGCCCGTTTTCAGTTATTTTACATTAGCCACATATGCCTGAGGAGAATCCCTCGAAAAGCGCTACCTGTTTTTAAGTGTTGACCGTGTCAACTACTCTGTCGGTTTGAAAGCTGCTATGTCAGCTTTCGATGGCATATTAAGTTTGCGCACTTAGTACAATTCGTTATATCCTACCATCAGTTTTATACAATTTCTCGTTAGTGTAGTAAAGAATAATGTATTTAAAATGATCTGACAAAAAAAAACATCTGAGATGATATAGGACCATTTTCAGCAAATTCTAGTTATAAAAAGAGGGTCACAAAGGTGTCATAGATTTTTAATGCTTGCATGTACGGGAATTTAAAGTATATAAGGTTAGTCTGGGGTTTACGACTATATATATATATATATATATATATATATATATATATATATATATATATATATATATAATTTTGATTATATGTTTTGGAAAGGCAAAAGATTTGTACAGCACAAAAAATAAAAAGAATTGCATAGTCTTCATATAAGAGTACTTAACAACTCCTAAGAAGTACAGAAATGTACCAAGTCCGTATCTCATTTCTGTTTTTGACATATTTATGCCTATAATTTGCTCTTGATTTTTGTTTTTATTTCATTTATTTCAGTTTCTAGAAAAGTTATTTTCCTTTGATTTTTAATTTTTTATTGTTTTATATAACTTTTAGATATTTCTAGTTATTCATTAAAAGCTAGATTAGTAAACAGAAGAAGATATTGTAAGATAATATTTTTTTCTTACAAATAAAGTTAATTTGAAAATAAGAATGTGTTAAATTTTCAATTTCTGGCCCCATGTTCATTTATACCATTCACTTGTAAAATTTATCTTGACAATAGAGTCACATAGTGGTTAAATAAGTAACCGAAAACTTTCTGAACGTAATATAATTTAGAACTTTTAAATTTCGCCCACTTTTTGGTCATCTTTTTTCAGTATAGTTATTGGTATTTTCAAAAGAAACGTGTACAAAAGAAGAAATTACGTTAAAAATAAATTTTAGAAGACGCTTGTCCAATCTCTAGAAAAAAAAAATATTCTAAAAAACGGCTAATATGTAAAACTCTTTTCTGCGAATATTTCAAAAAACATAATATTCGTACAACACTTTTTATTTAAGTGTGTTTATTTTGTATCTGGTATAGTTCCGGTGAATTTTAGTAAAGCACTGTAAAAGGTATGTCAGTATTGGAGAAAAACAATAAGTAAATGTATGATGGTATATACTTTAGTTATATTTTGATGGGTTCGTAAACATCTGCAACTAAAGAGTTTGTTTAACGAGTGACTGCTGCTGGTGACCGTTTATTCAGAAGTGTATATATACTTTCCTAGAAATTATAGGGAAAAATTTACTTTGAACCGCAGAATGTTTTCAACTCAGAAAATACATTCATTGCAAATTCAAAGGTTTTGGATCCTCCATAACAATCGTTATAGAGACCATACACTAAGAAGGTCTAATTCTTAAGATGTACTGAAAATATTCCTGTAAAGAAATGTCAATATTTTTAAGAAAAACTTGAAACTTCTACCTGTCACATGTTATTTTATTTTTAAGGTATTTTACTTACTTTTACAAACAAATTTTTGATTGAAATTTTCGTAGTTTTTTTTTGGCTGGCCGAGAAAATTATGATTTCCATTCTCCCTTTTCATTTCAATTATAGTGAAAACCCTATGTCTTATCATCAACAGCCTGTGATTTCATGAGGTTTAGATTGTTCTTTTTTTCATCATTTTTAATAATATAGTATGTTTATCTGCCAAGAACTGACGAACTTTTTAAATAATTTCTAGAGCACGTTATATATTGGCATGCTGTAGGTTTGTCGTTCTTAAGCTGTTCTCTTCCATCCAAAAAACGTTTACGTTTAAAACTTGCTCTTGGTAAGCAATCATTTCCGTAAACTATTTTCTCATTATTTCTAATGTTTTTGTGGCATTTGTATCAAGTTTTCCCTGAAATTTAATTACAAATCTTGGTTCTATTTTATAATTATTACAATGAAATTTTTTTTAAATAAAATATCGTCTCTCAGTAATCTGTTAATGTTTCACTTCAAAATGCCAAACAACAATTGGAAAAGGTTATTGCTTTCAAATTACATATTAAACTGGTTGATGATGCCAGGAGCTTATGATATACAGCTCTAATACAGAAAATTAATTATCGAGCTGAGAATATCGAGATAAGTTTTATGTTTTTTTTTTTCCAAATATAATAAAAAAAATGATATAAAAAATTAGATTATTAGTTGCTAATATTTAAATAAAAAAAAAACTACCATAAAAGAAAAATACAAATTTATTATAAAAAGGAAGTTCCAGAACACATTAAAGGAAAGCCGATTTTTTTTATCATTTGTCACAACAAAACACAAAAAGATTGTTTTTATCCCAACACCTGAAAAAGTTCCAAGATGAGAAGAAAATTTTAGACAAAAGGTGAAAAGTGTAATTTGTCTCTGCCTTTAATCTTCACGCCTGGAAAATTAGTGTAACGTAAAAATTGCTAAAGCCAGAATTTTAATTTCAAGCATATTTTTCTTTTATAATCAAAAACAAAATACATTTTTTGACAGAATTAGGTATTAATAAAAAAAGGTAAAATATATGATGTCATACTGATAAAATTAAATTTTAAGCTTATACTTTAATACGTTTTGTTGACATATTTTTCAATAAGGCTAATTTTCGTAAAGTTTTCCGGGATTAATGCAATTCGACGGGAAAAGTTAACGCTATTAGTTTCACTCAATTCATTTCATATGTTTTTTTTTATTACACTTTCTGGTTGCATGTACAATTTTCTACATTTTTTTATCCTGAAGCTGATTGATGGTTAGGTGTTATCACTTCTGTGGAGAGTTGAGTCCTTCAACGCATTGTTTTTCGTATTAATTTTTATTTGCTTTTTGAAAGACAATTGTATCCCTTCATGTTACACTATCTCTTGGTCACGAAGAACAGAGCTCTCAGTTTCCTTCGGCCTATACTTTTTATTGCGCTTAAACAGGTCCAAACAGCGCACAGAATCAGCAACACGTTGTTGTTTTTGGTCCACTGTGAGCAAACGCGGCACCCATTTCGAACAGAGCTTTCTCATGCCCTAATGTTCATACAAAATATGACCAACACATTCTTTTGATATCTTTAGGGTGTCAGCTATCTTACGTGTTTCATCAACACACGAAATTCGATTTTTTTCCATTTTTTCGAAAATATCAAATGTACCGTCACTAAAACCACTGTAACTTGTAAACTAATCGTCGAAATATCATGAAATTTTGGCACGTATCGCTTGAAGATTTGAATTTCCTAAAAATCATATGGATTTTTTGAAAAGGGCGACATCTATGTGAGACCAAAAACGTTTTAGCCTACGTGTTACATAATCATTTCTCTCTCTACATCCAGTGTTCTTTAAGAAGGTTGTATTAAAATTTAATAACTATAAATATATTGACAACGATATCATAAGTTAAAATTATTAAAATATCTTTAAACTCTGTGCTATTTGATAGCTTTTAAATACCCCATAAACTCTTTAGGCGAATAACGTTAATAGCGGTACGTATATCACGATATCTAGGTAGCGGATAGGCACTCTTTATAATCCCGACAGAGATAGGCCTATTTCTGGGGCGGGACTTTGCCTACGCGAGCCTTGATTTTCTTCCCAATCACATTCTCTGGGGAAAAATAATGTCCTCAACCAAAATCCTATCCATAGAACCAACTTGTCCCATCCTGTTTCCTAACCTAAAAGTTTGGCTAACATGGTGTATTACGGCGAAATCTTTCCAATTTTATCTCATGAAATGAATAATACGAACACAAGGCTTCTAGTCTCCAGCAGCCTAAAACTTCCTGATCACGGCAGCGATTAGAAAAAGAGAAAGGCAGGGGGAGCTAAGAATCTGTGGGATTGACAAGTGTATCACGGAATTACGAAACACACAATGAAAAGGACTATTCTAATTGCGACCTATAATGCCCGAACCCTTTCATCTGATGACAAACCTATTGAATTGGAAGATCAGGTTGACAATATAAAGTGGGATATAACTGAACTGAGTGGAATAAGAAGAATCAAGGAAGACATGAAAGCTAAAATCAGGACATGTTCCATACTACAAAGGCAACGAACAGCTTAAGATTAGTGGTGTTGGATTTCTTGTGAACAAAAAACTGTCAGATAGAGTGAAACAATTTGTAGATGTTAAAGAGAGAATCACTTATAGCACACGGGATTTAACTAAAAATGAGACCCTGAAAGTAAAAAACTGTCAGGTAGAGTGAAAAAATTTGTACGTGTTACAGACAGCATAACTTATATCACCCTGGATTTAATTAAAAACGAGACCCTGAAAGTAGTGCAGGTGTATGCCCCCACGTCAAATTATGAAGACGAAGATGTTGAAATGTTCTATAAACAACTTAGAGATAAAACGTGTCAAGTCCTTCTAGTGATATGATGATAATAGACAACTCTAAATAGGCAAACGTAAAGACGAACCGGAGACCACAATTGGAGAATACGGTTAAAGAGAAAGGAATGAAAGAGGAGACATACTAGTAAGATTCCTAGAAATGAATAAATTATACGGTATGAACACTTCTTCAAAAAGCGACAGAGTCACAAATGGACGTGGGGGAGCCCTGACTTCAGATATAAAAATGAGACAGACTTTATTCTTTCAGACCATCCATTAATAATCCAAGATGTATCAGTCATCAACAAAATTAATACTGGAAGTGATCATCGATTGGTGAGATGCAAAATAATAATAAGCGTGACCAAAAGAAAACAACAAGCAAAATCTCACAAGAATATTAATCCAGATAAGATAATCCAAAGAAAAATTAGTGAAAGGCTAGGTAAGAAAAAAATAGAAAATAACATCACTGATAGAGTAAATGAACTGACCAAGATTATCAAGGATGCTGCTAAAAAATTGCCCGAACAAAAGAAAATAACGAAGAAAATAAGCGACAGTACTAAACTATTGTTTGATAAAGGATAAAAAATGAAATTAGACAGAAACAGCAATCTAATAGAATGGCCAGACCTCAATAAATTGATAAAAAAGGGATTACGCAAAGACATTAAAAAATACAATACTAGAATGCTAACGGAAATAATTAAGAAAACAAAGGACCGAAAATATTTAAAAGTCACTTGAGTTTGAGAAAAAAAGAAACGATTTCACTAAAAAATAAAAGCAGCAAAAAATAACAAAAAGGACAAAAATACTGACCGAGGTAGAAAAATATTATACAGAAATCTACATAAACAAGGTCCATCCAAATGAAACTCAAAGTCAAGAATGTAAAGAGAAAATACAGATTGTTGGTTCTGAAGATATTCCCTAGATCACCACCGATGAAATTTACAACACCCTCAGCAAAATTAAGAATAATAGAGCTGTTGGACCAGATGGTATCATGCCCAAAATGTTGAAGTACGGAGGACAGAACTTGATTGAAAGAGGTTTTTGTCATCTACCTAGAGATGGGGCAAATCCAAGAATCCTGGATAGAAGCGGAAATCAAACAATCAGATTAACGCCAAAAATAGATTATCAACAACCTCGTAAACTTTTGCTCAGGGTACTATGGATCATTTACAACCTAATAGAAAAATGTAATGAATACAACATAAACCTCTACATGGCCTTCATCGACTATGAAAAGGCACTTGACATTGTCGAGATGTTGGCGGTAGTAAACTCAATGGGGAAATGTTGTATATACAGTAGGTACATAAAATTTATAGAGAACATCTATTCACAGGCAACAATGCATATCCTCCTCTGGGAAAAACATCTCCAATTCCAATAAAGAGAGGTATAAGGCATGCGACACGATCTCTTCCAAATTGTTTATATCATTTCTGGGAAATGAAAGCATCTTTAGAGAAATAAATATTCGCCGACGATATTCTTCTATTAAGTAGTAAGCAAGCTGAACTACAAAAGATGACTACGAAACTAGATTACCACTCCAAATTAGTAGGATTAACAATCAATATCAACAAAAGATCATAACGAACACAGATACACATATGAATATAACACTCAACGATGAACCCCTAGAAAAAGTCAAACATTTTCTCGTAACTGTACGATCAATGGATTCTCCCTATACTCGCCTACAGAGCTGAGACATGGAATCTCGAATACATCAAGCGCACGAACTGAGAATGGGATATTAAATTAACGGTCCGAAAACTCAACAAATGGTTCCGACGAGAAACTAAGGTCATTGACGTATTGGAAAGGGTGGCCGAATTAAAATGTAGCTGGGCTGGACACATGACCCGTAGAATAGATGACAGAGGGAAGAAAAAAATGTTGGAGACCAAGTCTTGCACGTAGAAGTGCAGGAAGACCAAATACAAGATAGAGAGACGACATCAGGAAAACGGCAGGAACCCCGTAGATGAGAGAGGCAGAAAACAGATGGTAATGGCATAAAATGGGAAAAGCCTACATCTAACAAAGGATTGACAAAGGCAGATCGTGATCGTAATATCACGATATTACGGTACAAAAATAAAATCATATCACTGACAACAAATACGCCAGAGAATGAAAAGTTTTTCTTTGTATTTACAGGTGACTGTAACTGCTTTGACTCGAAGGTATAATTTCCGCTTATCCGTGTCCATAGTATCGAGTTCGGTCCCCGGCATCGGCAGTTTAGTACGCTTTTATTTTTAAGCATATTTGTCCAAGTCACATTCTACGTCATGCTGCTTATTATCAGGCAACAACAAACTCTCAAAAGTAGGCATGCTGTAAAAGAAGTTGATTGGTTGTTGGTAGAAGGTCACATCATCATATATGCCATGATTTAGGCGAAAAAATACTGAGTGCTAACCCGAACAGAAAAACTGCCATACACGCTATTGGCGGGGGACTGCTCGAGCCATGTAAGACTAATGATCAAGGCACCTTCCCTCCGTATGGGCGCAGTGGATTCCTAAAGTCGGTTTTCAAGGCTTATTCCGACAGAAAAACTGGCGACGACATTCTGTTGGCGCACGGTCACTTAAACCGGTAGGAAAATGAAGTAGGCAATGGGCTCTTGAATGAGATGCATGTTTCAAGTCTGGAAGGTTTTACAAACGCCGGCGTTTGCAAACACATTGTCCGCAGTGCCACAAGGATGTTTATAGAGCTATTAAAGGTTTAGAGCCCATCAAGCCCAGCGGAGAGTCAGATATCCCAGAAAAGAGCGGGCTAAGATAGTGCCATTTGCTTATCGTGTAGTCCGGAAATCACGTTAAACTGTAGATCCCGCTTGATTAACTTTAGCCAGACGATAATTAGAGTTAGTAAAAAGGATCTCTCCGGTATTGTTGGTTGACTACAAATCACCTCATCCATACCACTATTACTACTGCACATTATTTTTAAAAATATGTTTAAATTAAAGTCAAGTTATACTGTTGTTGTCGAATTAGTTTATTTAAATTTAGAGTTGAGAGGTAGCTGTAATAAATGTATACATAAACTTTTAAATATATTCGTTTCATAAAGTGAAACAAAATATGAAAGGTGAAGAAATAAAGCACATAAAATAATTTTTGTATGAGTCTAGACCGAGTATGTCATAGTACTTTATAAATAAAAGCTGAGATTTTATTATTCGTCGCAGTGTAAAATAAAAATTTAATTTTCATCCTTTTAAAAAATCTTTATAGTACAATGAAAATGTCAGAAGAGAAAAATATTTTATACACTTTTTTTGTTTTATGTTCAAAAATACTTGCAAAATGTCATATAGTATACGATGCTCCGTTTAATATGTACTCTTATGTACACAAAGTAAATTGGTCTGAACCGTTAACAATTTTGTTAGATAACGTATTTACGTATTTGCTAATGCGCACTCGGATAATGCACTGGCTGGACTGCGATCTACAGATGACTCCAAATATTTACATTTCCTGGAGCAGCACCGCAACCCTGCCTGAAAGCCTGGTAGCTCCTCTCCTTACATCGCTTACTGCATCCGCTCGCTCTGCAACCCTACCATCTAAGTTATTTTCTGAAAACCTTTATTCTTGTACCGAATCTAATGCGAACCTCGAATCTAAGATAGCAGTCTATTCAGTTGTATTTTAGGTAAATAATTGTTGCAGCAAGAGCAAACTTGTTCGTAACTGTAGTAAGATTCAATATTGTAAAGCAAATGCCAAATATTATATTGACTATCGCACGATAAATTTGATGAGCCGTACATTGAAAATTTTGTTAAAAATGATAATCTCAAATAAACAGAAAATTAAAACAAAACATATTGAAAGAAAGCACAGTTGAATTTTAAATAGAACTGAGTACCAGTTCTTATTCTATGTTTTGTCGCCAAGATGGATATAAACCAAGGCAGGTATATTTACTTTATTGATTAAAACGCACCATTCGAAAGTTAAGAAATTAGATTAGAAAGATGTCCAAATAATAACACAGGCCAACAAAAAAAAATGTAAAAACTTTTTAAACCAGTACATCTAAGTATTATGTATTCTTGGGTACTGAAACC
>CM032456.1:135199185-135256685 GCA_019049505.1 Pachyrhynchus sulphureomaculatus
AGAATTAAGCGGGCTACATCCATCGAACACTTTCCTTGAAAATACTTGTAGAATAGACTCAAGTCGCCAACCGTTCTTCGATGTTCCAACGAATCAAGGCCGCCGGTCAGTTCCGGGTCTCCAATTAGACGAATAGCCCTGGCAGCTGTGGTCGTAAAAAGCATAGCTCTTCTCTGAACAGAATCCAACAAATGCAGTGTATGTTTGGGAGCAGAGCTCCAAACATGGAAGCAGTATCTCATAGTTCGTCGAATTTGAGCTTTGTAAAGAATTAACAGTTGTTATGAAGTGTAAAGCTTTCTGGTTCGAAATAATATTCCCAACTTTTCAGAAGCTCTCCTTGCTATGCTTGCAACATGTTCATGCCAGAACATATTTGCTCCCAAATTAACGCCCAACAAATTGAGTGACGATGTTATAGGAATGAAGTGCCCCGACATAACTATGTCGGGTTCAGCAAAGTTAACTTTCTTAGAAAAAGCCGCCGCCTGGGTTTTTGTATCATTATATTCCACACGGTTACTGTCACCCCAAGATAGAATTTCTTCCATGTCCTTGTTAACTTGAATGACTTAGTGCTGTCTGCGGATATTCGTCTGTGTAGCCGATGTCTGAGCGTTCAAAGTGGGTGAAGAGATAAGCGTGATGTCATCTGCAAAGCAGTAGATTGGATTCCCAATCTTTTCCAGCAGATTGGTAATGTAAATGAGAAAGAGAGTAGGAGACAGTATGGGGCCTTGGGGTACACCGGCGTGGAGGTGTTACAAAGAAACCCGTCGACTGCCACTCGTAAAGAACGCTCTCTGAGGAAACACGAGATTCATAAACAGAACTTTTCAGACATACCAGAAGACCGTGGCTTAGCCAACAATCCATCGTGCCGAACATGCCGTATGTTTACGAAAGCCATATTGGTGGTCGCTAATAATGTTGAATCCTTCGAGATATTTTAGAAGATGCTGATTGACAGCCTTTTCCATGACTTTCGAGATTATTAAAAGCAGTGCGACTGGTCGCTAGTTATTTTTTTTTTAGGTATCGGCTGGAATGAGGCATATTTCCAGCAGGAAGGAAATATTCCCTGACTGACCAAAAGGACCTGAAATTGTTGGGACAAGCCAGAAGTTTGTTTCTAATTCGTTGGTTGTGTGTCCCCTTGGTTTCATCGATAAAATTTTTGCATCTGTTCCGGGCACGGACGATTTATGGCGTTAGGATTGTCACGCCATTGTCGGTAGGCAAGATGTTTAGAAGCAACAGCTTCTTTGCATTTTCAGTCAAACCAAGGCTTGCCGTTTGAAGGGCATTTCTTCGAAAAAAACGATGTAAGCTTCCGTACCAAAATAACATCGGAAACCAGTCAGATGGGTCGTCGGATCGAAAACAACAGTCTAACCAAGGGAAAGTCCGAATATATATATATATATATATATATATATATATATATATATATATATACATACACACACACAATAGAGGTTTTCACGGATTGTGGAATGTAATACATTAAAATTCCGGGTTTCAATCCGTTCGTCTAACAATGAATTTGTACGACGTTTACCCAAAATCTCCTTTGGCATTTTCAAGTGCTCCCGCTACTGCTGCTCGATACTGTGATCTTGCTGCTGCTGCCGATCGAAGCTAACTGAGAAACCGACGTGCGGTCGCCGTGTTTTATAGGTCGGCGTCTACGCAGATTGTAGGTGGGAGGTCGGAAGTGTTCGTCCTAGCATCGGTGTTTGCCGGCTGGATGGTAATTACGGATTCCGGCGCTGTGCTGACTGTTGCCTTCTCGATGTTTTGGTTATTTCTTGGTTTAGCTAGTAGACCCTTCCATGTAGTGGAGATATTCAGCGCATCATCTCGCTTATTTAGCTGTCCATTCTTTTCGATTTTCAATGTTTCTCTGACTATGCGTGTTTTATAATGTGAAATCGAGGCTATTTGTTTAGATCCCTCAAAATTGATGTTGTGACCAGTAACATGATGGTGCTGAAACAAAGCTGATGTTGTTTGTTTATTTTTGACACTTATTCTGTGTTCTTGGATCCGGGCGGAGATTCTTCTGTTTGTTTGTCCTATGTACAATTTGTGGCAGTCTCCTCATGGGATGCTGTAAACTCCATGGTTTTCCAGTTTTTTCTTATCCTTGGGATTACCCAGGATGTCTACCAGAGTGTTTTGTGGTTTGTATGCTGTACCTATGTTGTGTTTTCTTAGAACTCTTTCAACCCTATCTGTAACTCCTTTCACATACGGTAATGATTCTACTCTGGTTGAGGTCGCGTTCTTCTGTCCTTGTCTGCAGATGGCGCTGCCTTTCTGCTCTCCGTATGGACTGATCTTTATGTCCATTTTGCTTAAGGGCCCTAATAATTTGTGTTTTCGTGTCTGGTTCTGTGAGGTATGATCTCGATACGAGGGTGTTGGCTACCAACTGGATTTGGGATCGATGGTGGAGTGAGCCAGCGTTTAGATATCCGTTGATATGGGTGGGCTTCCGGTAGACTCAGTATTGAAGCTGACCGTTGTTTTTCCGAGTTATGAGCACATCAAGGAAAGGAAGGCCTTTTTCTTCTTCTACTTCTGAAGTGAACTGTGGTGAATTCTATTTAAATAGGTCAGGAAGTTGTCTAATTCATTTCGTCCATGGGGCCAAATTATAAAGATGTCATTAACATATCATTTCCAGAGTTTGGGTTTGAGTGGTGAGTTTTTAAGGGCCTCTGTTTTAAAATACAGATTGGCTATTTCTGGTGAAAGGGAAGATCCCATGAGCCCTCCATCAACAGATGGACAAACATGTTTTTATATCTGACTGTTGAAGACAAAGTAGGTATTTTTAGACAGTGTTCCGATAGTTCTATAACATGAGCTGGAAATTCCTCGTTCATTGCTATTTTGCCTAGTGCCTCATCCACTGGAATACTGGGATAAAGTGAAACAACATCTAAACTTGCCAGAATGGCATTTTCCTCTAGTTGAATGTCTCTGATTATGTTCGTGAGATGTTCGGAGCTTTTGATGTATGAATCAGCACTTTCAACGGTTGGTTACATGATCTTTGGCAGAAGTTTTGCGTAGATGAGGACACCGCGTTAACAATGGGTCTAAGGGTAACATTGAGCTTGTGCATCTTTGGTAGGCCGTAGAACTTTGGGCATAGGCTTGATTTATCTCTTGGAAATATCATTCTTTCAACTTCTGGTCCCCCATGAGGACCATAGAATTTTTCTTTCCACTTCCGATTTCACCCCCAAAACAATCCCTTAAGTCAAAGTTTAACTTTTAAAATTACACGGCTCTGATTGCGCTATCAATTCCAATATTTGTGCCAAATCTCAGCTTATTTCTGTAATTAAATTTTAAAATGATATTCAAGGTACTTATAATATTCAAGTAGAATTACCAACCTACAAAACAAACCTCTCACACAAAAACCTTTTAAAATTAAGCAGCTTTGATATAAAATATTCATTTTGATACTTAGAAGAATTGTGGTTTTCCAAAAGCGCCATATATATATATATATATATATATATATATATATATATATATATATATATATATATATATATATATATATATATATATATATATATATATATATATATATATATATATATATATAATATATATATATATATATATTTCTATATGTATATATACATCTATATATATATATATATATATATATATATATATATATATATATATATATATATATATATGTATGTATATATGTTTTATATGTATCTATATATGAGTACATCAGTAAACTTTATCATATTACATGTCAATGAAATAAAAAATTCATCGTTAAAAGTCTCATTCTGTCTTCACTTGTTTGTATATCTATACACTTAAAATAGCATCAAATCGATAAATTTTTATTAGATTAAGTGCGAAATGTGTAAATATTATTATTTTAGGCGATTAAATAATCCATCTTTCTTGAAATATGTATTAGAATAATAAGCAAAGCATGGTCCAATTTCATTTCACCTATTGACTAATTTGAATAATGGATTTTTGGAGCACGGTTTTCATTAACAAACATAAGCATGAGAAATTTGTGGGTTTTAAAAAACGTACAAAATTCAATTTTACAGTACAAATAAACATGTTTTTACAGCACAAAATAATGAACAGCAGCTACAAACTCAAAATTACGTTATGATTAATATTCCATTAAAGGAATGACGTAGTTGAAATATTAAATATTAAACGGGAACGATAGTCACCAGATATGAGGTGTGGAAATTAATTAACCGGACTTTTGTTTTAATGCTTATTGAGACAACACTGACAGAGTAAAAAATATAGTGTGCTGATGGAAATGCAGTACCTAATATGTGTATATGTTGTTAAATTGTTAGATGATAAATGTTAATATCTATTGAAGAGACTTCGAAAAAATACACTTATTAGCTTCTTCGATTAACTGTTAAAAAATCAGTGGCTAACAATATGTACAGGGAGATACCAGTCACTACTAGGACGATCAGGAATGTTTGGGCCATAAAGAAAGGTATATTTAAGTAAGTGAGCTATAACAATTAGACCAACAAAAACGCATAGATTTTCCATCACAGAAACATGTTAGTAGTCACATGACAAATGTGTAGTACATAAATTTAAACTTTTACTGGTTTTATCTTTCTGTTTGACATCCAGTCATTTATATTATCTACTTGGTATGTCTATCTAATGCGGCCACTTTTTTCTCTATTCAATAGTATCTTTTCCGCTATTCTGCGCACTATTTTTATTTCTGTTGTTTTGAATATATATTTTGTGTCTAATATTTTGGATCCCTGTGTGCGTTAGTTTGTCCTCATAACGTCGAGATTTCGTTTTAATTCTTGAGTATTTAGTTCATCATATTACTTTTGCAGCTTGGTTTCGCATTTCTGTGTCCGTACCACCATTGCTATATAATTTTCTTATTCTTTAGTAACACTCTTAATGGTGCTTTAGAAGTTTTTTTGCACTTCGTTTCTAATGCCGATATTATGATTCCATCTCTGAAGATTGTCTTTATCTTCTTCTATGAAGATTGTCTATATCTTCTTTTATGAAGATATCATATTCAGCATAGCGTAGTATTTTTATTTGATTATCTTCCATTCTATAATGGATAGGTTTACAAACTTGTCTAATTAATTATTTTCTTTATTATTACATTTAAAATTTGTGAGCTCAAAGAGTCTCCTTGGTGAATTCCTCTATTTACTAATATAGGCTCTGTAAGCTTGCTGTCTATTTTAGCAACTATGTTGTTTTTTAATAAATATTTGTTTTGGTTTTAATCACAATGTACGGGACGTGGGTTCCATAAGGGAGATGTATTTCGTCTGGTGGTTATCGATCGAAAGCTTTCTCTATATCAATAAAACAGAAGAACGCTGGTCTATTGTATTGTATCAGTTTTTAAGGAATTGGCATTATGAACTGTAGTTTGTAGCGCTGGGTGTTGGTGGATAGCCCCGCCTCCTTTGGGATGATGTGGCGATCGTGGTATTGTTAACTATGGTGTAAGCTGCTGGAGAGATTATTTTTGATGTTATTAAATGTTTCTGTGTGTGTGTAAGAACAGTCTTATATTATATATATATATATATATATATATATATATATATATATATATATATATATATATATATATATATATACAGTCGACTCTCTATATAGTGAAAGACCAAAATGCAGATTTACGATGGTTTCAAGTGGCCCGTACGCATCAAAACGTACCAATATCGGGAAATTTAATAAAGCAAAAGGCTTGCTTTATTAAATTTCCCCATATTGGTACGTTTTGATGCGTACAGGCCACTTGAAACCATCGTAAAACTGCATTTTGGTCTTTCACTATATGGAGAGTCGACTGTATATATATAAATATAAAATGTGAGGATTATTTAGTGAAGGAGGAGGCTCACCATCCTTAGATACAATTTGTTTTTCTCAGGAGCCCACAAAGACTATTAAAACATATAGGGAACGAAATCTTAAATCATAAAAAGCTGACTATATACAGTCAGGCCAAAAAGTCTCGATACACCACCTGCTTTCTATACTATTTTTCTGTTATATTTAACTAATTAATTGGAACTGCATTAAAAAAAAAAACATGTTATAATCAGCAGCATTTTATCAAGCTATCTATTGCTCGCTAAGCTGAAAACAAATGAATAGTTTTTGGCCATACTTTATAAACTGTCACTTAATGCAAGTAATTTTGCAGTGGGTTTTCAAAGTAGTATTAAAAATGCGGGAGAGAAATTGTGAAATTCCATTTCAAGTTCGAAATATTGAATATTGAATTTGTGGAAAGATGGAAAATTGTACAGAAATATAGGAAAAATTGCTAAAAAGTCACATATTACTCTTCAGTACATTGTAAACTAGTATAAATCAATAGGTTCATATAAAATTCGACCACGCTCCGGCCGTCCCAAGAAACAGACTCCACGTGAAGAGATCAGTATTATTAGACATATAATTCTAGATACCAAGAGAAGTGCACCAAAATTAAAAGAAGAAGTACGGGAAACATTTTCGAAAAATGTTTGTTCACAAACAGTGAGAAATTGTTTACACTCGGCAAGCTATAAGGGGTATGCAGCCAGGAAAAAGCCGTTAATTTCGGAAGCTGGTCGCAAAAAGCAGTTAGCTTTTGTTAGGGAGTACGCTACTAAACCTCCTGAATTTTGGGAATCGTAATCTTTAGTGATGAAACTAAAATTAACCTTTTTAGGTCTGATACCGCATTCGACATTAAAAACATTTGTTTCACGGTGAGACAAGGGGGTGGCAGTATTCTGTCTTGGGGATGCATGTCCGCTGGAGGGGTTGAAAATTTACATTTTATTACTGATATCATTAATCAGCATGTTTATCTAAACATTTTAGGAGACTATTTAAAAAAAAAGTGGCCAAAAATTAGCAATCGAAAAAATACATTTTTCAACAGGACACTGATCCGAAACATACCGTAAACTTGGAGCGAGAATGGTTGAACCATAATGTGCGACAGCAGCTTCATACACCTCCGCAATCACCCGACGTTAACCCCATCGAGCATTTATGGGAGGATATTAAACGGCGTGTTCGCAAACATAATGTTTCAAATAGAGAAAAACTACAAAACAGAATATTGAACGAATGGGAAAACATGCCAGCTGAAGATACTAGAAAGCTGGTTGCAAGCATGACAGAAAGGTTACAGGAGTATATCAAGACCAACGGCGGTCTCACTAAATATTAGTTTAAACGAAGTTGTTATTTTCCGTTAAACTCCGTCAAACTATTGTTGGTAATTGGTAAGTTTTTGGAGACTTTTTTGACATTAATTTTGTTTATATTTTTATAACAATGATGTAACTTCTAAATAAAATGTTCCGTAGTTGTTTTTAATACTGATCCTCGTTGATTAAGTTTCAAATATTAATTTAAACATGTTTTCTCATAGTTCCAATTAATATAACATATATATATATATATATATATATATATATATATATATATATATATATATATATATATATATATATATATATATATATATATATATATATATATGTATATATATATATATATATATATATATATATATATATATACATATATATATATATATATATATATATATATATATATATATATATATATATATATATAACAGAAAAATAGTTTAGAAAGCAGGGTGGTGTATGGAGACTTTTTTGGACTGACTGTAGCTATTAATCGGTCTTTGTCTGTGCTTAAAAGGGAATATATTGTAACATTCATTTTTTCCTAGATTTTAAGACCATGTAATGTTACTGATTTTTCCATTTCAAATTGTACTTATTTTCATTTTTGTACCGAACGGTATATTAAACAGAAGTTCCAAGACGTTCGGTATATACGGTGTTTTGCGGGTTCCTGACCGAACCTCTCGCTACGCCGCGATTGGTGAAATGTTTGATCCGCAGTTTTGATTGGAGCGTCGTGATATTACCGGCAAAAGTCGCACGATTATTTAAGGCTCCGCAGAGCTTGAAAGAAGGTTGTTTTCCATCTAGCCGCAACCAGGCAGTACCATCAAGCCGCTGCCGGGCTGTTTTCCATCTAGCCGCAGCCAGGCAGTACCGTCTAGCCGAGAGGCTATTTTCCATCTAGCCGAAGTAGGCTAATTTTCACCAGAGCCGCTAAGTAAAAGTACCAGTTTCTTCAATAAAAGCCGTAGTGGGCTTTCTAAGTGTTTGTTAAGAAAAAGTGTGAAATCGGGCGTAGTCGATCACAGCAGGAATAAAAAACAATAAGTCAACAAAACTCCCTTCAATAGACTTATTCGAGAGTAGTGCCTTAACTGCAATGTAAAACAGACTAAAAAAGTGAAGTGTAAAGCACGATTTCTCGTCTTCGGGGGTTATAATAGTCTAAAATTTTAATGTAACAACTACTAGTTAGGCTAGAATTTGTTAGGTAAAACTGTAAAGGTTAGAACTTTTCATTTTAAAACATGAATAAATTTTCTTTTTGTTGATTAAAGCTAGTGTCTCACTGAATACTTATTTTTCTTTTCAGGATAAGTTGTACTAGACTAATTCTTTTTAGTAATATCCATAAAACACTTCAGTTTTTTCTCATTTTTTTAGCTGAAGTTAAATCCTTTCTATTTTAAAATGAGTGGTGCCCAAAAAACTTGTACAACTGAGGCTTTTTAAAAAAAATAGAAAATAATTCCAAAAAGACGTAAGACAAATATCCCTTACCCATATCTCTCTACCAAAGAAAACTGAGCTAGTGTTTCTTTAATTTCTTTAGTTCCTTTAAAATCAGGTTTCACTCAATTCATTATCAGAAATTAAAGCGGGGGCTGCAAGAAAAT
This sequence comes from Pachyrhynchus sulphureomaculatus, assembly GCA_019049505.1. Classification (NCBI taxonomy): domain Eukaryota; kingdom Metazoa; phylum Arthropoda; class Insecta; order Coleoptera; family Curculionidae; genus Pachyrhynchus; species Pachyrhynchus sulphureomaculatus. The sequence continues at coordinate 135,208,064 of CM032456.1, forward strand.
TGTGCTCCAGCTTGGGGCAACATTTTTTCACACCTTACAAAATAGCGCTGTCAACGCGGGGCTTTTGGAATTTTATTTTTTAAAAAAGGGTTCAGTGTACTAGCTTTCGAACAAAATAAAAGCTCTAACTTTGCAGATAATTTTATTTCATAATATTTATTAAAAGAAACTACACTATAGCAGTAAGACAAAAGCAGGAAATTTGTAGAATTTTTTATTTCAATTTATCTGATGATATGAGTTAGATATTTGAATTTTGTTGTTGACTCTAAGATAAGCGATTCCTACTTTTTTCTTAAAAGCTAGCTTTATAGTTCAGATTAGCAGATGTGCTGGTCGACTTTAATTTTACACTGTTTATTTTGCGGATAGCCGAGGAAAAAAAACGGTACGTTTTTTTTCTCACCTATATTTTGCATGAATATTAAAAATACTTTGCTGATAGACGAAACGATATTTGGAGATTTTTTATAGGAAATTCTTAAGATATTAGTAAAAGAATTTTAATAGAAGGCAATACTTAGAAATTTTTTTTGAAATTGTCGAAGATTTTTTTAAATGTTTGATAAAGAAGTTTACATATTTTAAGTGCCTTTACGTATTTTTTTATTTAGACTATTGGGAGCACAGGAGAAATATTTTTACGATTTTTTTAAAACAGTTCTTTTAAATTTTATTCATTTATCATGGAAGCCTTCAATTTTAAAGTCAATCACCTACTGGAATATGAGTTAGACTATGAACTGAAAATCCGTCGTACTTTCTCAGAACGTCCGGTCACGGATAAAAGAAAGATTCTAACGAGGATCTTAAGTAAAGAAATACTCCAATAAATCAGATTGGGCTAAATAGTTACAAAAAGTTTCTGATTTTTTTAAAAGTCTAATAAAAATTCTCCTTCTCAAATTAAAACTCCTGCTTCTCCAAATGGTCACATGTCTCCTTTATTCGTGCATAAATATTTAGATAATGGACCGCATATAAAGATATATCTATTAGGTGCCCATTTCTCGGCTTTATTTGACTCTGGTGCAAATGCCTCCGTTTTAGGTCAGAATGGTATAAAAATTTTAAGTCGTTTAAGTATAAAAATATGCCATGTCAAAAATAGAAGTGTTACCACTGCAGATGGCAGCCGTCTAAAAGTTTTAAGTACGGTTGAGTTGCCGCTAGTCTGCAATGGTCATTGTTGAGTAATCTCTACTCTAGTAGTACCTTCTCTATCACATACTTTGGTTTTAGGATGTGATTTTGCACAAAATTCCGGAATTTTTGTAAATTTTAAAGATAATTCGTGGTATCCACAGTCCCTAGAAGTCGATTCTAATACAAGTTTTAAAGATTGTTATTCAGAAAGTCCTTTAGAAAACCTTTTCTCGCGTCTATGTACCGTAGATGATCTCTCGCGGACGGAACGCTTAAAAGCAGAAAACGAAATAAGCTCTTTCAACGAAATAAGTAGCAAAGATAGGTTAGGCCGAACGAATAAAATCAAGATGTCTATAGATACGGCTGATGCCAGTCCTGTAAAGACAAGGTCCTTCGCCATGTCTCCTTATATGTCAAAAGCATTAAATAAAGAGTTAGACGAAATGTTGAAACTCGGAGTGATTGAAGAATCAAACAGTCCCTGGTGTTCTCCAATCTTATTGGTGAAAAAGGCCGATGGACAGTATCGTCTGTGCTTTGACGGAAGAAAGCTCAACGAGGTCAGCAAATTTGATAACTACCCATTACCGAACATCGACAGAATTTTGACATCACTCAGGAATGCTAAGTATGTATCCTCGATAGACCTTAGAAAGGCATTCTGGCAAATTCCTTTGGACAAATCCTCTAAGGAAAAGACCGCTTTTGCAGTAGTAGGCCGAGGTCTATTTCAGTTCGTCACTATGCCGTTCGGTCTAAAGAACGCTGCTCGAACTCAGCAACGTTTAGTGGACGCCATATTTGGTCCGAAATATGAGCCACACATTTTTACCTATCTCGATGATATTTTAGTAACATCGGAAGACTTCGAATCGCATATTCGCTTGCTTAAGGAAGTAAAAGATAAATTGAAAGAGGCCGGACTGACGATAAATTTGAGCAAATGTGATTTTTTCAAAACTTCTCTAAAGTTTTTAGGCTATATTGTAGGCTCAAATTCCTTGCGTACCGATCCGGATAAAGTAGCAAGCATGGTTAATTATGCGAGACCTACTAATACTACGGAAGTGAAGCGCTTCGTAGGAATGTGTTCATGGTACAGACGTTTTATCGAGAATTTTTCTACCCTGTTGTCGCCTATTAATGATCTTTTGAAAGGACGAAAAAAAGGACAATCGATAGATTGGACAAAGGCAGCCGAAGAATCTTTTATAAAGATTAAAGAGCTATTGGTTTCAGCTCCAATTTTATCCCAACCAGATTTTTCCCAACAGTTTTATATTTCTAGTGATGCTTCTAATACCGGTTTAGGGGGCGTCCTAACACAGAAAATCAATGGTGAGGAAAGAGTGATAGCGTATGCCAGTAGAACTTTATCAAAGGCTGAACGTAACTATTCGGTTGTTGAAAAAGACTGTTTAGCAGTACTCTTTAACATCGAAAAGTTTCGACCTTACATAGAAGGTGTTCCTTTCACGGTCATAACAGATCATTATAGTTTATTGTGGCTTAATTCTATTAAAAACCCTAGTGGCAAACTAGCGCGTTGGGCGATTAGGTTGAGACAACATAATGCGTTTTGATATCTTAAAGTTTGTGAGGACTTGTGAAGTATGTGGAGCGCAGAAATCTCCAAATGCACTACCTATGGGACTGATGGGAAAAGAGAAAACGGTCAATTACCCTTTTCAAGTCATAGCAGCTGATCTAGTAGGCCCATTTCCACGTTCAAAAAAAGGGAAATAAATGACTTTTCGTAATTTCTTGCTGGTTAACAAAGTATACCGTGTTATTTCCTTTGAAAAGCTCTAAAGCCGAATGCTTTTTGAAAATTTTAGAAAACGATATTTTTCTAATCCACGGAGTTTCATCGCTTTCGATATGCGATAACGGTACTCAGTTTACTTCTGTGTGTTTTAAGAGCTTAAGTGGGACATATAGTTTTAACATCCGTTTTAATCCCGTGTACACCGCAAGACACGAAGTAAACAGGGTTTACACCGTCTTTCTTAGTTTACGGCAGACAGATACCTCTATCTGGATCGTGTTATAAAAATTTAGATTTGGATGTCAATGTTGACAGTGAAATAATTCCGGGTAACAGGGGTGCGTACGCCGAAAATTTAAAGGGTTTAAAAGATATTTTCACCGACGTGCGTAGTAGGATACATAAGGCTTATGAACGGAACAGTAAGTCTTACAACCTTAGGAAAAGGGATTTTGCCTTTAATATAGGTGATCACGTTTGGCGAAAAAAAAAATAAAATTCTTTCCAGTGCAGCAGATAAATTCACATCTAAGTTGGTACCTAAGTATGTGCATTGCGTGATTAGAGAAAAGATTTCAGATTTAGTTTATGGTTTAGTTAATTTAGATGGGACTAAAATAGGACGATGGCATATTAAAGACTTAAAACCATTCAACGGACCTAACCCTAGTGAAAGTTTGTCAGAAGAAGAATAATTTATATTTACATTATCTTAATTGCTTTACTTATTTTTTTGATGTTGCTCTGTAGAGGTGACGACCTCGTTTTTTTGACTGTTATAAAAGTTGAGCTGAGGATAGCTTACTTTTATAGTTTTTGCTAAGGTTTTGGGTACTGATCATATCCAAACTTAGGTTGATTGTAGTTGATGTTTAACATCGACTCAGCTGTTGCGAGCTTGCGAAAGAGTCACACTCAGGATATATCATAAGACTGGTATGTCGGTGGTCGCGGGATTTGATTTGCTTATGACCCCAAATAATATCCAGTTCTTGACACTTGGAAGCGAAATTTTGATTAGAGGCAATCCAAAGTGATCTTGAGTTTGGACAAGCGCAAGATGGAGCTCGCGTGGTATGATGTTGAGTCAAAAATTTTTTTAAGAGCAATTTCAAAGTTTGTTACCCGAGTGGGTGTATTTTTATTACCTTAATGGTATATGTTGGGTGCAATTAAGAGTAAATTGATTTTGGTTTATCCTGTAAGTCTAAGACTTGGATTATTTTGATTTAGATCTTCTTCTGAATTGACAAACTAAGGGTATTTTCTATTTTTTTCAGAGCCGTTTAAACGTTACCTTTGAGTCACTAATTTTTTTAAAATTTTTTTTGCATGCGTATGTTGAGTTTTTTTTCGGTTTACTATCAGATTGATAGGAAATTGAAGCCCTGCAGGAGAACTAAAGGCTGATCATTTACAAGAGATGAGGGCAGAGTAAGACAGTCGTTTCACAAAGAAATGATCAAAATCTGATACCGAGATGAGAACCTTGTCAAGAGAGGCTAAGCGCAGTGAAGGAAGATTCCTAACCGAATTTTTAGATTTCCAAGAGGTAATCTAGAAGTTTGGGCTGACAGAAAACGGTTATGCCTGATACCTGTAGCAGTTTCTTCTAGAGGCTATTGTTTAGGGAGACGATTAACACCATGATCGAATATTTTAGCTGTCAACGATGTTTTCCTCTTGTTTCTGATTAAGCTGGAAAAGCTTTTGTCGTCTTCAAAAGTTTTGTTGCGTTGCCACCGAAAAATTGAGGAATTTTTGCTTCCTGTAGCTTTTCAAGCTCAGTTTCGTTTTTTTTTGGAAATTTCCGTAAGAAGCTTGGTTAAGTCAACCTTGTAAACCTTTTAGGTTGTATCCCATGAGTTATCTGTTTTACAGGCTGTGATGCACCGGGTGCTAACAGATGCCGTTACGACGTTTGGCAGGGAGTTAGTCTTCCTAAGGAACAGACTGATTGGAAGGGTAGTCTATGGGGGGTGAACGTTTGACCTTTGGGGGACCTTTAGGGGTTTTGTTACCCAATGGTTATTTCTATTTGAACCAAAGGAGAGCCTAACTACTGTAGTCGACCTCAGCTCCAATTAGCCTATTAGTGGTGACAGGCTGTTGGCAGTAGTGTGTTTCGGAACACCCTATTGATTAAATTTTTTTTTTGACTTATGATGGTGTGGTAGACACCGTTTTAGTTTAGTGGATGCTATAATCTACTCCCTTTTGTTGGTGGACTCCAGGGTCACCATTTCCGGTATTTTATTGTCTCCACCATTCAGTATATCGTGGTGAGGTGTTTGTCTCCTGTTATGTGGGATGGATTGAATGTTTTTCGTTGTTGTTCTAGGGCGAGACCAGTACACGAGGGTTCTTCATACAACTTGGAGAAGCGCAATGCTGGTTAAATTTTATATCTCTGTGTAGCCACCCTGAAGAATGATGGAGGGCGTTTTTTTCTGGCTCATGTTTCTAGGCAGATTTGTCACTTTGGTGCGATGTGCCGAAGATTTGATTAGCTTTTGCTAAGAGCTTTCACCAAGCTCAGTATGGAGTTGTCATAACCAAAGGTTTGGGATTTGAACTCCTGTATATATGTCTGTATATATTTCTGTATATATTTCTGTATATATTTCAGTGTATGTTGGTTGCCTGAGGGCATGTGCTCAAAATGTGTGATTTTGAGTCGTTTTGCTTATGGACTCCTATATATAGGATTATGACTCTAGGGAGGTCCTATTTCGAGACTTGCTGTCTCATATAGTTATATTGGGAATGTTTCCTTGAATGTTAGTTGTGCGCAGACTAATCATTCTGTTCTTAGTGAACATTGCTTTTTGAAGCAGGATCATTCAGTTTGGTGAATTTTAGCTTTTATAGCTATTCACTGTGTTTAGAGTGAATTTTAGCTTTTATAGCTATTCACTGTGCCTATAGTGATATTGTTAGCTTTTATAGCTGCTCACTATGTTAATGGCGAGATTGTTCTTTAGGAACGCAGACTTTGTGTAGTCGAGGACTATTTACCGAGTGTTTTCTTGGCGAGGAGCCGATGTTTTTTCTGGCGATATACCAGAGTGTTTTCTTGGCGAGGAGCCGAGTTTTTTTTTTCTGGTAATATACCAGAGTGTTTGGTTGGCGATAAGCCGACGTGTTTTCTGGCGATCAACCAGAGCGTTTTCCCTGGCGATTTTAGCATGTCTGGATGTCTTAGGACGTCGACATTGCGTTATAGAGTGCGATTATCTGGCGATCAACCAGAGCGTTTTCCCTAGCGATTTTAGCATGTCTGGATGTCTTAGGACGTCGACATTGCGCGATAGAGTGCGATTATTTTCCGAGTGCGACTAGTAGTGATACTAGATTTGGAATGTTCTCTTAGCGATGAGCTAGAGCATTGATAGCGATTTTCCCCGAGCGTTTGCCTGGATATTTATCCAGATATTTTTTTGGCCTTGTGCTAAATGGTCTGACAAGACTTTTTCTTTTTAGTGTAAGTGTTTGCACTAGAATCATTTTTTTATTTTTTTCTTTATTTAAGAATTTTTATAAATTTCTTTTGCTGAAGTAGAAAATTTTCAGACAATCCTTAAAATATTTTAAGGGGGGCGTTCATATTTTATTTCAGTTCACTTTTTTTGATTTAGACAAGAGTCCAGACAAAGTTATATTTTTTGTTTTGGTAACAATAGCAGAGCTGATTCTTTTATATAAGAAGACCGCGATTGTTATTTTGGAAAGGTATTTCCTATGTTCATGCAAGGATTTTTATTTACTTTTTGATGTACTCAACCTTAGTGCTTAATTAAGTTAAGTCTAGTTATAAGATTCTTGTGTACATGCAAAGATTTTTATTTAGTTTTCATTGTACTTAATATTAGTGCTTAATTGAATTAAGTCTAGTAGTAAGGTCCGAAGTTGTAATTTTGTTTTAAGTTCTGACCTTAGTATTAAGTGATAATGTACCACTTTGTACCTTTTCATAAGTAGCCTAAGTTTAATAGACTAGTGTAGTCTATTTCTTTTTGGAAGGGGGTAAATGTAACATTCATTTTTTCCTAGATTTTAAGACCATGTAATGTTACTGATTTTTCCATTTCAAATTGTACTTATTTTCATTTTTGTACCGAACGGTATATTAAACAGAAGTTCCAAGACGTTCGGTATATACGGTGTTTTGCGGGTTCCTGACCGAACCTCTCGCTACGCCGCGATTGGTGAAAAATGTTTGATCCGCAGTTTTGATTGGAGCGTCGTGATATTACCGGCAAAAGTCGCACGATTATTTAAGGCTCCGCAGAGCTTGAAAGAAGGTTGTTTTCCATCTAGCCGCAACCAGGCAGTACCATCAAGCCGCTGCCGGGCTGTTTTCCATCTAGTCGCAGCCAGGCAGTACCGTCTAGCCGAGAGGCTATTTTCCATCTAGCCGAAGTAGGCTAATTTTCACCAGAGCCGCTAAGTAAAAGTACCAGTTTCTTCAATAAAAAGCCGTAGTGGGCTTTCTAAGTGTTTGTTAAGAAAAAGTGTGAAATCGGGCGTAGTCGATCACAGCAGGAATAAAAAACAGTAAGTCAACAAAACTCCCTTCAATAGACTTATTCGAGAGTAGTGCCTTAACTGCAATGTAAAACAGACTAAAAAGTGAAGTGTAAAGCACGATTTCTCGTCTTCGGGGGTTATAATAGTCTAAAATTTTAATGTAACAACTACTAGTTAGGCTAGAATTTGTTAGGTAAAACTGTAAAGGTTAGAACTTTTCATTTTAAAACATGAATAAATTTTCTTTTTGTTGATTAAAGCTAGTGTCTCACTGAATACTTATTTTTCTTTTCAGGATAAGTTGTACTAGACTAATTCTTTTTAGTAATATCCATAAAACACTTCAGTTTTTTCTCATTTTTTTAGCTGAAGTTAAATCCTTTCTATTTTAAAATGAGTGGTGCCCAAAAAACTTGTACAACTGAGGCTTTTTAAAAAAAAAAATAGAAAATAATTCCAAAAAGACGTAAGACAAATATCTCTTACCCATATCTCTCTACCAAAGAAAACTGAGCTAGTGTTTCTTTAATTTCTTTAGTTCCTTTAAAATCAGGTTTCACTCAATTCATTATCAGAAATTAAAGCGGGGCTGCAAGAAAATTGTGCTCAAGCTTGGGGCAACATTTTTTCACACGTTACAATATATTCCAAAACAAGAAGTTAGATAACATGGTTAATGTATACTAATACTATTAAATCAAATGTTAAATAAAATAAAACTCATAAAAAATTTAAGAAGTATAAAAAGGGACGAATATTATATAGAGTTTTTTCGCCCTGAGAAGTCTGTCCAAGATATAAATTAAAAGAGATTTTGCCGAATATGTGAAGAGTATGAAGAGATTTTGCCGAACATATGAAGAGTATGAAGAGTTTTGTTAGTAGTAAAAAGGAAAGTCGGACGGTTGTACCCTCCATCTAGAAAGAAGAACGGCTAAAAATGAATCCGAGATCTTTTTGCTGAATTTTTCGAAGTGTTTTTGTGCCTAATAACAACAGTGTACCAGATTCATGCTGGTACACCCTTGTGGCCAAGGAGATAATTACCTGATTCAAGTTGACTATAAGGTAATTGTTAAGTTAATTGATGATTTGGAACCTAAAATGATTGCTGGACACAATAGTTTAGCTCCATGTTATATAAATAATTGTATTTAATTTGGTCCGACATTTGCATTTTATCTTAAACTTGCTTTTAAGATCTGGAACAATTCCAGAAAAGTTGAAAATATCACATATAACTCCTATCTTTAAGAGTGGACAGAATAGATAATATAAGTAATTATAGACCTATAAGTAAAATTATTATTTTTTCTGAAATGGTTGAGAAAATTCTATGTGATCAAATATTGCCTACTGTCAGAAATATAGTAATTGAACAGTAGCATGGATTCTTTTCCTGAAGACCTCTAGAGACAAATTTGATGTGCTACTCTCCATTGATATGTATGGATTCGGGAAAGCAGGTAGACTACATTCACACGAACTTCAGTAAGGCCTTTGATAAGATCGATCACAAAATACTGTTCAGGAAGCTTTCTACAGTTGGTGTTTGTAACGGTCTTACATTTGTGACAGAAGGCACTCACAAACACTCATGCGCCCCTTAAGGCAGTCATTTTGGGCCTCTTTCTTTTATAATTAATATCAATAATATTCTAACCTGTTTTCAGAACTATAATTTGTGTATGCAGTCGATCTTAAAGTTTTAAAAAAATAATGAATAACACTGAGTATTTTTTTTTTAAATTTAAAAAGATCTTGACAGACTTTCTGAGTATTGTGCTGGAAACAGTTTATTTTTAAATATAGCAAAATATTTATTACGCGGAATATTAACGTCATTGAACATTCATATAACATTAATAAAATCATTTTGACTAAAAAGCTAATCAAATAAAGGACCTGGGAGCAACACTAGATTCTAAATAGTCCTTGAACAAGTATTTGGGTAAAATTATTAATGGATCCAACAGGATGTTGGGATTTCTTTTAAGAACTTGTAAAAAATTTAAGAATACAAAGAGGGTTGCTGGTCTCTATTTTGCATTTGTACACAGTAAAATCTCATTTGTGTTCGTTATTTGGAAGCCACAATAGGCGTACTGTCATCTGTAGGGATGTAGATTGGATTCCTCGTCCTTTCCAGTCGATAGCTTATGTAAATGAGAAAGATAGTAGGAGAGGATGGAGCCTTGAGGCACATGACGTTGATAATGAAGGAGTTAGAAAGAAATCCTTCGACTGCCACTTGTAAAGAACGCTCTCTGAGGAAACCTAAGAACCAAAAACAAAATTTTTTAGACCTACCACAAGAGCCAATAAACCATCATGCAAACCAGGGCCGAATGCCTTGGATATATCAAGTGCAACCGCTTGAGGTGTTCAATTGCGTCTTTGCCTTTATTTAACTTGACATGTCATCACGCGAATCCCAACAATTCCCTAACAAGATTGCAGAGCATTTACAACTTCGATCTTTTAGACACAGACATTTTTGAACCGCAGATTAATTAATATAAGAATGTAGTAAGAAGATATTTTACAAGTATTTTTGTAACCGGTTTGAATAACTAGGTTATTCATTAAATCAGTTTTTTTAGGTTAGTTTAAACTAAATTTTTATAACTATTATGTGATAAATAGTGGACTTCTTCTTTGGAAATTTTCTGTGTTAGCATCCTGAATATTTTAAATAAATAAAAAAACATATACATATATATATATATATATATATATATATATATATATATATATATATATATATATATAAATAACCACATGTAGTATGCTAGTTGCTATATTTTGGTGAGCGTCATTTAGTGGCCTTTTTAAACTTTAAAACAGGTGCCTGGTATTTTTAACGAATCTGCAATTTCCATAAAGTTTAACATATTTTTCGTGACATAGATAACTAAACTTACAAATAAAATACTTAATGGTTATTTTTAAGATAAACGAAGCACTTACTTTTATAATTTTATTTGTTTTTCCGCTCCAAAATTTAGTCATTTTTCACAAAACAACAGATGACCCAAAAGACAAATTCGGAATGGAAAGAAATATCGTTGCTATGCAAGATTCGTTAACTACTGTACCGACTTGTTCGACATTTATATAAAAAATTTACACTTAATTTTACCATTAAGTACAATTTCTTGTATACTTTTCCCTTACGGTCGATAAATAATCCCTCTAACAGTAACTTTAACGTAAAAATTAATATTACATAAACACTCATGAAAGGTTTTAACTTTTGTAAAATTAATTAAAAAATTATTTAAATTTTTTGTGAAATATTTTGGAATTTCAAAACCATTTTTGACTATGAATGTAATTTTTACTATTTAATATTGGCGGGTGAAATGATTTTTCTAGCTCATTTTGTGGGATTGCCTGCAGAGCAGTATTTTACTTATTCTATATTCTACTACTTCCGTGCGGAGACTGCTTTTTGAATAAAATAAAATTCTTACTTAGGTTAAGTTATTTAGGTTCCTGACATGTATATATCTTAAGATCCAATATGTATTTTCACGTTTCTTCTTAGTCAATAATGTATAATACTTATAGCATCCTAGCTACCTAATAGCCAATAAATAAATCTAGCTCAATATAGAATCTAGTAATAAAAGTGCAAGACGAATATTTACTACCTAAATATTTGATTAATTAAAAACAAATAAAATAAAATTATTTTGTCTCTGAACAGTGACAGATGACGCGGTAGCAGTAATGTACCTAGAAGTATACTAAAAGAAGCTCCACCATATTGTCAAGTCACCTAATTTTCCTAGTTTTTTTATACTAGATAAATTATCATTCTTTTATGATAATTTTCGCTCAATCTACACTTTATGAGGACTATTCTAGAATTTTCTCAATATTTTTTAGTCATTACTTTTCGAAGTAGAGTGGGGGGACAGCGATTTGTGGTCATTTTTTAACAATAATAGTGTGGGCATGTATTACAACATATATATTTTTGAACTTGTGATTTCACAAGCTTTCATTTGACACCCCACTCGATGACACGGTAATTTTTTTTTCACTTCCATTTTTATCCCCAAAAACTAACCCTTTTAGTCAAAATTTAATTTTTAAAACTTCATCGCTATGATTGAGCCATATTTTTACCAAATTTCAATTTTATCTGTCATATAGTTTCGGAGAAAATCGGATGTGACAGACAGACAGACAGACTGACACCGACGTGACCCCATACGTGTTCCGTAAGGAACACTAAAAAGATCAATTGTACCTCAGTGAGAAGTGACAAGGTAAATATGGTGAATATTTTGATACGCAAGCTTGGCCTTAAGTCAAAAATTAAAAAATAATGAGTAACATGTGTGTTATAGTATGATCATTGAACAAACCCCAATAGTAGGAACCACAGTATTCAAGTCGAATGTGATGAATTTCACTGCTTTCAAATAGTACTTGCCATTGATAGCTTGGCCAGTTGGAACCAATTCATAATGAATAATACCTTTGCCATCGTGTAACACAGTTAATGTTATTTTAATTCTTAATGAAACTTTTAGTAAATTCTTGGTTTGCAGTCATGATTTTGACTTTCAATGTACACTTTGATGCTTTGTTAATTTTATGAAAAACACCATGTCCAGTTGTCAATTACTTTCAAGAAAACTTCCCGAAAGATTTCCTCTATAGCTTTCAGCTAGATTTAAACTCTTTGCTACTTTCAAATCGGAATGTCTCTTGTTGATGTTTAACACTTCCTTCCATCATTCTACCACCAAATAAAACGTTTATGCCATCAGAAAACTCGTATTCTCAATAAACAATTTACTAAAATTCTTTTTCATTATCTCGGATATTTTTTGTGGTGTTTGTGGGAAGTTTTTAGGGACATTTGAGTACACGTCTTTGTTCCATATTATAATTCCTAAAATTCAATTTTTCTACTGTGAAATAAAATATCGAATATCAGTCATCTGTGAATATTTCATACTTAAATTTAAAATGAAAATCGGATAAAAGTGCAGGTTTAAAATGATATATTATGTTTATAGATGGTGCTGCTAGTTTATGATGTGGAGCACCTGGAAAGTTAATAGTCGCACTGTTTAATAATTTTGTCCACTTTGCTTTTCTCTTTACATTTTATTAAAAATAAATTTTTAGTCATGTCTATGTTAAATTAAATACATAGTAATTTTAAACTAAATCGATATTGCGATCGTGAAGATCGATACCGTTGCTTAAAGCCTACCTGATGAAGAGTATAGGCTCAGAAACTATAGTCGTAGGAGGAAAGGCATGGAATATAGCATTCATGGGATCTTCGTTGGTCATTTTGCATGTGCAACTTTCTCGACTTTACATAGTAATTTTATAAATAACTTTAGGTAATTAGATAAATAAATTTAAGATTATCATTAAAATATTTCTTTGAATATCTCAAGATATACTAAATTTCAGATGATGTAAATTTAAATAATATTTGATAGTGTTAACAAAACTGATATAAAATATATAATATCCCTCAAATAACTTTGAATTTAAATTTGTTAGAATAAAACGAGAATTTATTTAGGCAAAACCAAATTATTAGTAACATAGCTCAAAAAGAGTATCCACGAAAAAATTACCCTGTTTAACAATCAATAAAAACGATTTTTCGGATGGCTGTAGCTTCTACTTGATGGGAATTCATTATTAATATAAAATAAAAAACTGTTTTTAGTCAATTTCCACTGATTTATTTGTATTTTTTTTTTCGGTGACGCGTTTCGCTGAGTATTAAATGTAGATCCGACGAAGGATGCAGCTGCATCAATAGCGAAACGCTTCATCAAAAAAAAAAATTAGAAATAAACCAGTGGAAATTGACTAAAAACGGTCTTTTATTATATGTTTAAAAACTATTTTAATTAAGTTAAATTTGACAAGTCGTTGGGAAATTATTGGTTCATTCTAAAGTAAAGTACTTACAGGGTTTTTAATATGGGTTCTGTGGTCAAATAGTTGCTTTCCTAAAAATTACATTTTAATATTATGTCTCCAGCTTTGCGAAAAATACTAGAGAAAATTTGACTCTTATCGAAAAGAAGTTTTCAGTATATGGACATGGGAATGTCTAGGAAATCAATACAGCACATAGATAAATTGAAAGATATATCCAACCCACCGATATCTACAGTCCGTTAAGTCTGAATTGGATCCTTCTCTGTAACATAAAAAAAGGAAACTACCAAAAGTGGTTATTTAAGTTTCTGTTACCGTATTTCTTTTTATTACGTTTAAATAGTGATATGTTTTATTTCTGTAATATATGTTTCTATACTTATGATTATACAGGTAATAGGTCAAGAAAAATTGTTATTTTAAGTTTAAGTTTAATATGTCCCTATTAAATTTGTTCTATGCCCACTATTACACACTTGCTAAAAAAATTACGATTTTCTTCTTTCTCCAACTTAGTTTTCCAAATAATCTTTTACTTCCAGTGATACACATTCCTCCATTAAACATATTTTACCTTATTATTTCAAGAATACATCTCATTAAACTAAAAAAACCGGCCAAATGCAAGTCGGACTTGCGCAATTATTGTTTCGTAAGCTGACTGCTTTTAAAATAAAAAATTTTGTTAGGAGATATAAAATGATCAGCAACTTCACAAAGCATACCCTAAATGAGTTTTTAAAAAGGTTTGTTTCCGATCTTTGTAGAAAACTGATGACTATGAAAAATTTGTTTTTTTTATATCCCAGATAAATTATCAAAGGTAACGCACTAGTGATAATTTTCATTCAATCTGCACTTTATGGAGAATATTCCAGAATTTTTTCAAAATTCTGGAATATTACTTTTATGTGACACCTTACTGGTAAATTTGTTTTTCCCTTTTCGATTTCACCCCCCAAAACTAACCTCTTAGGTCAAAATTTAACTTTCAGAACTATACGGCCCTGATTGCGCTGTCAATTTCTATATTTGTGCCAACTTTCAACTTTCTCTGTCAAATAGGTTCGGAAAAAATTGAGTGTGACAGACGGACACCGAAGTATATAAACATAAGTTTGTAGGAGAAATAACTAGTAATTACCCAACGCATTGTTTAGTTCATGCATAATTCTATAATTTGACAATTTAAAATATTTTGAATATTCAGTTGGATTTATGTATCAAGTCACATACAGCTTATTAAATGTAATTTTATCTACTACTTAATGAAGCCTAACAATTAAGAAAATCATAGTCAAATTATTAAAGAAATTGATTAAAGTTGAGAAAATTACTCTATCGCAACTAGACCATGCTGACATGACGGAGATTATAAGCTAGAATGAAAAAAAATGTTTACGAAATTAATATATTTTATACTAAAATCTTGTCTTCACAGCGATATCAAAAGAAAATTCATTTTTGCCAGCATAGCAAATAGAGCTTCTCAAGAGCTGGACATACTATTTCGAACTAGAGAACTTTACACTCCACCACAACTGTTAATTCTGTACAAAGCTCAAATACGGCCAATGATGGAATACTGCTCCTATGTTTGAAGCTCTGCTCAGAACCATACACTGCATTTATTGGATTCTATTCTGAAGAAACCTGTCCGCCTGATTGGAGACCCGGAACTGGCCAACAACCTTGATTCGTTCGAACATCGAAGAACGGTTAGCGACTTGAGTCTGTTCTACAAATATGTTCATAGAAAGTATTCGATAGATATAGCTCGCTTAATTCCTCCTAGAGCGGTGCTTGCTAGAAATACACGTCGCGCTAATACTTCACATCCGTATGAGATTCAGCTTCTTATTCCTCGTACAACCCTTTTCAAGCAATCTTTTATATGGAGAACTTCATCCCTTTGGAATAATTTGCCAGGACTGTGTTTCCAACCGAGTCCGATTTACAGCGATCCAAGAGCAATGTGAATCGCTTTTTCCTCACACGTGTCGCTCCTGTAGTGCTTTAGGAATTTCACCGCATCACGTGTGCTAGACCCATAAAAGAAGCGCTGGTAACAGTACTCTGAATTTCTAAATGTAATGTAAAATATATACTCATGATATAGAAGGAGTTAATCACTATTGAGGCAGAAAGGCATCATAAAAAAATAGTCTACTAGAAATATGTTATCGAGATAAAATTATTTTAATGTCCGCAGAAATAATCGGATTTTCTTAAATAAAGTATAACTTTGTCGCAAAATTTGCAATTATTAAATAATTTTACTCTTTCCAGATATCCAAATTTTGAAAACTTTCGTATAAACATTTATCTATAAAATGGGGTGAAACTTTGTAAAATAAATAATAAGTTAAATTAGAACAGATTGATTTTTTTTCGCCAGGATCAGACATTCCAAACACAATTTTTCTTCCTAAATTTTGAAAAGCAAATATCTTCATGAAAACATTTCTCGTGAGTTCAATTATCCATAACCCGTAATTTAGTATCCAATTCATCAAAACCAATTTAATATAAAACTAAATTTTCACGGTCTTCTACTACAAACGAAACTAGAGATAAATTTTATCTTTACAGACCAACCGCGTAATCTATGATTATAATGTCATTAATTGAATCAGTGCACCTATTGCACCTTTATATTTTTTTCTGTTAGTATTAGAGTCATCTCTTTTCTTTTAAATACTTATATTATATTCTTTTCTTGATGTGTCAGATCCGATAAGGACGTAGGCGACCTTCTCGCCTTGGCCTGTATTGTGTGCCTTTTTTTAAGTGCTTTCACAGACAAAGTGGACCTACAGTTTAATAACAATTTTGAACGGCCAAAACGACGGTCATGTAATTTTTTTTATTATTATTATTTTTATTTCCCGAGCTGAGATACGAACTCGGGTCGCTGGCGTAAAAAGCAGTCACCTTAACCGCTATACTGTGGACGCCCCTAGGTTATCTTCAATTAAACAAAATCAAACTGAGAAACGAATGTGAGGCCACCTACGTCATACCATATTAATTATTATCGAGCTTTCAGATATATCAACAAACTTCATTAACTCTGTTAAATCTAGCTTCATTTTGTCTTAATTGTCATGGAAAATATTTTTGTAATCTGACAAATATTTGATAGTAAAAAAAATGTGAGGAAATTATATCTAGACCCCGGCGATTTTGAATTAAATCATATTCCCTGTTCGCAACATTCTTAACAATGCATCCACACTGTTTTTAAATTGTACCAGAGTTTTTTAGATTAAATATATTTCATTAATATTGCTTTGATATTTGTATTTTTTGCTTAAAATAAAAAATACATTTGTAAAGATATGGTACTTACATCTAGTTTTTAAGCAAATTGTTTTCAAACGTAGTAAACATTTAGTATTTTTATTAATTTCTCTACATATTTTAGAAATATTCTAAAACTTATTATTTGTCCATGTTTTGTGGAGCTTTAGGACTTTTATAAACACATTGAAAATTTTCTAGACAATTGTAAAAATTATATTTTCGTTTGATATCGTCATAGAATGTTTTAGATTTGTAGTAGACTAATTTAAGTGTAGTAGTAGTAATGAAGTCATTGCAAATAGGACGTTCTGTAACTTAATGAAAATTGTGGTTATAAGAGGTTTATAGAGCTGATATTCATATAAACTAGAAAATTTTTATAATTTACAAATAAATACACGTAAAATGTTGTAAAATTGGAGCATCTCGAGATTTCCTCTAGAAATTTGTAAAATTTCTGTTTGTTTCGCCTATTTTATGAGTAAAAATTTTGTATTTTGATTGATTTCTGCACAGACTAGTCTAAATATTTATAAAATTGTTATTAATTATGTTTTTACTAATTTCCATATATAATTTAATAAAACAATATTTTTCCTGGCTATTTTCAACATAACCCATATTAAATCCAATTTGCAAAGATAAAATAAGAATATCATAAACTATTATTTTTTTTTATGTTGGGAAGGTGGAATCTTTGACACAATGACACTAATCAGTATATATCACCACTACATCAAACACTTTATTTTTACCCTTGACGCGCGTTTCGCTAACCATGTTAGCTTTATCACGAGCGATGATTGACTAAAGCTAAACTAGAAATCTACTCTATTTATACTTAACCTAATATCTGAATTATTTGGGCGGAACTAATGTCATAGGCAAGGCCCTCAGTTCATGGGACATTAATGGCAGATGCACAAGAAAATAATACTAATCAGTATATATCACCACTACACCAAACACTTTATTTTTGCTCTAGACGCGCATTTCGCTAACCATGTTTGCTTTATCAGGAGCAATGATTGTCTAAAGCTAAACTACAAATCTACCTTATTTATACTTAGATTAACACTTGAATTACTCAAGTGGAATTAATAGCATAGGCGAGGCCATCAGTTCCAGTCACGTAACCAGTAGAAGGGACTATAAGGAATAGGCCGTCTATCTTTATTTAAACGACTTTTTATAATTTCCATACTTTCGTATGCGTTCAACAATCACCAATCAGATACATTTTTAATTAATCTTAGATTATCAAATATTACAGCTGATCATACTGTAACATTAGATAATCTAAGATTAATTTAAAATATATCTGATTGTTGAACATTCATCATTCCCTAGTCAACTCAATTGGTTTGACCTTTACGATTTAGATTCAAAATTAAAAGTGTATAGAGGTTAATTAAGGTATGAAAAAAGATTACATAGAATTAATTAGATATCTAATAATATCAGCACAAAAAGAAATCAGAGAATATCATAAAATTGTTTTTCTTTTATTAACTACCATCCCTAACCATAGTTAGCAACCATCATCTTGTGTAAGTTTTTTTCCTTTTCGCAACATTCTTAACAATGCAACTTGTTTTAGCGTAATCCTTTACAGTTTAAGTTTTTCACTGTGTTTGGTTTATGTTTGAATTCGTCATCTGTGATTCACGGTAATGGATTCTTCATAAGGAAATTCCAAAAAATTTGCCAGTTATCTCGAAGATCTTAAGGAATCTAGTGTAACCTGGGTATGAATTAACGGGTCAATATCGCCACTTCGTTCACCGAGAGCAATAACCATACCTTTCTTTTTTCCTTATACAGTATCGATTCATCGACAAAGGAGAGAAGACTGAAGAGCTTCTGTCAAAAGAGGCTTAGTTTTCTGTTGTAAATAATTACAAAAATGCCAGGCATGGTATAAGGTGTGAGAAATTAGTGGTGAATAGATCCAGGCACGCTTGTCTGCTAGGCAAACAATAAGCAACAATAATCAGATTTTATAGGTTCTGGTCTAACTCTATCTAAAGCGGCTGGAACTTAAATATCCAGATCTTGTATAACCATATTGCATGAACTATACACCAGGTGTTGCTGAGTAACAATAACTAGATTTTACTGCTCCTGGTCTAACTATGTCTAAAGCAGTTGGTAGTTACATATCCAAATCTTGGATAACCAGATTGCATGAGCTATACACCAGGTGTTGTTTCGGCAAAATGGTATTTTGAAATTGTATATGTTAATATTCTTGGTACTACCTTCGCTACAAGCACTACAGCTCTAGGATTCTTCGATAATTTTCTAGTGGTTGCTTCAGCTACAGTTATAAATTATATACAATAAGTGAAATCTGTCGATTTCGATTGACAATACTATTGTAATTAGAATGCATTGTAGGTTTCTTGCAATATCAATTTCCAAAATTTGTTCAAATTTTCAAAATTTTTACAAAAATATCTCAATTTTGAATATTTATGTATTAATGTCCTTAAGTACACGATTTTAAGCAATTTGAGTGTTTGTTAGTTACGCTTTATCAAACCTCTCTAAACTCCTTACTTGGACTCCTTGTCATAGAAGTCAACAGTATGACTTTTACGGTGAGAATGCTAACTGTTTCGGTCATTTTAACTCCTAAACTGGGGTATGCAATTTCATTATTTTCAAAAAGAACTGTAACTGAAAACCTTCTAAAGCACATTAGAGAACTTTTGTAAAACAAGACAGCCACTCAACATCTATTCAGATTTCTTAAAGTAACATAAAATAAATACATTTACACATTTGCATTTTATTTCGTTAAAAAAATTGTAATTATCTTTGTTGTTAATTTCAGTATACAGTTTAGTACATTTATGTCTCTATATTTATTTTGATCTTCTTTTTCTCCCTTCTTGTGCATTAATATAACTATCGCTGTTTTCCATTCATCTGAGATTCTATTCGATCTTATAATCCTCTGTATAAGTGTCTGGAGTTGCTTAACCAGAGAATGTCCCCTATATTTTAATAGTTCATTAGCTATTTGGTCTTCGCCGGGAGATTTACGGTTTTTTAATTTTTCCAGTGTTTCCAATACGTCTTCTTCCGTTATATATGTTTCTTCGTTTATCGTTATATTTGGTGTTTGGGGCAGTGTGATACTTTGTTATCTTTTATATAATTGTGTAAGATGTGTACCCACGTTCCTTTCTTCACATGTGTATACTCTATTAGTTCTTTCATCTCAGTTCTCTACTGTCTTATGAATCTCCAAATTTGTTTTTTCTTGACCATAGATGTCTGACTCTAATTTTCTTGTGTATCTCTCCCAGTATTCTGTTTTTGTGCTTCTTACTAATTCGTGGGTTTCTGTTCGTATTCTTTTATATCTTTGGTAGGCTTCATCTGTCTTGATTGACCTGTACCTTAGATAGCTTTCTTTCTTTTTACGGCATTTCTCTTTAGTATCTGCACTGAATCATGGTGCTTTTGTTCTCCATTTTTTATTTTTGTTGACAATTTTAGTCCCTAATGTCTCACATGCAGCTTCTAATATATTGTTTTTGTTTTTAACCAACCATCACTTATGTCATCATGGTCATTTATTTGATTTATTCTGATTTTTTCTTTCAGCCTTCTCTAGTACAGGTCTCTCGTTGATTCTTTTGTAGATTTTCCATTCTTATCTTTGTTTCCAGTTCGTTATTTTGGTGTTGCTTTGTGTTTCTTATGTTCCACCTTAGTTTACTCATAACTAAATTATAATCACTTCCAACGTTTGGTGATGTCAAGATTCTTACGTCTAATATATGTCGTGGATGTATTTCTCTGTTTGTTAGGACATAATCTATCATTGATCTGTTACCTCTAGTGTTCTCGAATTTATATTTATATTCCTCCTTATGGTCTAAGTATGTATTATTTATTCTCAACTCGTTTGTAGAGCAAAAATTTATCCTAAGCTCCCCGTTGTCATTTTTATGTTTTCATTAAATATCTGTTTAACTCCTGGTATTACCTCATTTCCAACTCACATTATAGTCACCCATTATTATTATTGTTTCGTTGACTGGTATCTCATCTATCATTTTCTGGAGTCCTTCATAGAATTGTTCCCTATCTTTTTCTGGTTTACAATTTTCATGTGCATAAATTCCCACTACATTTGTATTTTTGTTGTTTATTCTTAGTTTAACCATTACTATTCTCTCCGATATGTACTGACACTTCAATATGTAGTTTATCATTAGGGCTACGCCTTGCTTTGCCACACCACTGTAAAGCAGAATATATTCTCCTAATATCATTTGTCCTTTCACCTGCTTTTTTGTTTCTTGTAAGGCGCATATGTCTATTTTGTGTTCTCTGATTTCCTTTTCCACTTCCTGGTCTCTCCCATTTATAGATTTCATATTCCAAGTTCCGAATCTCATTACATCCCGTCCTTTCCAGTTTTCAGTTTAAAGGAACAAAACTGAAAACTTCATCTTAAGGTATTTACAAAGAATGTTTTTCATATGTTTTTATACATGAATTTGTCTGCAGGTTTGTGAATTTTCAAATCTATTCGTATCTCAATATAAATAAAATTTTCTCTCTCGCATTATGGCTGGAAACTGTCGGATACAGCTTACTTCACTAGTTAATAAATAACAATATTTTTGTAGTAAAAAGTTAAATATTTGATATCCAGGAAATTGAATTTTTTTAATAATGTTTTGACCACTTTTAGGACAGTCCTAAAATGACAAATTCAATTTGTAAGGGATCTCGACAAATGTTTTGCTATAAGCGTTTCTCTTATAAATTTTATTTTATGACATAAAATCATATATCAAATTTTTTGCAGATTTACTATTTTATTATAAATTGTTATTAAATCTCTACGTGAAATATTTAGCTTCTACCGTATGCGAGTTAAAGAATTTTACATTTATTCAAGCCTTATACGTCAAGTTTACAGATCCGAGTTTTGTAAAGTATAAGAATAGATTTTTTTTATTATCTTTATTATGGGGCTTTGATATTCTTCACAATATTTTCTAATATCCCTCCTAACTTTTCTGTTAATGTTAAGTTGATGTGACAGAATAATAATAGATTTTGACTTTTAATTTATTTTAAGAGAAATTCGTCCAATATATCACGAGGCGTGTTTCGCCATATCACCACTCATAAGTCGGGCTAGGATCGATAAAAAAGAGAACAGAATTCTCCGGTACTTAGGCTAATACTGACGGACAATAATGGTAAGATATAACGCATACCTCGTACTTGGTACTCCATCAGCGGCTGACTCGCTGCAGCCATACATGTTGACAGAGTGGTTAGCAGACTGCCAATACTTCACTGTAGGTAGCATTTTTTTTGAGGGATCCCCTCAGGCATATGTGGTTCAATGTAAACCAACTGAAAACGGATGAAGGTCTATATTTCAACAGTCTACCCACTGCCTCCTTATTCGTTCAATACGTTCTGAGACGCGTTTCCCCTATCACGGCTCATCAGTAGGGCCCAGGATCGACAAATAAGACAACATAATTCTCCGGTACTTATTGACAGCTAATAATGGTAAGATATAAGGCATACCTCACACTTGGTACTCCATCGGAGTGTGTTCTCTTGTTTGTTGATCCTGGCTCGACTGATGAGCCGTGATACAGCGAAACTCGTCCCTGGATAGGTTTGACGAATATATATATATATATATATATATATATATATATATATATATATATATATATATATATATATATATATATTATATATATATATATATACATATACTATATATATATATATATATATATATATATATATATATATATATATATATACATATACTATATATATATATATATATATATATATATATATATATATACATATACTATATATATATATATATATATATATATATATATATATATATATATATATATATATATATATATATATATATATATATATATATATATATATTTATATAAAATATATACATATATATTATATACATATGCATATATATATATATATATATATATATATATATATATATATATATACATAGACACACATGGTTCAATGTAAGACAACTGATTCGTCAAACCCATCCAGAGACGAGTTTCGCCGTAGCACGGCTCATCAGTCGAGCCAGGATCGACAAACAAGAGAACACACATATTATATACTATATATATATATATATATATATATATATATATATATATATATATATATATATATATATATATATATATATATATATATATATTTATATATATATATATATATATATATATATATATATATATATATATATATATATATATATATATATATATATATATATATATATATATATATATATATATATATATTATATATATATATATTAATCATAATTAATTAGAACAAATTTAATTTAACGTATTGACCCATTAAATAGTTATTAAAAGAAAATAGCAGGGAACTCTAATAAATTAAGTCCACCTTTTTCTTACTTTATGAGGTCTTTAAAAAACTTCACTTACCTACAAATACTTTGTTTGATTAAAAGAAAACAAAGTGGCCCATGCTACCTATATCTTCGATTTTCCGGTCATTTTGCCTAAAAAAATATCTAATGTCGACAAAAATTGAATTAGTTCTGAAGGGCCGAGTTCGGGCAGACAAAAAGCCCTTTACAAAGAGCAAATTGTCAAACAACATAACCAGTTTAAAGTCCTCATAAGTTCATTGATAAAAAAATATTTTATTCTATATTGACTGATTTATTATGGATCTTGAAAATTGCTTACTTAAAGGATTTAGGTAATTTTACATGTTTTTTTATGGGTCTAGCACACGTGCTGCAGGGAAGTCCCTAAAGCGCTCCAGGAGCGAGATGTGTGCGGAAAAAGTGATTCACGTTGTTCTTGAATCGCTGTAAATTGTACTCGGTGGGAAACACAGCGCTGGGCAAATTATTTAAAAGGGATGATGTTCTCCATATAAAAGACTGCGTGAAAACCGTTGTACGCGGAGTAACAAGCTGAACCTCATACGGATGTGAAGTACCAGGGCGAAATGTATTTCTAACATGCACCGCTTTGGGAGGAATTAAGCGGGCTACATCCTTCGAACACTTTCCATGAAAATACTTGTAGAACAGACTCAAGTCGCCAATCGCTCTTTGATGTTGCAGCGAATCAAGGCCGCCGGTCAATTCCGGGTCTCCAATCAGACGGACAGCTCTTCTCTGAACAGAACCCAACATGTATAAGTTGAAATAAATAAGAGAAATCTCATATAGCAATCCCAAAAAGCAAGGAAGTATATGTGCTATTTCTACTATAATCTAATTTAATTATATATTTAGCGAAGTCATTTAATTACTGCACTGGTAGTCATGTTAAATAGTTTTATAATATAAACGAAAGAATTACTCCTGTCATATATCCGTGTAAATGTTAAACAACCAAACTCGTGATCGAAAGGAGGAAATTAACTCTGCAACAAAAGGGAATTGACATAAATATTAATAAAATAAATATGTTTGAAGACCTTATGCCTTCTAGAAATTTTTATTTCCCGTTAAGATACAGTCATTTTAGTTTGGAAATAGTAAGCAAAAATGGCCAAACAGTATAGGCGAACATATACTATAACACCGTATCCAGCTTACCAAATGACTTTTGAATAAGAGATATAATACAAAAAAATGCAAAGGGCTTTAAAAAATGATTTGTTAACAACTGCTTAACCATTTGCAATGATTTTGGTAGACCTACTGAAAACTTAGTAATACAAATAATACTTGCAAGTAATTTTTTAATAATATATACAAAAAAAATGGGTGATTTATCAAGCTTAATGGCAATATATTAACTACAAAAAAAGCGTAAGATAAGAAGGACTTCAGAGAAGTTATTTTTAACCCTATACATACTACTTATGTTAAATTGAAAATAAGAAAAAAAAATCAGTTTTAAATTCCTTATTCCACAAAAATCCTAAAAAAAAACGTATGACACAATACCGACGTAGTCCTCCACCTCATTAATCCTTACATGATTGATTACAAATATATATCTATATATATATATATATATATATATATATATATATATATATATATATATATATATATACATACATACATACATTTCTGTATTTCACAGAACCTTTTAGACAACGCGGTAGTACTGCCTCAGGCGTTATTGCATTTCTGCGAACAACTACTACCTATGTACGTAGCCAGGCCAAATATACTTAAATAATTTAATAAATACGTATACCGACCTGCGGGATTGAACCCTCGACCTTCTGCACCGTAAGCAAGGTACTACACCACAGAACACAGGCCGCTCACCATAACACGATATATACGAAACCACCTCTCCCCATCCCTTTAGCGTCTATATATTAGACTATCAATTACTATGCTTCAAACTTAAGTCAGTCAAGAAAAATACTCATAATATTATTACATATATGCAAGACTTAGCGACCTCGACCCTTTCAATATTTTCCTCTAAAGAATATCAATTTCTTTACACGAAAAACCATAAAAAAACCTGTATTATGATATATTCGAGATCCCCTACATGTTTAACTCATGTGTATGAAGAAAAACTCTTAAAATTTTTTCTTTCAAAAAAAACAAATACTAAGAAAAATTCCCATGATACTGATACACTATAATTGTAAAATATCTGCTGATGCCCGACTCTTTGGCCTCAGAGGTATCGCTCAGTAACTATAGGTTCTATCCTGTTTTCAAGCATTATATGTGTATCACACTGGAAATCGATATCTCATTTTGTTTCTAGAATTATAGTGTCAGAGATAGTGACTGTTTTTAACGAGCCATCAAATTTTATACATTTTATGAACGTTTTTTTAGTGGGCTTGTTTACGGGAAATATAGTTCCAATAAGAAATATCTTTAGGAAATTTACATTATTGTTGTATATCAAACTGTGTTGACCATTTTTTTTTTCGTTGTGTTTTTATTTCCAATTCACCTTATAAAATGTTTTCGAAACTACTGTTAAATATTAGATTTTCTCTTTTTTTCCACCTATCACTGTATTCGAAAATTACCAGTCAAGTGCAAGTTGAACTTGCGCAATTAGTGTTCCGTATGTTGATTGAACTTTTTGTTGCAGAGGTAAAACTGATCAGTGGCTGCACAAAACATAGCCCAAATGAGTTTTCAACAAAGTTTTTTTCTAGTCTTTACTGAAAACTGATGATTTTTGTTTTTTTTTATATACCAGATAAATTATTAAAGGAAACGCACTCGTAATAATTTTCGTTCAGTATACACCCCGTGGAGAAGACTCCGGAATTTTTTCAAAATTTTTCGATCGGTACTTTTCGAGATAAAGGTGGGGGACAGCGATTTTTAGCGATTTTTTAAAAATAATACAAAGAAAACTGTACGCAAGTATTACATTATTATTATTTTTGAACTCATGTTTTTTACAAGCTTTCATTTAACACCCTAGTAATTTTTTTTTTCACTTCCGATTTCACCCCCTAAAACTAATCCTTAGTATCAAATTTAAACTTTCTATGTCAAACAGGTCCGGAGAAAATCGAGTGCGACAAACAGACGAACAGAGGGACAAACGGACGGGCAGACATCAAAGTGATCTTCGTGTACGGAACACTAAAAAGAAACTGAAAATTAAGAAACGAAGAAAAAAAGTTAAATACTGAAAGTTACAACATTTTAGGATAAAAATTGCTTCAAAGGAAGTTTCCGTACTTCGGTGTACATTAAAAGTTGTTGCATATTAATTAAAACTGTCGTTCTTTCAAAAAAAAATTATTGAAAAATTATACAGGATCCGCAACAAAGTGTTTTGATAAATTCAAAAATATCGAAAAATTTACATTTCTAAAAGAGTAAGGTTGAAAATCACTAAAGTAGAAGTATAAAAGTTTTATAGGATTATTTCACCGATGTTTAAATTCATTAGTAGCCATAAGTCTTAAAAAATATAAATTGACTTTTTTTATTTGCATTTTTGTCAATAGGAGTTGTTTCAAAATTTCAAACATATTTAATTTTGTGAAATCACATTATAAAAGAAAGTTGCTTGCTACCTATATTTAAGAAATTTTTGTAGGTCAAAAAATGTTTTCCTTAATTTAATATATTTTGGTGAAAGATAGAATTCAAAATTGTCAATAAACAAGTTTTTTTATTTATTGAAAACTATTTTGTATACACAGAATATTCGTGTATATATATATATATATACACATGCAGTGCGACAAATAATATTCATAACATTATTTCTTTAAGGTCGATTTTTTCCTTTATTATTGAGATATATATATATATATATATATATATATATATATATATATATATATATATATATATATATATATATATATATGTATATTTATATATATATATATATATATATATATATATATATATATATATATACATATATATATATATATATATATATATATATATATATATATATATATATATATATATATATATATACTGGGTGGCCCAAAATTACCGAAGGGGTTTGAGTTCATTATAACTTTTTATTTAAGACATAATTAAAATTTTTTTTAAATACAATATATTAATGGAGAATATTTTTAATTTAATTATGAAAAATTATATCTCGCAAGTGGTGGCCATTTTCTGCTTCGCATATTCGTGCTCTTTCCAAAACATTTTCCATAACCTTTCGCAAAACTTCAGGTGTTGTTGATTTCGTCGCGTATATTGGTTTTTAATTGCTAGATGGTTCTAGGCTTATTAATATAGACTTTTCCTTTCAAATAACCCCAAAGGAAAAAGTCTGGAGCCGTTAAATCCGGTGAACGCGGAGGCCAATTAAAATCGCTTGTACGCGAAATAATTCGTTCACCAAAGATGTCGCGTAAAAGAGTCATTGTGTCCTCGCAGTGTGCGCTGTGGCTCCATCCTGTTGGAACCATACTTGCGGATGGTTTTCCACGGCTGGCCTTAAACAATTTTCCAACATTGTCCGATATCGAACACCAGTGATGGAAACGGCGACACCGTGTTGATTTTCAAAAAAATATGGGCCAATTATCCTTTCCGACGAAACACCGCACCAAACAGTACACTTAAGTGGGTGTACTGTTTGGTACACTGTTGAACTATTCTTGGATTTTCCGTAGCCCATATCCTGCAGTTTTACCTATTAACGAACCCATTTAATTGGAAATGGGCTTCGTCGCTCATAATTAAATTATGAATAAAATCATGATTTTCTTCTGATTTTTGCCGGAAATAAATTGCATAATCAAGTCGTTGCTGGTAATCTGTCGGTTTCAATTCTTTGACAAGCTGAATTTTGTATGGACACATTCTTACTGTATGCAAAATTCTCTGCAGCGACCCTCGTGAGAGGCCAAGTTGTGTCGAATGTCTCCTGGTTGATGTTTCTCCATCTTTCCGAATACTCTCCTGTACCCGTTCAATATTGTCATCCGTGTGCACCGTTCGTCGCCTGCCGGCACCAGGAAGGTTCCTTACTGCCCCTTCTTGTCGAAAATTTGCAACCAGACGGTTTATTGTTGACTCTGAGGGTCCAACCCGCACAATAAAATAACGACGATATGCACGCTGAGTCAAAACAATGGACCGTTGATTTGAGAAATAAAGTTCAACGATTTGGGCACGTTGTTCAATTGTGTACTGTTCCATTTTAAATTCCCCAAGTCTTCTTTACAAAATACTGAAAAGAAATAAAAAACAAAATTATAATAAAAAAGTTATAAGGAATTCAAACCCCTTAGGTAATTTTGGGCCACCCTGTATATATATATATATATATATATATATATATATATATATATATATATACATATATATATATATATATATATATATATATATATATATATATATATATATATGTATATATATATATATATATATATATATATATATATATATATAAATATACATATATATATATATATATATATATATATATATATATATTATATATATATATATATATATATATATATATCTCAATAATAAAGGAAAAAATCGACCTTAAAGAAATAATGTTATGAATATTATTTGTCGCACTGCATGTATATATATATATACATATATATATATATATATATATATATATATATATATATATATATATATATATATATATATATATATATACACGAATATTCTGTGTATACAAAATAGTTTTCAATAAATAAAAAAACTTGTTTATTGACAATTTTGAATTCTATCTTTCACCAAAATATATTAAATTAAGGAAAACATTTTTTGACCTACAAAAATTTCTTAAATATAGGTAGCAAGCAACTTTTTTTTATAATGTGATTTCACAAAATTAAATATGTTTGAAATTTTGAAACAACTCCTATTGACAAAAATGCAAATAAAAAAGTCAATTTATATTTTTTAAGACTTATGGCTACTAATGAATTTAAACATCGGTGAAATAATCCTATAAAACTTTTATACTTCTACTTTAGTGATTTTCAACCTTACTCTTTTAAAAATGTAAATTTTTCGATATTTTTGAATTTATCAAAACACTTTGTTGCGGATCCTGTATAATTTTTCAATAATTTTTTTTTGAAAGAACGTCACTTTTAATTAATATGCAACAACTTTTAATGTACACCGAAGTACGGAAACTTCCTTTGAAGCAATTTTATCCTAAAATGTTGTAACTTTCAGTATTTAACTTTTTTTCTTCGTTTCTTAATTTTCAGTTTCTTTTTAGTGTTCCGTACACGAAGATCACTTTGATGTCTGCCCGTCCGTTTGTCCCTCTGTTCGTCTGTTTGTCGCACTCGATTTTCTCCGGACCTGTTTGACATAGAAAGTTTAAATTTGATACTAATTTGATACTAATTTGATACTACTTGATACTATATATATATATATATATATATATATATATATATATATATATATATATATATATATATATATATATATATCTCAATAATAAAGGAAAAAATCGACCCTAAAGAAATAATGTTATGAATATTATTTGTCGCACTGATGAACGCTGAACTCCACAATATCGAAATACATAAATCAGACAGAAAGTCGTTTTTTTTTCATCCCGTCAGTCGGCTTTTCGCAAATAAATTTGATAAAAAATAATACTAAAATATTTTTCTTTTCTAAAAGCGAAAGATTTGCGGCTTCTTTGTTATCTGCATTCCAAAGATTAAAGCATTTATGCACGACTGCCGTGCTTTCTGTTTTTTTTTTTTCCAGTAAATGTTTACCAATCACGGGGGTAAGGTGTTATAAAGGTAAATATTTTTTTAAAAAGAGATGGACTGACATAGTGATTAAGGAAGTTGCAGAATATAGCAGAAAGTGAGATATATTGTGTCATTGGTACAGTTGGTTAAGTTTTAAATTTGGGAAACTTGGAAAACCATCTACTTCGGAGTGTAACGCTAAAACTTTAAAGAGAGCTTTAAAATCTTTAGGCCCAATAAAGAGACAAAATACTGTACAAAAACTGTGGAAACTACATCAAACTATGTTGGTAGAATCACTAAAGGAAAGACTCTGAAAATGACTTTGATTTCCCCATCCTCCACTAAAAATACTCGCTAAAGCGAACCGATGGCGGGAAGAAATTCTTTGTTCTGGACGTCGTACGCTGACAAAGGCTTTTGAGTGCCGATGACAAATTCTTATCGGCTTAAAAAAAATTGTGTTAACATTTTTGTTCATGCCCGGAATAGATGCAAAAGAATTATCGACGATGCCAAGGAGACACACATTCAACGAAATAGAAACGAACTTCTTACTTATCCTAACAATTCCATAACCTTATATTCAGTCACTAAGGCAGTTAGTCAAAAATTCACCAAATCCACTGTACCACCACTCACACAGCCAGATAATTCTATTACAACAACACCTGTTGAGGAAACGAACTTGTTGGCTGAACTCTTTGCTTCACATTCTACTGTTGATTTTCAAGGAAAAAAACACCACCTACTATTCCCATAGTGCAGTCAAGGATGACTTATATTGTCTTCAGATAACGTATCATAAAACCTATTTGAATGAAGCTAGATACCAAAACTTCTGAGGCTGACGAAATACCTGCCATAGTACTCAAAAACTGCGCGAGAGAACTACCACCAATTTTCTGTAAACTTTTCAACCTATCCTACAGAGAGGGAACATTTCTTTCCTGCTGGAAATGCTCCACAGTTCAGCCGATAACTAAAAAAGGCAAGAAAACTTTGCCAAACAACTACCGACCAGTCGCACTGCTTTCAATAATATCGAAAGTCATAGAAAAGGCTATCAATCAGCATCTTCTAAAATATCTTGAAGGATTCAATATTATTAGCGAACATCAATATGACTTTCCTAAACATAAATCAACAGATCTTCTAACTTATGTAACATGTTTAGAACAACGCAACTGAACACTGTGGAGAATCTCAAGCGGTTGCCCGTGATATATCCGAGGCATTCGACCGTTTGGCACGATGGATTGTTGGCTAAGTTACTCTCTTCTGGTATGCCTGAAAACTTCTATTTATGGCTCTTAAATTTCCTCAAAGAGCATTCTTTACTGTTACTGACTATCAACGCTGGTGTTTCCCAGGGCTCTGTACTGTCTCCTACTCTCTTATTTACATTAATGATATGCTGGAAAAGACCAGGAATCCAATCTACAGCTTTTCAGAAGACACTACACTTATCTCATTATTCATATTGGACGCTCAAACATCGGCTACTCGTGCAAATATTCGCAGATAGCAGAAGATCGTTCAACTTACAAAGACCTGGGAGAAGTTCTATCTTGGGGTGACAGTAACCAAGTAGACTTTACCGCTACAAAAACCCATGCTGGATTTTTCTAAATAAGTTACTGTTGCTGAACCCGACATAGTTATTCGGAGCGCCCCATTCCGCTAGCATCATCACTCAATTTGCTGGGCGTTAATTTGGAAGCAAATATGTCCTGGCATGATCATGTTGCAAGCATAGCAATGAGAGTTTCTCAAAAGCTGGGAATACTATTTCGAACTAGAAAGCTTTACACTCCACAACAACTGTTAATTCTGTACAAAGCTTATATATAAAATTACCCTAATTTTAATAACAATAGCCAAAGTAGATTTACAAAAAAACACGAATACTAATAGTCATTAAAGAATAAACATCCGAAAATGACTGAAAGATTATCGGGTACGTAAGAACCGGTATCCCAACTATGTAAAACACCAGCAAGCCGCAAGGCCATACAGTGGGTGAATGAACTAGAAGCATACTGTATTCACCGAACTCAAAAACTGTGAACCAACCTTGTAAAATTTTATTGAGTATTAATAAAGCTTTTTTGAATTGAAACGTTACCTTCTGGTTAAAACTCGTCGATATTGTGCAATTGTATGGTAAACCATTCGCAGCGTGAAAAAAATATTCTTGAAGTTATTTCTTTAGGGTTAATTTTTTCCTTTATTATTCAGACCCGCTACTTAAGATAAATTTTCTGCAATCTGTCTTGTTAGGGACGCCAGCTCGAATATATGCAGTGAATTTCATAATACCCTGTATATTTACTGCATTTTAAAATAATTTTACACATTTCTTATTTAACGACAATAAGCCTATTTTTGAATTTTTTAAATGGAGTATTTTTTAAGTTATTTAATTTGAAAGTATCATTCTAAGCACAATGAGATACTATTTGTCAAATATTTTCTATTCGTAAATTTTATTTTTTTTACATACAGTGCTGTGTTACACTAACAGTTAATTTTTAGTCACAGTTCTGATAATATTTTTTTTCAAATATTTTTTTTTTTTTTTAATGAATCTATTGCCATTGAAATTGTACATTGTTAAAAGTTTTCTGTAATAAGATTTAAATAACACACAAACCACAAAACACTTTAAAATTTGTAACGTAAGCACAACATTAAAAAATAAAAATTAAGAAAGAAATTATATAGCGAAAAAATTAACAGATGTGGTGTCCGTATGCTCAGAATAACGTTAATGAATCAAGTAACGATAAGCAAAGGCTAAATAATCCTTCCTTCCAGGTGATACTTCTTTCTGACGCTTTCATTGGTGTACCATACTATTTCCTACTCCCCTTTTTCTTTACATTAGTAATCTGCTGAAGAATACGGACCGAAAAAGCTTTGCTATTAACAGTATGCTTGTCTCTTCATTTACCTTGAACGTTTAGGCTTCAACTGTCTATGCAAATATTCGCAAAAAATATCGCAAGACAATGGCAGTAACCAGGCAGAATTTAAGGCTTAAAGAATCCGAGCAGTTGTTTTTTCGGGACGATTAATATTACAGAGTATATGTAGTTTATCTAGAGACTCTGTTCTATCCATTGACCTTTTTTGGTGTGGTAGCAAATCTCTTGGCATGATTACATTAGAATTATAGGGAGAGAAAACTTTTAAGTTCGGATCATTATTCCGATATAGAAAAGCTTATGCCATGCTTATCTCAAATTCGGTCATCAGTGGAATACTACTGCTATGTTTGGGGCTTAGCTCTGAAATATTCTCTTTATTTCTAAAATAAGCCGAATGGATATCCGGAACTCCTGACGAACCTTAATTCTTCGGAATATCGAAGACACGTTGGAAACTTCAGTCTCACTTTATATGGTGAAGAGAAGAAAAGTGCCGGGCATACCCTATGCAATTTCTTGTTATTACCTAGCACCCTTTGAAGATGTTTATAGAGGCGACTAGCTGCCACTTGAAGAACTTCAAGATAAGCTAATAAACCATCTCAAAGGATAATGCATCTGTCAGTAGGTAGCACAATAAGCCAAAAGGCTTTGGTGCATAAACAGACATAATTGTCTGCCTCGCCCACAACCAACCAACCAACCGTATATCAGATATTATTATATTTTTTATAGGAAAAGTTTGATGGTTGTAGCATGCTTGAGTCTTCCCAAAGCTTGTCACTTCTCGTATCAATCTCTTCAAGAGCTTTTTATGTAGAAAATCTCATCCCTTTGGAATGAACTATCCAGAGCTATGGTTCTCATCGAGTACAATTCCCAGCGATTTAAGACCAACGACAAACGGTTTTTCTCCGTAAACGCCGTTAACGTAACAGGTTAAAGATTTCCACGCAGAGAATGTGTAGTGCCCATAAAAAAGACACATATTGTGTTATATATACTACCAAATTTCAATTTTTATTTTACCTTTCAAAACACTTCAAAATAACCCTGTATATATAACTTAAGCGTATAACCCTAATAAATTTTTAGGCTGAAAATTAGAATTATCAAACATATAATCTTATTGTTTCAGGGTGTATTATCTTTGGCTCCGATCAAGAAGTTGCGGAGTTAATGAAAGCCGTTCGCAGATGTAATGCAACCGGCTCGTTTTCCTGGATAGGTTCGGATGGGTGGAGCGCTCGTTCACTTGTTTCCGACGGGAACGAGGGCGGAAGTCGAAGGGACTTTATCGGTGCAGCCTCAAGCTAATCCTGTTCAGGGATTTAAGGAATATTTCTTGTCACTAAACGTCGAGAATAATCCGAGGAATCCGTGGTTTGTTGGTAAGTATCAAGACCTTACGCGTCGTTATAGTGCTAAATGATAATTAGTTTACTCCAAGCTAGAAATTAAGGCCTACTCTAAATGGGTTTAATAGGCATTCTGCTTTAAGTGCATTGTTTGAAAAATTTTTGTTGATTATGTTATAATTTCTTAAAACTCGCAAAGAAACTATCTGTTAATCAAGGCTCCGCTTGTTTATATCTAAAACAGATTCAATATTAACAGGGGACTCAAGGAAGGGCAACTGAAAACAATGAATTACGATTTGGTTCAATGTAAGTATGGTAACATCTCTAAATGTAAAATAGTTTATTAAAAGTTTAATCTAATGAAGAAAAATTATCGTGAGTAGTTTTAGCTAATAGAGAAAAAATTAAATAACATTATAGAGTATTATTATACAAGAGACAGCTGAATATTTCCTAAATTTGTACTTTGTACTTTAATAAATTATTATTATCATCATCAGCTATACAGTCCATCGTCGGACATAAGCCACCCCTAAGTACATCCATCTTCTTTAGTTTTGGGCCTTGTTTATCCAGTTGTATCCCACTAGTCTTTTGATGTCGTTAGTCCAACGGGTTTACGGCCATCCTCTACTTCTTTTCTCGTTCCAAGACCTCCCGTTGCTTACTTTATGGGTCCATCGATTATTAAAGAATCTTGCGATGTGACCCACCCAACTCCACTTCAATCTGCTTACCCTCTCAGCTACATCAGTTATCTTGGACCTTCCTCAAATTTCTTCATTAGTCAGCCTATCCCTCAACGATATTCCTAACATCCTCCCTTCCATCACTCGTTGAGCTACATGTACACGATTTATAATTTCTTAAATCAAAAGCCACCGATCCGTATGCCAATACTGGCAACACGCATTTTAGTGTATTTGGGACTTTGGAAATGAAGATGTCCCGCAATCTGCCAAATACCGACCAAGCCAATGATATTCTCCTTGATAAATCCGTTTTCAAGTTTTCTTCGGATGTTACTACTTTTTATTCAAGATATTCGTATGAATCCGTTCTTGTTCTTTTCATGTTTTCAATGTTCAGTACTTCTTCTTTATCACAGTCGTCATTTGTCATGAATATGATTTTGGCGATGTTTATCCTCAGACCAATTTCTCTGGACTTGTTGATAAATTCGTTCAGCATTTTTTCCTCTTCTTTGTTATTAGATATAAACACAATATCATCTGCGAATAGCGAATGATTGAGTTGCTCTCCCACTATATTTATACCCTTACTTGTCCTTGAAAGTTATTTGAAAAGATCTTCTAGAGCCAACGTAAACAATTTCGGCGAGATGGGGTCCCCTCAACGTACCCCTCTTTTCATTCCTATCTTATTAGTGTTTTCTTCAGTTTCATTTTTATATATATCTTGAATAATCTGCGAGTATCTGCTACAGTTACTTAGACTATAGACACCCAAATCCTAAAATTAAACTCGTTTGACTTTTCTATTAAGGTTCTTAATACTTGAAGGTAATCCAGTATACTTGTACATCACGGGTAGTAGATTGATTGGTCTATTTTTGATTAATTTAGACTTATCTACCTTTTTGACAAACAGGACCACCAAAGCAACATCGCAGTCTCGAGGTACATTGCACATATCGAGACACTTATACAATATATCCAGCATTCGTAATATAGGCTCTCCGCCCTGCTGCAACATTTCAACAAGTATACCATCTTTACCTGCTGCTCTTCCTCTTGCCATTTTATTTAAAGAATCTTGTATTTCGTATTTTGTGGTAATAATAAGTAATATATAACGTATTATTAAAATTAACAAATATAAGTGACAACACCGGTATGTACCCTCTGTCAGTTATACTAGCAGGACATGTCCAATCATTCAAGTTTTTAACGTACCCCTCTTTTCATGGACGCGGCATAAGGTAATTTTTTTTTCATTAAAATATTATTTTCTACTTGTCCTTTTTCTACTGATTAGAGTTTCCTATGGGTCATTGATTTGAAGAGAAATCATGTTATGTATAACATACTCTGTGCATTCTTTTTTGCCTCTGAGATGTTAATATTTCCTCTGTGCACAAAATTTAAATACTGGCCTTCCAGAAAGTTATTTATTATTTTATCAATGTGTTAAAAATTATGGATAGAAATATCATTGAAGGAATTATTTAACACTGAGGTATCAAGAGAGACGAAGAGGGAGAGTATCACTAGAGGGCATATTTCCCCGTCCGCTCCTATGAACCATGAAAAAAAGCACTCTAACTCTTATCTGAAAACCAATTAAATCGCTTTCCCCCTTTTTTCTTAAAAAAACCTGCTGAACCGTCTGCTTCGCCACTCTAGAATCTAGCTACGCTACTAGAAATAATCATCAGTACTTTTTAAATAAAAACTTCATAACTTTTGATTTGCCCGTTGTAAATACAACTTACATAAAATTGTACTAATATATTAATTCAAAAAAAACCGGTCAAGTGCAAGTTGGACTTGCGCAATTAGAGTTCCGTGCGTTGACTGCTTTTAGAATAAAAATTTTTGTTACGGAGGTGTAAAATGATCAATGACTTCACAAAAAACACCTCAAATGAGTTTTCAACAAAGTTTTTTTCCGATCTTTACTGAAAACTGATAACCTTGAATTTTTTGTTTTTTTTTTTTACACAGATAAATTATTAAAGGTAATGCACTCGTCATAAATTTCGTTCAATCTACAACCTGTGGAGAATATTCCAGAATTTTTTCAAAATTTTTTGATTATTACTTTTTGAGATAAGGGGGACACTAACCCCTTAAGTCAAAATTTAACTTTGAAAACTGCACGGCTCTAATGAGGCCATCAATTCCTAAATTATTACACAATTTTAACTTTCTATGTCAAATAGTTTCCGAGAAAAAATTTGATGTGACAGACAGACAGACGGACAGGCAGACGGACAGACGCCGAAGTGATCTTATAAGTGTTCTGTACTAGTAATACAAAGTGCTCTTTATAACTCTTAGAAATACTATTAATTGTGCCAAAAATTGAAATCTAATAAAAGGTTATATAAAATTTCTCTAAATAAACATAAATATAACTCAGTATCACCAATAACATATATAGTTAAAGAATAAAAACCATTTAAAAACTACAAATTCCAATGACAACAAAAGCAGTGTAGTAGAAATAATACTGAGAGAAAAGTAAATAACATCACTTAATCTTTTCTCAATATGTATTCTTTAATTATGCTACAAATTCACTGACAAAACAATATACCATTAAATTTTGTTCCATTTTTTTTAATGGTCTCGCGCCTATGATTCTGATGAGTTTATAGTTTAGTAGTATTATAGATAAATAAAACTTTAAAATGGATGTTTTTGTGCCTTGAAGCCATCAGGATGTTCCCGTTTTTTAGTTCGGTGACTATGATTTAACACGTAAATGTATGTATAAATGATACTGTTAAAATAGTGTGATTAACAAATGCACTTCATGTTTACGCTGATTAAAAATCGGTCGTATGATTTTTGTTTACAGAGAAAAAAAATGTAAAAGTTCTCACTATAATTCCTACAAAGCATGGTACTTTTGGTATGTATTTCCACAGCGCATAATAAATATTTAAGAAACTGCCTAAATCAAGCACTTACATACCTCAATTCTAAGATGGCAAACAATTATTGTTTAAAGTATATTCCCAAAAATTCAATAAATTTATTAATATATAAAATAAAGGTCCTCGGAGGTATTTTTTTCATTTAGATCATTTAAAATCTTTTCCCACACACAAACTATTTTTTTGCTAGTAGTAACTCGAAATTTGCAAAATAAAAATCTCAATATGGATTGTTCACAAAACAAGAATTTGTAATTTTACTTAAAGAAACATTAGAGTAGGACCTTGGAGTAGGAATTGGTAGAAAGTTTTTCGAATTTGAACCTTAATTTTTTTCATAAATTTACTTCACTTCTGCTGCAGGACATCATAATATTAGTAGTTTCTCCCGTTATAAATTAATAATGTTAAAAATTTATTTAGTTAGATATATAGATATATATATATATATATATATATATATATATATATATATATATATATATATATATATATATATGTAATATATATATATATATATATATATATATATATATATATATATAACATATATATATATGCATATATATATATATATATATAATATATATATATATATATATATATATATATATATATATATATATATATATATATATCATAAACGCTCTAACTAACTAAAGGAAAGTCAGTAACCAAAAGGTGGTTTAACTTAGGGATAGCCCTTAACATTACAGAGTAAACAATAAAAGTCTTAAAGTTCTGGGTAACTATAGTTTAATTCTGATATCGAGCTTTAGATGCCAAATCGTACATCATCTTTAGGACTTGGATATAGATAGAATTCTCATTCGACAGAGAGCCAACTGTAAATATTCAGTAAGTACCTTTTTTTAATCTAATAACTCTGTTGTTTTTTAAACTTTAAAAATTATGGTAGGGTTTTCTACTTTTCTTCTTTTGTAAACTACGACATATTCCTTCAGGAGGTTCTCTAACTGATGAGAGTTTCTTTCTGTATCTTCCAGGTCCTGAAGATCATGTACGATTTGGCATCGAAAGCCCGATATTAGAATAAAACTACAGTTACTAAGAACTTTAAAACCTTTTTGTTCACTCTGTAATCCTAAGGACTATCCCTAAGTTAAACCCTCTTTTGGTGTATATATATATATATATATATATATATACATGTATATATTTATATATATTTATGCTTCTTATTTTTTATTAAATACTTTTTTGCTCTTAATATATAACTAATTAAAACACCTGAAATATAATTTTTCGTTTCGTTTTGGGTTATTATAACTAAAACATAAATTAAACTTCCAAAATCCTATGATTTCATATCGAATTAACCAACATTCTTAATGGAAATCTTAACATGCTCCTTGAGGCTGATTTCAAATTAAGTACATCCGATAATAGAAAGATAGTTTTTTAAGAATATATATAGCTGTGCCTGTATTAAGTTGCAAGTAAGAAGGAACCATTTATTTACATTATTTTGGAGAGTATTTTATTCAGTATAAATATAAAAAATATTTTCATGATAAATACAGATCAACGATATATAAGGATAAAAAAGATCCTTAGAGCTTATTTCAATAATTTCTGACGTGCATTAACTAAGATGTATAATCAGCATGTGAATATTTCAGATGTAACCTCAACATTATAACGCTTTTATAAATTTTCTTGATTTCATGTGAATATTTACTGCACAAAATGTTTTACGAAAATAAAACTCAAATACAGTTCACAGGAAAGAACGTGCTCTTTTAATAGCACGCAAATAATTAACTGGAATTAGTGACAATACAAATGACATAGAATTTTGCGATCATTACTAAAGCAAGTAGAACTGTCACCACCTAAAACAGCACGCTATTTAAACATTAACTATCTATTTCATAAAAATATTTCATTTTGAAATTGGTCTAATTTGGAAATTAGAAATTTAAACTAGACGAAAGTAACAGTAAGTCAGCTAAAATTAAACTACGTGGTTGTAGAAGACACAAAAATTCATTATTATTAATTAATGACTAATGTTTAAATCAAAATACTAGTATTTCTCAATTACTATCTTATTTTTTTTACATAAAAATTCCTTTTTATTGGCACTTACCATATCAGATAATATAGTGACACAAATAGAAGTGAATTGCACAACTAAAAATTTTAAATTCAATGTCAACTTGATGGAATCCAGGTTTTAGATTATTTTAGTGAACCAAGTCGTAATTATGTTTTCTTGAACACTAGTAATATATTTTTATTTAACACAAAAAAGACGCTTTCATTCAAATAAATTAAAGTTCCTATTGTAGTTCTTTTTTAACAAGAAAAACCTTGAATGATGTAGGCCCAAACTCCATTTTAGTTAAATTGTCACATTCTTACAAATGAGGAGCGAAAATCACAAAGGATTTTCAAGAATTTTCAATGCATACTAATTTAAAGCCAGATTTCTATCTGTCTTTTTTATCGGATTTGTCCCTTCAAACATAAAAAATGTTTAGGAAGTTTAAAAGAAACTTTTACCTAAACTTCTTAAAAGGAGATTCCAAGCTTACGTCATTTATGCTTGTGCACTAGTTGGAAAAAGTAAAGTGGATGAAAGGGAACATAAATGTTACGGTCGATTTGGCGTGATTAATTGCTGCAACTTTTTAGACGGTTCTTTTTCCCACATTCGAGAACGAACACAGTGGGAGCAAGTTATTCCATCATATCAAAGCAATTAAAGCTCAACGTCAAACTAAATTGTTTACATGCGAATGGCTAATAAGTGCGTTATACATTAATAAATACTAAAAACTATGTTCAACTGTATTTTTTACTATTTAAGTATAAACGACTCGAAAATACTAGCGGGATAAGCCATTAGAAAATGGGTCATATTTTTTAGCTAGGACAGACACTACAAATGTATCGCAAGGTTACGAAATTGTTCATAAAACTATCTCAAAATCTAATAAATAGTTCATTTGGTACTCGTACTTTTATAAGTTGCTATATAATAAAGTAAGGGCATGAAATAGGTAAACCTAAAGTAGTAAATCTCAGTTCATTAATTCTAGAAGGATATATGTATATGTATTTATGTATGTATGTATATATATATATATATATTATATATATATATATATATATATATATATATATATGTTATATGTATATATATATATATATATATATATATATTTATATATATATATATATATATATATATATATATATGGACCTCTACGTACATATATCTTTTACTTTTATTCTTGGGTGTAGATTGGTTTAATTAACACACCTGGGTTTTCTTTGTTTTAAAAAAAATATATATATTTGAGGTATTGTCCCTGAATTTGAGCATTTTCAAAAACGTTTCTTTCGTGTAATTTCTATTTCTGGAAATAAAATTAAAAATGTAGTCACAATTTCACTTTACGGATACAATAATAATTTAGATCACAAAATATAATAATAATAATATAATAATAATCTATAATAATAAAAGGTCTAACTCGGTGAAGTCCAGTTAAGAACTGCTCATCTCAACGGAGCCAGTAGCTAAGCATACAAGATACAAAAAAATAAAAAAACAAATATAAAAATACAAATTCAATAATGCAACATTCAAGTAATGCCTAAATACTAAATAAAAAATACATTCAATAACATTACATCATTATAGAGAAAAGAAAATAATAATAATAATAATCATATAAAATAAAAATACAAGTTAACATAGTACTGGAAGAAAAAAAAGAAGAAAACATACAACAAACAACAATCAATCAGCAAAACAACAAACATAACGTAATGTACAGAAGCGAAGGCGAAGACAATGGCAATCCATCGCCAAAAACCGTGCACATCTACCCGATGCCTCAATTTCTGTCTAAGATAGAGAGGACAACCCGGTGCCAAGACTCTATGAACAAACACCGCCATGTGCAATTTTAGCCTGCTAAACATATTGAGCCAGCCCAGCCCCACCAACTGAGGAGAGACATGATATGTCTTCCGCAATCCACAAATAAACCTAACACAAGAGTTCTGAATCTTTTGTAGTCTGGGACTGGAACAAACATCTAGACATGGCCCAAAAACCACATCCGCATAGTTAACATGACTCAAGACTAATGCTTCGCAGAGCCTCTTCCTTACGTCTCTGGTCAAAATAGGTCTATTCCGATATAAGCTCCTTAAAGCTGTGTATGCCTTCTGCATTATAAGCTTAACTTGACCTCTAAAGCGCAGGTCCCTGTCAATCACAAGCCCAAGAGTTTTTACAGTTTCCCTCAATTGGACAGGAACACCATCCACAACAATACCCAAGTCAAGTCCCGCAGCACATTACCAAAATTAATTGCCACTGATTTAGATGGATTCAACTTAAGACTCTGCCTCTCCGAATATGACTGAATATTCTTGAGTTTGGCATTCAAGCGATGGAAACACTTGCTCAGCATTATCCCTATTGTGACTAGCATACACCTGTGTATCATCAGCAAACTGATGGATTAAGCAATTGTCATTAACTGATTCAACCAGATCCATGGTATATATCATAAAAAGTATTGGTCCCAGAATAGAGCCCTGTGGTACGCTACTGTTCTTGACCCCAGGCTGCGAAGTCTTGTCATCTATCTTAACAACTTGTCTCCTATTCACCAAATAGCTCCGGAGAAGCTCTATTGCCTCGTCAGAAAAAGCAGTAATAATGAAGCTTTGCACAGAGGAGACTATAATCTACAGTATCAAATGCCTTACTGTAATCCAAAAGGAGTAAAGTTGACGATTCACCACGATCAGTAGCCCGAAGTATATCATCCTTTTTGGTGTCTAGCTTCATTTGTGTTTAATCAACATTCATGGTGTTTAATCAACAAACGAAATTCGACTTTTTCCACTGTTTGAAAATACCAAAAGTAGCGTCACTAAAACCACAGT
Source organism: Pachyrhynchus sulphureomaculatus (assembly GCA_019049505.1). NCBI lineage: Eukaryota > Metazoa > Arthropoda > Insecta > Coleoptera > Curculionidae > Pachyrhynchus > Pachyrhynchus sulphureomaculatus. Next base: position 135,250,850 of record CM032456.1, read on the forward strand.
GGTTGTAAGTAATCGTCGAAATATCATGAAATTTTGACATGTATGGTTTGAAGTTTGGTACTTCCTAAAAATCATATGAATTATTTACATAAAACTCTACTATGAATAAAAACGCCCATTTATTAACAAATAACTCTGATCATCATCATTAAAACATTTCTTTGTTATGGAAAATTCCTAGCTAAAAAATTTGAAAAAGTGTACTTACAAAAAATTGTTTAATAAATTTTTCATACATACTAAATCATTAAATTTGGTTAAATTTAAGCAAAAGTTGTCGACTTGTTAGTGAAAAATGTTATTCTTTATTGGAATTTCCACTTTGCTGATAACTAATTGCCATATCTGACATATTTATTAAAATATAATAAGTAACTGCGTACATCAGCTGTTTTTTAATTTTATTTGTTGTTTTTTCATTCAAAAAATACCTCAAGACATTAAGTCGTATTAATATACATACAGTAGATTAGCAGGCATTAACCGAATAACCGTTGTTAACGGTTACTTGTTTTATGAAGTTTAATTCTTTAGCAAAATTGTCCTCTGATATTATTAAACTAAACAAAAAATTTAAAACTTAAGGAAAAAACAAAGATTTGTTAGATAATTATAAAATAGAATAGGATAGAGTTATACATATGAAATGAAAGGTCACTTTAATGACGCAAAAATTCATATATTGTTGTTTGTCTCCTCTTTTTCTTTAAAATGGTCTCCATAAATCGTATTTCTAATTTGGAAAGAAGCTCTAAAGACTCTGCATCTCCGTGATCTTCAGTAAAACTTTTAAGCTGCTTGGTTAGGGTAATAGCTTCACCATAATTTGGGATAGCATCTGTTGGTACTGGAATCTCATCGACATCAGAAAGTCCTTGTATTTCAACTGGATTTTCAATTTCTTGTTCTGAATCTCGATTTTCAGCATAAAAATTTTCATCTATGTTCAAAAAATCACTAAAGTTTTCATTATCAGATAACTCCAACAAATTCTTATTTTTAAGGATATCTGCGAATACGTTAGTAAGTCATCTTCTGAATCAGATGTGACAGCCTCAGTTAACTGGTCTTCACTTTGCATATTTTCATGCTTAAATCCCGCTTTACGCGAGCAATTTTTAACTGTTTCCTTGGTTACTTGCTCTCAAGTGGTTTTTGCAAACTAAACTGCATCCAATGGCGTAATTTTCTTAATTAACTCAAAAGTTGTACCAGCAGTTTTAATAGTTACTATCAGGTGTTTTAGTATTAGACTTCGGTAAAAATTTTAAAATTTTTTATAACTCCCTGGCTATTTAGGGGGCAGAAACAAGATTTCTATATTTTTCAAGCGGACATCTTTTGGATGAGATCTTACATTGTCTAAAAATAACAAAATGTCTCTTTTATCTTTTGTCATTTTCCAATCAAAATCTTGCAACCAATCTGTCATAATTTCTCCTGGCATCCAAGCTTTCTTATTATATTTCCAAGTTATGGGCAGGTTGTTTATGTTAATAATTTTAAATGCTCTGGGTCTAGCTGCCTTACCAATGACTAAGAGTTTTTCTTTTTCTCCCCGCCATATTTGCACAATGCAAAATTGTAAAACGTCTCTTTAGAATATTTACCACCAACACATTTTTCGTTTTTTAATGTTAACGTTGTGTTGGGTAGAGCCCTAAAAATACAGGCCTGTCTCATCAGCATTATAGATGTTTCTCGGTGAATATCCCTTAATTAAAGAAGCGCATTTTTACCAGAACAATGAAACATTTTTAGCAATAACCGAAGCTCCTTTCCTGAAATCGCTTTAAAACTTATGTTGTGCCGGATTCTAAATTTATTAAGTCCACCAGAAGAAGCACTGAATGTAGAATGCCCCAGAGACTCGACTATTCTTTTGCTTTGCATCATATTGGCTGACCTAAAAAAAAACATTAACAATAAGTTTTTTGTATTTTTGTCACGACAAGCCTACTGATACTCTCACCCCTTTCATCCATTCTTTTAATTGATATGAAAGAAAATCAACGCACCAATTCCAGAAAACCTTATCTAAAAAAAATAATTCAAGTGCGTACCTGTCAAAGGAATCCCCTTATTGCGAGCTGCTATAAACCAGTTATAACACAACTTGTCAATTTTGGTAAAATCACCAATCAAAAAGCTTCTTTTTTCATTTAAATTGCTGTTCGACATCCACTTGCTTAGAAGGAATTCTTTATGTTTAATTATATCAGCAGCTTGTGTTTTTCCGATATTGAAACGTTTCGATAAGTCCCTTACACTTAACTTTTCCCTATTGCGAACTTCAGCAATCTCAATTTTTTTGTTTATGAATGTGTCGTCCACTGTATCTCTTTTTCGCATAGGCGTCAGAGTAATATTAAATCCCGTGTACCGAGAAATTAAGATCGGTAAATCCACGGTTTACTCGGAGAAGTCCCTCAGTGAAGGTAGGCAGCAACGTTGGCACGGGGCGCGATTGAGAAATGCAACAGTGATACTCGCCACAGAAAAATGAGACAAGGGCGTTTATTTTTTTATTGTTTTGTGTCCGATTAAGGGAACATTTTTTTGTGTCCGCGTCTATTCAAGAGAATGTCAGGGCAAGAGGGAGTTAACACAATCTAATTATATGAGAGTCGGTCGGGACCATGAAAAACTGTTCGTTCAAGGGAGATATCCATGTATATATATATATATATATATATATATATATATATATATATATATATATATATATATATATAATATATATATATATATATATATACATATGGAAGTACCATTTTGCCAATAACTAATTACCATATCTGATCATTCTCTTTGATTTCCAAGGCTTCTCTGACTATGCGTGTTTTATAATGTGAAATAGAGGTTATTTGTTTAGATATAGAATATTTGTTCAAATCCTTCGAAATTAATGTTGTGACGAGTATCATGATGGTGCTAAAAAAGAGCTGAAGTTGTTTATTTGTTTTTGATACTTATTTTATGTTCTTGGATCCGGGTGGAGATTCTTCTGTTTGTTTGCCCTATGTACAGTTTGTGGCAGTCTCCGCATGGAATGCTGTAAACTCCATGGTTTCCCATTTTTTTCTTGTCCTTGGGATATCTGCCAGAGTGTTTTGTGGTTTATATGTTGTGCCTATGTTGTGTTTTCTTAGGACTCTTCCAATTCTATCTATAACTCCTTCCACATACGGTTATAGGACTCTACTTCGGTTGAGGTCCAGTTCTTTTGTCCTTGTCTGTGGATGGCGCTGCCTTGCAAATGCTCTCCGTATGGACTGATTTTTATATCCGTTTTGTTAAAGTGATTAGTGCAATTTCTTGTTGTCTCGTGTCTGGTTCGGTGAGTCGATATGATCTCGATACGTGAGTGTTGGCTACCGACTAGATGGTGTGAGCCAAAGTTTAAATATATATTGGTGTGAGTGGGCTTCCGGTAGCCTGAGTATCGTAGTTGACCATTATTTTTTCCGAGTTATGAGCATATCATGAATTCTATTTAAATAGGTCAGGAAGGTGTCTAATTCGTTTCATCCATGTTGCCAAATTATAAAAATATCATCAACATATCGTTTTCAGGGTTTCGGAGTTTTCAGGTGTCTAATTCGTTTCATCCATGTTGCCAAATTATAAAAATATCATCAACATATCGTTTTTTAGAGTTTCGGTATCAGTGGTGAGTTTTTGATGGCCTTTGTTTCAAAATGTATTATATAAAGGTTAGCTATTACTGGTGAAAGGAAAAATCCCATGAGCGTTCTATCTGTTTGTTTGTATATCTGACTGTTGAAGACAAAATAGGTATTTTTTTAGTCATTGTTCGAATATCTGATTATGTTCGTAAAGGGTTCAGAGTTTTTGATGTATGAATGAGCACTTTCAATGGTTGGTTGCATGATCTTTGACAGATATTTTTCTAAGTTTTGTGAGGCCACCGCGCTAACAATAGGTCTTAGATCCGAAGAATGAAAAATATGTTACCATAAATTTGCTGTAGAATAACTGGTAAATTTGGATGAATTTACCTGTTTCTTTAATTTTTGAACAACATTTGGAATAATTTTTGAAAGAAAATCTTCACAATTTTGGAGAATGTACCTGTAACAAAAACTGGGAGTATTTTTTAGTCGAATGTTACTTCTTACTTCTAACATAAATCAGAAATTAAAACCTTGAAAATATTTCCTCGTTTTTGTGTAGTACGTGCACGAATGCATTAATTTTCAACATAGAATTTTCTAACTGCCTTAAAATTCCTCGACGACTTTCAGCTACTAAACCTTAAATCTATAATAAAAAAATTAGATCCGGCTTACCGTTGACCATGTGATTTTCCCAATATTTCTCTAGCAAATATTTATTTCGAAAATAAGTAATAAATTTAACTTTCTCAAATGAAAGGTCAGTAGATTTCCATAATACAGTTGAAACTATGCAACCTATCAACAGCCATCTCTTTCCTCTGAAATGATATCGCTAAAAAACTGTAAATTTTATTCCAACTTCAAGTATTATAATATAATTTTATTCAAGAATAATGGTGCCAATAAACCGATAGATAGAGATTAACGGAAATGGAAAAAATCTTTTTGAGATATTCTCATTCTCTTTTTTTTTTTTAAATTAAAAATAGTCATTTACTTACTGTGTCAGATGTAAGTAAATTTCGGCATATTATTTCTGTTAAAATTGAAAATAATGAAAAAACAGGAACACTGAGAGAGAAGTATATTGTGATATATACTCTAGCACCCTTCTAACACCCCACGCCATTCCTTTCACCTCATACATCTTTTACCATAAATTATTAGTCTCCAACCAAAAAGCAGAAAAAAATTTCGAAATAACGTTGAAACCACTCAATATTTACTTTTACCTTCTTTCCTTTTTAAAATTGAAAATAACGAAAAGATAGTGTAATATTTCTCTTTTATCCCTTCCCCCACTGAAATTGAAACAAGGAAAAAATAACCTTCTAGATTACTGGACTTTAAAAATTCGACAACACACAACACAATATATGTGAATGTCCTCTCTCTTTCCTTAAGCCCCTTATTTGTCTTATTATCAATATTCAAACCATTAAAACTTCATCGGCTCCCAGTGATATCATTTAAAAACTATAGTCTTCATCCCCTGGATATTATCTATGTACTAAGTTTGAAATTGATATATATACTTCGTTTGAGAGTTATAGTGCAAACAGACCCTCAGACAGACAGATCAACGGAAGTGATTATGTTTTTCGTGATCTAGGAACTCTAAAACGGGCAGAAAAGTAAAAAAATCTCCCTATGTAATTTTTTCATGAATACAATACTTTCCTTTAAAAAGAAAAATAAAAAAGAAAAGGTTCACAACATTTTAGAGTTTATGTATGTCATGTTTCAAAATAAAGAATCATTCAAATTTAATTTTATATATGTTGCATAATATACTAGATTATATTAAACAAAATTGTTCATTTTGAAGAAATTCAGTAAACTGTACCTTGTTTATTCATCCAGAAAAAAAAACACCTTCCTACTTTCAGAACAATATTGGTTCTGAAGGTATTTTTCGAAATACTGAAGAAAAATACTAGTTTATCATATTACGAGTATTTCACTAAGCACCAGCAAGTCGCGAGTGACGTTTGTCGATCTGTGTTGTTGTATGTTGACAAATAAATAGTTATTTATTAAAATACATTCTTATTTCCTTCAAGTTATCTGACTACCTCTTGCGACTATAACTCCCAAACAAAATGAGATATTGACTTTAATTTAGTACACATAATACTTAATATGGTGGAGAAATCTAAAGTTTTTGATCAATCTCGGTTTAAGAGAAGTGGTTG
>CM032456.1:135264185-135311685 GCA_019049505.1 Pachyrhynchus sulphureomaculatus
TTCTATTTATTATAACAACCTAATGTTAACATCATTAATTTAAAGTTGTCCCAGACACTATCAGTGAATACGCTCTGTTCTTCTTTCCAATCCTGCCCCGAAGAAGGTCCCAATCCAGGACCGAAATATTGGCGGCTTAATGAAAATGTGTGATCTCCTATCACGCCCAAATTTGCCGAGTTCCCCAATTAAGATTGTATTTTTTAATAATTTTGGTAGATACGGCAACATTTTTGCTTTCCTTCTTTATTATATATATATATATATATATATATATATATATATATATATATATATATATATATTAATATATATATATATATATATATATATATATATATATATATATATATATATATATATATATGTATATATATATATATATATATATATATATATATATATATATATATATATATATATATATATATTATATATATAAATATATATATATATATATATTAAATATATATATATATATAAATATATATATATATATATATATATACATATATACATATATAAATCACCGTGCTATGTGTCTTTTTCAGGGTTTTTAAAGTCAAAGACTTCCAAAAATTAGGTTATTTTTGTCATAGTATTCAGTTTTAACTCAGGGAAGGCCTGACAGGGCCAGTGATCCTTTAATATTTATAATTTGAATAGCATTTTTTCAGATGTGTGTAGGGTTTTTTAGTTGATGTACTGAACACATATTATTTATATTGTTTTCAGTAAACTATGCAAGGGTTTAAAGAGGGGGTAGTAGAGTTAAAGGAGTTGCTTTGTGTATATGGTGTTGTAGATCTTACCCGGCTTTTTTGGAGTCGAGAAAACGGAAATTTAAATTATTTTTTTCATTACTTTCAATTTCAATGGTCAAATATTCTATAGTTTCAATAGTATTATAGAAATTTTTCCAGGGTTTTAGTTGGGATAAAGAACAAATTTTAATATAACTATTATTTAGTATAAATAATTATGTAATATACTATCTGTGCTCGCGGCATTGCTGGCGTTGACTATAGAATTATTGTTTAAGTTTGTATATATATATATATATATATATATATATATATATATATAATATATATATATGTATATGTATATATATATATATATAACATATATGTATATATATATATTTATATATATATATATATATATATATATATATATATATATATATATATATATATATATAACCTTTTTTCAACTTGATTCATTGTTATCGTGACTGCTTATTCCTTGTTTCCTAACGTAATAAAATATTAACTAGAACTTGGCCAAAGAACATATGTATGATTTAAAAAAAAAATAAAAAAAAACCGGTCAAGTGCAAGTTGAACTTGCACAATTAGTGTTTCCGTACGTTGATTGTTTCCAAAATAAAAATTTTTGTTAGGGTGGTATAAAATGATCAGTGACTTCACAAAACACACCCCAAATGAGTTTTCAATAAAGTTTGTTTCCAATCTTTACTGAAAACTGGTGACCTTGAAATTCTGTTTTTTTTTTTATATACCAAATAAATTATTAAAGGTAATGCACTCGTGATAAATTTTCGTTCAATCTATACCCCCGTGAGAATATTCCAGAATTTTTTTCAAAATTTTTTGATTAGTACTTTCGAAATAAGGTAGGGGACAGCGATTTTTTTAAAGTAATACGAAGAAAAGTGTGCGCAAGTATTACATTATATACGAGTATATATATATATATACATATATATATATATATATATATATATATATAATATATATATATATATATATATATATATATATTTTTACTCGTGTTTTCACAAGCTTTCATTTGACACCACACTCGATGACCTAGTAAAAAAAAAAAGTTTTTTCACTTCCGATTTCACCCCTCAAAACGAACCCCTTAAGTCAAAATTTATGTTACGGTGGTATAAAATGATCAGTGACTTCACAAAACACACCCTAAATGAGTTTTCAACAAAGTTTGTTTCCAATCTTTACTGAAATCTGATGACCTTGAAATTTTTGTTTTTTTTATATACCATATAAATTATTAAAAGTAATGCACTCGTGATAATTTTCGTTCAATCTACACCCCGTGGAGAATATTCCAGAATTTTTTTCGAATTTTTTTGATAAGTACTTTTCGAGATAAGGCCCGGGACAGCGATATTTCGCGAATTTTTAAAAAACAACACAACGAAAAGTGCGCGCAAGTATAATATTATATACATATTTTTTACTCGTGTTTCACAAGCTTTCATTTGACACCACACTCGATGACCTAGTAAAAAAATTTTTTTTCGCTTCCGACTTCACCCCCCAAAACTAACCCCTTAAGTCAAAATTTAATTCTCAAAACTACATGGCTCTGATGAGGCCATCAATTCCTATATTATTACCAAATTTCACCTTTCTATGTCAAATAGTTTCGGAGAAAATCGGGTGTGACAGACAGACAGACAGACAGACAGACAGACAGACAGACAGACAGACCGACAGACAGACAGACAGACAGACAGACACCGAAGTGATCTTATAAGTGTTCCGTACGGAACACTAAAAACACGTAAATCCGATAAGTGGTTCTTGAGTAATAAGCGCACTAACGGACAGAGAGGCACTGCATTTTATAACATATATATATATATAATATATATATATATATATATATATATATATATATATTTATATATATATATATATATATAGAAAGGGGGTAAAGAAGAAAGCTAGAAGTTTAATTTGTTATAGTTCTTTTCTGACACTAAATAAACTAAAAGATAATTTCTAGCGTAATTTTCGTTAGGGATATCAACTTTAAGGGAGGACGAGAGGGGAAATTATTCCAATATATCATGTTATTTGCAACTTTCACAACGTTGACTGGCAACTGTTAAAAGGTATAAAAATATAAAAATCTTGACTTAATCGGCCATCATATAGTATGTAGAAGCGAAATATTAGGTAAATAGTTACACAATTTTTTGTGCATCTGTTTTAATTATATAGGTATTTGCCGTAAATTAAACTAAAATAAGAATAATTAATTTATGCCGTTATTACATTCCTAGATATTCTAACGAAATAAAGGAAATTTGAAACAAATTGCTATCTATTATATAGCCTTCAATAATAATTTTGAAGTTCTTTCTCAAAAAATCTCCTGTATTACCGAAATTTAACAAACTCTTGATAGAAAACTTTTTAATACTACACAAAAATATAAACTTATACCGTTTACCACCCTGTGTACTTTTAAAAAAAATTATATTTTATCTTCTTTTTCTTTAATAATAGCTTCTCCTGACCCAAATACTAAAGAGGGAAAGTACTTCAATCTTAAAATAAACACTTCTCGCCAAGTGTTTATTGGGCTTGAAAATATTGACTTAAGTGCTTTACTTCAAATACTTTGGATAAGTGCTTTATCCAATTTGGCAATATGTTTTTGGCAACAAAACAAAAAATACCAGCCATAAAAAGGGATCCAATTCACTAAGATTACAAGACGTACAGTGACATAAATTTTGTTTTCCAATCGAATAACTATCAGCTGGTCTTAACTAAAGCTTGAAATTTGAAAATGAATGACATTAAATAACTGTTATCACTGTCTGAAATAAGCAACCGTAACATGAAAAGTTCTACATGTTTTGTTGCCTTTTTTTACTAATTTATATTATGTGAACAACGATAAAAAGTTAAAAACAGATTTACTATTGAGTGCATACTTTCATAAGTTCATAAAAATAACAAAAATAAGGCCCTTTAAAGCACGTTTATAAACGTTCTAATATAGTATCGAATGTGTGTGTTGCACATGCACAATATTCTTCAAAATTTTTAGAATATATAATATTTACCTTAAGCAAAAATAATTTAAAGATAACTATTTATTTAAATATGAGTCATTTTGATGATCCCAAATTTCCTAGCAGGATATGTTTTTTAATTTGTTCCCGGGGGAAACAAGAAAAAATTCATCGGCATAACACAAGAGCTAACATGAAGCCACATTACGTTACATTTTTTGAAAATCAATTTATTCCATTCTATTCTAAGAATGATCGGCAAAAAGTGTTTTAAGTATTTGATGTCACTCCAACCGTCCTTAAACTAAGTTTTGTAATTATAACCATCAAAACGGTGTAAAGAAATTTTTTCAATCATACTTCTCAAAAACTGTCTGTTATTAACTCCCTAGTACATAAAGCTTCAAAGTGGTGAAAATTCAATCTCATTCGGAATGGATAAACTAATCAGTGTAATGAATAATACACTGACGATATTAAACGTTCATTCAACCGGTTTTAAAAGACCCAGCTATCATACAAGGTACATGGTAACAAAATAATCAAATTACTTAAAACATTTAACTTTCGCACAATCTTTAACACTTCTAAGAAAATTGTGGACAATTCTTGAGATCACAAAAAGACAAAATTCGTTTTACAAATCACTCATCATTATCTTCGTTAGCTTATTCCATCCGTAGTCGGATGGGTAAGCCTCCCAAAGTTGTCTCCAATGAGCGCTGTTGTTTGCATTTTTTGCATCCAATCGTGTCCTGCTAATCTTTTATGTCGTCCCGTCCATCTTGTCTGTGGTCTACTATCTGCATCTCTTATGTTCTCTAGGCTTCTCTTCAACCATATTGCGTGTTCCATCAATTATCATTCATCCTTGCGATATGCTCCGCCCAATTCCACCTTAATATACATATTCTTTGTATGTACATCTTTCAATTTTGATCTTCTTCATATCTCAGTGTCAGGAATAAGATCTTGAAGTCTTATAGCTAGCATTCTTCTCTCCATTGCTCTTTAGGTTACGTGGAGTTTATTTATTATACTTTTATTTTAAAGCCCACGTTTCAGTGCTATATGTTAATATCGCCAGTACATATTGATCGACCATTCTGGCTTTTATTATATTTGGGATGTCCAATTTAAATATAGATTGTAATCTTCCGAAAGCAAACCAAGCTAATGAGACTCTTCTATCCAAGTCAGCCTTTAAAGGGGTTATTTTTTGATATTTCGAGTTTTGGTCCTAAATACTCGTATAAAAATGTTTGTAAATTTCCCATTGTTTTACCTTCTAGGGAATATTTTCCTGGCTGTTATCTTCACTTTCGTTGTTAAAATATTTTGGTTTCGGTGAAATATATTTTTTAGACTTATTCTCTAGACTTGTTATTTAAATTCCATCAGCATTTCTCGTAATTCTTCTTTTGTGTTGGCGGTCAGAGTGACCTCATCAGCGAACCTTAACTGATTTAATTGTTCACCGTCCATTATTATTTCTATTATTGAGTCTATTTTATGACTTTATAGTCGATTAATCATGTCTTCTATATTCAACGTGAACGATATTATTGGGTCGCCTTGGTTTAATTATTCCTCTTTAATTTTGCTTTTATTTGTTTTTCTTCAAGCTTTGTTTGTGAAGTAAAATTTTTTATATCATGGTATTCAAGAAAAGTTGTGTATCTTTTCGTTGACTATGCTGGGTACTTAAGGCGTTAATGACTTCCCATAACCATTGCTATTATAGAAGGTTAACCTGATTCATTTTTTTTTTCCACTAATATTCTAATTATTTCTAATTATTTTGTAGATGGTCCAAAGTGCTGTATCCTCCTCTAAATCCCGCTGTTTCACTTGGTGATAACTGTCTAATTTGGGGCTTCGTTTAATCTTATGCTGCTTTCTTTCCTCTTTCTCCCTTCTTGCTCTTCCCTATCTATTTAATATATATTACATAATATATAATAAGAAAAAGTCTGTAGGAAGATAGGATTAAAAGATAACACCATGGAGAAACTGGTATCTTCGAAGGAACATCAGCGCTGAAGGTTCAAGAGGCTGATCTCCTCTAAGATGGATATACCAATTGCAATCCCTTGTTTGGAAAAACTCTTCATGAGGGGGGACCAAAGGACCCAGACCGATAGGTCTGGATGGATCAAAAATACGAAAAAAACCAGCTCATGAGTAGTCACCACGCCCTGCCGAGGGCAATGAGGACAGAGAGAAGAGAGGATAGTCTAGGTTTGAAAAGTCTACAGAAAACTGTTGTTTAGTGATCTAGCGCAGTTATTTTGAGTACTAAGGCAGAAACTTTTTTGTGTCGTAAGCATCATTAAAATATGTTTTATGATAAAGTTCTCTAAAGACAATATCGTGCATCCTTGAATGCACTATGGTAATAGTAGGTGGATTTTTTCCTTGGAAATCAATGGTAGACAGTGAAGCAAAAATTTCAGCGAACAATTTCGCTTTCTCAACAGTGTCAAAGTTGCTGCAATAGAAATGGTCGGTCCATGTAAGTGGTGGATATTAGTTAGATTTGGTGAAATTTTGACTAACTGCCTTAGCAACTTACCAAAATACCTAGAATTGTTGGGGCCAGCAAGAAGAATGTTTTTAAATTCGTTGATTTTGTGCATCCTTATTTTCGTCGATAATTTCTTTGCATCTGTTCCGGGCAAGAACAAAGATGTTACGATTTATGACGTTTAGGATTTTGCACGCCATTGCTCGGTAGCCAAGACAAATTATAAGCAATATCTTCTTTCTAAGGAAATAAAGAGATAGAACTAAGCTTATTTTGGGGAAGAAGTAAAGAAGACAATAAAAACACTCAAAAAATAATAAATCTGCAGGCCTGGGATGTGATAAATGAAATGAATAAGTAACGGTCTAATAAATTACATCGAATGCTGAGAAACATGTTCCACAGAGCGATAAATGGAGAAAAAAACTACCAGAGGAATGGTCAAAAGCTCATATAGTATCATATATTTAAAAAGGGAGACCGCAGAAAATGCACAAACTATAGAGGCCTAACCATAATATCGAGTATGGGGGACGTTTGTATGGAAAAATTATTAAAAATATCATGGAGGAAAAATATAAAAGGAAAAATTGGAGAAGACCAAGCAGGCCGGAAAATCATGTATAGGCCACATATATACTATAAAACAAACAATGGAAAAAAAAAACTAGCAAAGAAAATAACGGAGTGGAGCCCTATAGGGAGAAGAAAAATAGGAAGACCCAGACGATCGTGGAGAGACGATGTGGACGAGGCTATGGAGGACAGGGGTCTAACAGATGGAGACTGGGAAGATAGAAACGGATGGAATCAAAGGCTGAGAGAAGGAAGACAGCGTCAGCTGTAGAAAATCCTTGTTATATATATATATATATATATATATATATATATATATATATATATATATATATATATATATATATATATATATATATATATATATATATATATATATATATATATATATATATATATATATATATATATACATCTTCTTTCTATTTCTGGTCAAACTAAGGCTTGATTGGAAGGGAATTTCTTCGAAAAAATAACATCGGGAACCTCCCCAGCGCAGTCATATGAATCGTCTAATCAAAAACAAACGTCTAAGGGAAAGTTCGAAAATATTCCATGAATTCCTCCCATTTAGCAGACTTGTAGTGCCCAATCTTAAACGGTTTAGGCGTTACTGATTGGTAGGATACTCAATGGTTGAAAGAACCTAACGACGGATTTACGATGACGGTGTAAATCTCTGGATTGGTGGTTAAAAACAGATCAAGAAGACTAGTGAACTCTCCGTCTCGATTAAGATACTTACTAAATTAAACCAACAAAAAATACATGAATTTTTTGAAACTAATTTTAATTAAATTTTCATCCTAACACGCAATGTGGTAAAAATCTATTTCGTGCAAACAAAATAATAAATTACTTGTTATAAAAACAAAATTGAATTTTAAATTGAAAATATTTTTTAAACTGCTTTCAAGGTTAAATATTTCTGTATTTATTAAAATTAGTTGGTATTTTCTGCAGAAAGAGGAGAAAATTGAAAAAAAAAATGGCTAGATAATATAAACAAATTGAAAATAGGCTATATGTGGGTATTGAGAAAATTATATGAAAAAGGTTTTACCTTCACCTCACTAAAATCTTTGTAAGAAGTATCAAAAAATTTTGATCATACATTTTTCGTTTAAAAGACCATACTGTTAGGTTTTTTTAGTTATTCCTTTCTTTAGCTTAAGCAATAAGATGAAAAATGATATTTGGAAGGACAATATGAAAAAATAGCTAACGTTTGCAGATTTTTTTTTTGTTTCGTCCTGGAAGAATTTCTACAAATTAATGAAGCCAAAATTGTTGAAAATAATATAGGTATTAATATTTTTAATTCAGTAATAAAATTCCAATATTAAGATCCTTCTATTTTAAAACCTTTAAATAACAAGAGAATTTTTTACAGTACCTATAATTTTTACGATTCTTAAAGCAAATGGGTAACTTATGTCACGGGCCAATTAGAGCTCATCATCTAACCGTTTATTTATTTATTTATTTATTTATTTATTTATTTATTTATTTATTTATTTATTTATTTATTTATTTATTTATCTACGGGCAGACCCATTTTATACATAGTATTTACAGAAAAATTTCAATAATATAATAAACTTATAACAATACAATACAATAACAACACCAGTAATTCTCATTTCAAAAACTCAGTGGACTGTCAACAGTTTTTCTTTTAAACGTTTTAAAGAGAGATTAAAAAAATCAAGATTCGCTTCACTGGCACCATTAGTGATTCTAGTGATCGGCGAGAATAGGCCATAGTTACATCTGTGGTACCTCGGGGCAAAGAGTACGTGGTCCCTTGTTGATCTTGGTGGAACATGAAAATTTATCAGACTCAAGAGATCAGAGCAGTCTATATGACCATTTACAAGTCGAAATAATATGGAGCGGTTTGGCCAAAGCATAGACACAGTCAACCAAAAATCTGGGAGATATACCATCAGGACCCTGCCCCTTATTTATGTCAAGTTTAGACACATAGTCAAACACCTCCCCCAGGGAGATCTCAACAGAGGAGAATGATCCAACCGTTTCAAACAAATGCATCATTCGGAACAACAATTAAGATAACGCAGAAAAGCAAGGTACCTTTTTTCCAACTCTTATTTCTCCTGAATTTACGACAAATATTTTTCTCCTTCCCATATTTCATTAGTTTAAAACTTATTTTCTCTCTTTTATTTATAACTTCTCCCACCTTATTTTACTATTAAGATGGTTAATTCTACTGATTTATAAATGTTTAATATTGGTTAAAAATGTCTAGTATTAACAATTAAACGATGAAAGTTTGACTATTAGATGTATGATGACCTAGATATTTTTCTCTTAGCTAGCAGGTACGATCAAAATTTTCTCAATTTATTAAATATGCTCCCATATGGGTGTCTTTTTTTACGAGCAAATAGGTACATTCTTGTAAATTAGCTTAAAAGGCCATGTCAGCTAATTATCGCACTATATCCTGGAAAAAAAGCTTTTTGAAATTATTCTCAATATTCGAATTTATTTTATACATTCTTTCCAGATTTCAGCTAAATACATTAAGTAATTTTTGCATATAGCAGGCAGATCAGCACATAAAATAGCTTCACTGAAATGATTTCCTAACCATAACCTTAAACATGTTTTTACAACTTAACTAAGAAATTTTAATATGTAGTGAGGATAACGAAATATGTTAATTTACCTGTAAGAAGAATCAAAGATAGCCATTTTTCTAGATAAGCCATTTAAGGAAGTTAATTAATTCAGAATGTATATTACGGATTATCTAAATTAGTTTGTTAAAAAAATACAGCTCAAAACTATTTTCGACAAATCGGTTACTAGTTTTAAATGCAGAAGGAATCTTTGATGGAAATATAGGTTAAACTGTTTTATAGTTCGAATTACTACATCCAATTTTCAAATGAGGTATGTTACATTTTTACTTTAAGAATTTTAAATGAATAGAAATAAAAAAAAAATGAAGTTTTTCTTGGTGTGTGTATCAATGATTTAGGTGCTATTGATACACATTCTAATATGCTACTATTTATCGATAGGCTCTTATAAATAGGACGGAATGTGCTGTGGGATCCAAGAGGAGGATGTACAAATCCGAACACAACATACATAATTAAATTTTAGCAAATGAGCTAGCATCAAATGATTATAAGACAACTCTTACAGTTTTTTCCCAAAAGAATATTAACGAATTTCTTTTTGATGTTACCACAGCGAAACGCGTCTCGAAATGGATTGATATATATATATATATATATATATATATATATATATATATATATATATATACATATATATACATATATATATATATATATATATATATATATATATATATATATATATATATATATATATATACATAATATATATATATATATATATATATATATATATATATATATATATATATATATATACATATACATATACATATATATATATATATATATATATATATATATATATATATATATATATATATATATATTATTATGAAGTTTAGATAGGTGATTTTTAATAGTCGACAGACCTCACTTTGATAATACTTCCTTATAATTTATTATAACTACCTAACTAAAATTCTATTTTTTCTCTCCTGCTCAATTTTTTGCAGTTATAAAGTCAAAAATGATCGTCAATCTCTTTTACGTACATGCTTTTAAGTGTGTCGTACAAAATTGCAGGCTAAAGTAATTTAAAAGGAACTGTCTCCAAAGGCCATTAATACGTTCACAGCAGTTATGTCGTAAGTAATGGACCATTTTAGCCTACAACGACGGTAGTTTTGCTGTGCAGTAAACTGTAATTGAAATAAAAAGTAATATGTTTATCTGATGTTGAATGTTATAGGTGTAAATAAATTAAGCTGATATAAATCATGGAATACAAGAAGTGATCTTAGACATGGCGCCTACAAAAGTGGTATAAAATAAGACACCTCTTGCAAAATAAACCGGTTACGGTAACGCAATTCGAATCAAATGAAAAAAGTTTGATTTGAAATTCTACTCTGACTTGAGCTTTTCATAAAGGATGAAAAATGAATCTTTCCAAAGTAATCATAAGTTTTTTTATCATTTATATTTATATATATATATATATATATATATATATATATATATATATATATATATATATATATATATTTATGTCTTGGTGTTGAATGTCAACATTCAACGCCAAGACACCGACCAGTGATCAACGCTTTGAAAAAGATGGATGAGATTCCATCGAAACGTCAGCGAAAAACCGTCCATCAAGGGACTTCAAGCTAACACGGGATACCCGAAAAACCACTACTACATATATATATATATAATATATATATATATATATATATATATATATATATATATATATATATATATATATTTATATATATATATATACATATATATATATATATATATATATATATATATATATATATATATATATATATATAGGTATACATATATATATATATATATATATATATATATATATATATATATATAGGTATATATATATATATATATATATATATATATATAAGTATATATATATATATATATATATATATACATATATATACATATATATATATATATATATATATATATATATATATATATATATATATATATATATATATATATATATATTATATAATATGGACTATTTCTTTTGTATTTTAAATAAATGCTTTATTTATTAAATAAGAGCCACTATTTGCCCCTTATGTATATCCTAATTTTTGAGAATGAATTGAGTAGATATTAATACTGAAAGAGAACAAAATTAAGATATCAGCTAGTCCGTTTTTTTGGGGGAGATGTGGAAAAGAGATAATTTTTGTAGGTCTATGGAAAATAATTTCTACAGTTGTTTAAAGCCTAGTTGTACTGTATTGGGCACCATTCATTTTGTGAGAGAAATAGTTTAAATTCAGCTCAGAAAATTAAAAAATACTGAAAAGTTATTTAGTTGTTCGTGTAGAATTGAGTATAGTACAATTTACGTCCTGTAAGATATAAAGGGAGTTCAGTGAAACACTACGCTTATACTAAATAAGGTATATTGACAAATAAAAAAAACATTCTTACATTTATTACACCCTTGGAATTAAATAGACTAGATTAATAACCTTTTATGCTATGAGAGTGCATATGTTCACAGATAGTCTCTAACTTAGAAATATGAAGGTAGTATACTTTCTCGTATTACTTATTATTGAGAATAAAAAAATGGCTTTAAAAAGGCATGATATAGAAAGTTGGTTCCAGGTTCACTTCCGGTAAAACCGACTCCGGGATCACACGTGTTACGTAGTCGTCAGGAACACACGTTGTGGGAAGGAACTGAGGTATTTAGCTGGTATAGTTATCGACTTACCGTCTGGCTTCTCCTCGTGGTTTTTCTATCAACTGCTTGGCCTCTTCTGGTGAGTTTCCCATCAAAATATTGCCTCACACACTACCTCCTTATTTTCATTTGGGTTACTAATCAGTACTTGACCCAAAACGTTTTAGGATGGGTAGAATATTTCAGGAACGGCTCGATGATAAAAAAACACTCTGTATCATGGATGGCAAAAAGGATGCCTTCACTACTTGAAGGACGGAAAAAGCCATCACTCGCTGACGGATAGAGACAGTCAGTGTTACATGCCGGACCCGAAAAAAATAGCCCTTAAAAATTCGAAATGGCGGGTTATATACTCTAGTTCCCTTTTCTTCGAAGTGAAGTCTTCAAAATGTACTGGTTCACTTCAGAAACGCAAAGTGAGACGGGAGTGTTAAACTCGCGACTTGATAGACAAGGACCGATGATGCTAGTCCTTATCATAATCCATACATATTCAATGCAAATGAAATAAGTTAAATCGATCATATGTGCCTACTACTGGTTGAGTTACACTGCTTAACCAAAATATAAGAAACTGTAATAAGAATAAAATTCACTGCTTAACTTAAATTAACAATTATTGCATGAACTAAAGAGAGGTTTTGTAACATGATCTTAAAGTCTAGGAAAAAATGAATGTTACAATGTATATATATATATATATATATATATATATATATATATATATATATATATATATATATATATATGTATATGTATATGTATCTATATATATATATATATATATATATATATATATATATATATATATATATATATATATATATATATATATATGTATATATATATTCAATTTTTTGGGTTTTATGGTTCGTTTGTTTTAAGGATAGAGAAATTACATCATGTTCTAGTTAGAAGTTTATAGAAAACGTTTCACCTAATGTGTAGGCTTCTTTAGTTCATCTAAAAAATTGAAATTTTCAATAAATGTACATTTTCCTCCCTTCTTTACTTTTTTTTTATGACTTTAAATTTTGATTTTATAGGACTGTTTTGGATATTCAATAGGATGCACAATTTTTTAATTATGAATATACAACATTCTTAAACTTATAATACAATGTAAAAAATGAAATAATAAAAATACACATAAAAAATGTACATAAACACCTACATGTGTGGGTTGAAACGAAGACACACTTAACGTTCTTTAAAAGGTATTACTAGGACGGTCACATTTTTTAAAATAAGTTTAGACATGTATAGGGAACGAAAATCATTCTTTGGTTTGTTTATGTGTTTTTATTTATTAACTGCTATTGAGTTATTATGAAAAGAGTCCGAAATAAATATGAATCAGACCCCTAACGTCACTTTTGTCGTTTATGTTGTTTTTATCTTTATTAATACAAACCATTTCAAAGATTGATCTTTTAAAATAATTTTATTTAAGATTCTTGTATTTTTAAAATCAAAAGGGTATTGGTTTGTTGCATGTGCTTTGATAGAGCTGTTGGGTTACTCTTATCATATTTATGGCCATTCAGTCAGATTGCAAGTAGTAAACATTCTGACAAACCGTAAAAATAAAATCAAAAACAACATTAATGCAGAAAATAATGCAATATTAATAATAAAATACACAAAGCAAAAAAGTTCTTAAAAAATAATCCTGAAATTACGATCCTAACACCGGACAAAAGCAACAAAAACGGTTATTCACATCATTCTCTATATTTTAAGGAAAATACTGTTATAAATTTAATTAACAGAGGCTTAAAACTAACAAGTCCTAAATATAGAGCAGAAATAATAGAAAAAATGAAAACTATCTTAACTAACAAAAATTATCCGGTTGATCTAATAAACAAAGTTTTAAAAACCAGAATTCACAAATTATATATTACTCTAGATAAACAACCAAAACAGAGAACAGCTACAACATACATATCCATGCCATACGAGGCTGGTTTGAAAAGTCCGTGCAAAGTCCGAGAGATGGCACCACCGGCGCGTATCGAGGTCATATTTAGTTAGTAGCATCTCTTGAATGAACGCACACCAAGTTTCAGCCATATTGGTCTATTTCTTTGTGTTTGGCATTCGTGTGAATCAAGGAAGTCGAGTGATTTTCAAGAAATGGACGAAAAAGAATTTCGTGTGGTGATTAAACATTACTTTATGAAAGGCAAAACGCTTCAGGAGACTAAAGAGAAGCTTGATAAACATTATGGTGACTCTGCACCTTCGATTAGAACAGTTTATAAGTGGTTTCAAAATTTTCGGACTGGCCATATGGGCACAAGTGACGCTGAACGTTCTGGGTGGCCTGTGGAGATTACGACTCCAGAAATCATTGATCAAATCCATGATATGGTGATGGATGACAAAAGAGTTAAGGTGCGTGAGATTGCTAGTGCTGTGGGCATCTCGACTGAACGGGTACATAATATTTTGCATAAACATTTGGACATGAGAAAGCTATCCGCAAGATGGGTGCCGCGATTGCTCACGCTTGACCAAAAACGGAATCGTGTGAAGTGTTGCAAGGATGGTTTGCAGCTATTCCAGAAGAATCCGGAGGACTTTAAGCGTCGTTTCGTCACTGTGGATGAAACATGGATACATTACTATACTCCTGAGACCAAACAACAATCTAAACAATGGGTTACCAAGGGAGAATCTGCACCAAACAAGGCAAAGACCGTTCCTTCGGCCGGAAAGGTTTATGGCGACTGTCTTTTGGGATTCGCAAGGGATAATCCTCATCAACTATCTGGAAAAGGGTAAAACTATTACAGGTGAATATTATTCATCGTTATTGGACCGTTTGAAAACCGAGCTGCAAGAAAAACGCCCGCGATTGGCCCACAAGAAAGTCCTTTTCCATCACGACAACGCACCAGCACACACCTCAGCAGTTGTGGTCGCAAAATTAATGGAAATAGGATTCCAACTCGTTTCACATCCCCCCTATTCTCCAGACTTGGCTCCCTCGGACTACTATTTGTTCCCCAATTTGAAGAAATGGCTGGCGGGACAAAGATTTTATTCAAACGAGGAGGTGATTGCAGACACTAATGGATATCTTGCAGACTTGGACAAATCCTATTATTCGGAAGGGATCAACAAACTAGAACATCGTTGGGCGAAGTGTATAAGCCTAAAAGGAGACTATGTCGAAAAATAAAAAAGGTTTACCCCCAAACACGTAAGTAGTTTTTATTTTTGCACGGACTTTTCAAACCAGCCTCGTATATTCAAGGACTTTCAAAAAAAAATTAAAGGAGTCCTCAAAAAAAATAATTTAACTGTTTGCCACAAAACGTATAACTCACTAAAACACCTTTTTACCCCCCTAAAATCCAGAACACCGTTACTGAAACAATCAAATCTGATATATTCCTTTCCTTGTCAAAACTGTACGGCTGTTATATCGGCATGACTAAACAAGACCTAGAAACTAGACTGAATGGCCATAAGTATGATAAGAATAACCCAATAGCTCTATCAAAGCACATTCAACAAACCAAACACTCTTTTGATTTTAAAAATACAAGAATCTTAAAAAAAGTATCAAATTATTTTAAAAGATCAATCCATGAAATGATTTGTATTAATAAAGAGAAAAACAACATAAACGGCAAAAAGCGACGTTAGGGGTCTGAGTCATATTTATTTCGGACTCTTCTCATAATAACTCAATGGCAGTTAATAAATAAAAACACATAAACAAACCAAACAATGATTTTCGTTTCCTATACATGTCTAAAGTTATTTTAAAAAATGTGACCGTCCTAGTAATACCTTTTAAAGAACGTTAAGTGTGCCTTCGTTTTACCCACTTTTGTAAGTTTTTATGTATATTTTTATGTGTATTTTTATTATTTCACTTTTTACATTGTATTATAAATTTAAGAATTTCATCTATTCATAATTAAAAAATTGTGCATCGTACTGAACATCCGAAACAGTCCTGTAAAATCAAAATTTAAAGTCATAAAAAAAAAGTAAAGAAGGGAGGAAAATGTGTATTGATTGAAAATTTCATTTTTTAGATGAACTGAAGAAGTCTACAATTAGGCGAAACATTTTCAATAAACTTCTAACTAGAACATGATGTAATTTCTCTATCCTTAAAACAAGAGAACCATAAAGCCCAAGAAATTGAAAATATATTCGTTATTCCAAGGTTCAAGAAAGAATTCAACCCAAATTATGTATATATATATATATATATATATATATATATATATATATATATATATATATATATATATATATATATATATATATATATATATATATATATATATATATATATATATATATATATATATATATATATATATATATATATATATATATAATAATCGTCGACAAGGGCCTTATTTCACAGTAAGGTGCTCATTTAAATAATAATGTCCTGTGTGGTTTTTCTGTTACTATTTTTAGGCGTTTCCTGCTTAATTTCAGCAAAGGTTTAATATATTCACGATTGGGACTTCTTATTAGAATTTTTGGTTGCCTCGTTCTTGGTAATCGTTCCAGTCTCTGTTAAATCTAATCTTCAGCAAATCTGTAATTGCTGTTCCGTAAATATTGTACGGAATTTTTAAAAAGGATTCATGTCCCGTGGGGCCTTTCTTATGGGCACAGCAAACAGGCAGAAAAGTTCCTAAAGTATTACAAGTGCGAAGCGTATGAAGAAACCCGATTCACGTTGGCCTTGAATCGCTGCAACAGGAAATACAGGTTTGGGCTAAGTATTTCGAAGGAATGAGGTTCTCCATTTTTGAAAGGATGGTAGAAGAAGTGACAAGCTCAACCTCATACGGTTATGACGTACTAGCGCAAGATGTATTTCTAGCTTGCATTACTGTGGGAGGCGGGCCACATCCATCGAAAGATTTCCATGGCAGTACTTGTTGAATAGACTCAATTCGCAAACCGTTCTTCCATATTCCAAGGAATCTCTTCTGAATAGAATCTAACAAATGCTGCGTATGTTTGGAAGCAATGCCCCAAACATCGGGCAGTACTCCATCGTTAATCGAATTTAAGCTTTATATGGGAATGCGAATATTCCCAGCTTTTTAGAAGCTCGCTTTGCTATACATGCAACATGTTCATGCCAAGATATATTTTCTCCCCAGTTAACGTCAAGCAAGTCGAGTAACGAGTGTCCCGACATAACTATCTCGGATTTCCCAACGTTAACTCTTTTAGAAAAAACTACCGTCAGGGTTTTTGCAGCGTTACTGTCATCCAAGGTAAAATTTGTTCAAAGTTTTTGTTAAGTTGAACGTCTTCCTGCTCTCTGTGGATATACGCATGAATAGCTGATGTTCGAGCATTTATAGTATGTGAAAAAATTAACATACTGTCATCGACAAACCTGTAGATTGGATTTCCTATCGGAGAATGCCTGTGTGGCCTGATCCCCAGGCGCGAAGCAGGCTGGTTCTACACGCTGAGTTCTTCAACAAGTCATTAAATTTTGGTCTAAAAAACATATCCGTCCGGGGATGCTGATAATTTTTTCGATATATAAGAGCAGTAGCCTTTGTTTCTTGCGCCTTCTCTTCTTCCAAAAGTTGGTTCGATTAGTTTCGTCCTTCTCTGATATAAGTCTCTAACTTATCGTGGAAAGCCCTTTGAGAGCTGTCTATTGTCAACTACAATAGAGAGCAGACCTCAACTCCTTTGGCCCAAACACTACAATGTTTTCGGGCCCCCGCGTTAAGATGCTCTTTGATCGGCACCACATACATCGCCCGTGATGTTTCAAATTTATATATACACACAAGAGTGGTCAAGATAGACCTGATATACTCTGTCTAACTTGTACCTGATTTATTTTTTCTTAGTTATGGGCTACCATACAAGGACCCAAATGAGGGTTGTTGTTTTATTGTAGCGTATATTCAGTGGAATATTGCCGGCGATAATCTTCAATAGCTTAGGGTCACTTTTTTTTCACGGTCAAGTCTAGATCCACCCAATTCAGTTTCAAAAGTTCCGTCTTGTTCAAGGTAGAATCTTTATCTTGACATTTCCAATCTTTCCTGGGAATACCCAGCAATCATTGGGTGGCAAAAATGATCCTTATCCTTCCCTGTAGACAAAGGTGCTCCGTTTTCGCTTTATATCGAATAACCAGACCAGATGCTATTAGATCTATTTTAAATAATATTTTAAATAAAAAATTATAACACCGATAATTTGTAAATTTTATTTTTCCCAGCTTCTTGATTCTCCATAACATCATCACCGCACATTTGGCAAATGAGATTCTGGTCCCTTAATAACAACATTTTTATTAATTTAAATTTAGTGTCTCCTACTGAATTTCCTTAAAGTATATTTGAAATTATGTAGGCACTCCCTTGAGAAATATTTTCCAGTTTTGCTACATATGTCAAGAAAGCCACTGAATATGTCAGCAATAGAAATTAAACAATGGAATAAATTTTTGCAAAAGTTTTTTATTTCATAAAAAATACATAACTCGGTTTTATGATATCTTTGTTTATTATTATTTTAAAATCAAATTTAAAAAAGTAACTTCGGTTTTCTGGTAGTTCGTGGCGAACTAATTTAACTAGGGTTCCATGTCTTTCCCTATCCTTTGACGCTGCAAATACCTGGCCAAGTTCCGTCGTATGCTATATTAGTGTTAATATCAGTAATCTTCTTATGATTGCTGCTTTCTCGTCTTACTGCGTTAATGTTAAATCCCTATTGATGAATAAATAGTCTCATAATAGACATGGACGAGATGTTCAAACAGTAACGTCGCCTTATCCTTCCCACAAAGAATTACATTCATTAAAGGAGTCTAAAAGTTAGACCCCGTCTTAGCCGTGAAATCTAAAACCTACAGTTGTCCAGTTGATTTTCGTGTTTGAAATCTTATATTTTTTTATAGTAGAGTTACAATAAAAAAAAACAGAACCAAAATCGAGAGAGATGTCCTTGAAGCAAGTAGAGATCATAACAGTTTTCATATTTTAACACAAAATTTCATTTTTATCGGTTTATTTCTATATGAACAGAAATTTTCTAGTACTTTACACTGTAATAAGTTTAGTTGAGATACTGGTGCCTTTCTTGAGATACTGGTGCCTTTCTCAATTTAAACCTTTAATTGCCAGATTATACTAGTTTTAGTATTAGATCCTTAATCGCTACACTAGAACTGTCTGATTGACAAAGAACTAAACAATTATTGTTTATATATTATGACATTACTTATTCCACTTTAGACCAAATCCCAAATTCACGGTGTATTCAGTCTAAAAAATAATATATAAAATTAAAGTGCAAATCAATCAGAGAATCACGTTATAGTTCTAAACGAAAATTGAGCTTGAACTTGAAGGGGCCGACCTTGTACAAACTACTTTAACATCGTTGAATAGTGCTAGAACTTTTGCTACAATTTGCTAAGACTATCTAACTATAAACCAGTCTAATTTAGCAAATGCTTCACTGGAAGTTTATACTAAGATATGCAATTAAGTTTTGCAACTGAGCAGTCTAAGACTAGGAAAATTGTTTTGAATTTTTTTTTTTAAGGAAGCTAAAGATATGTGATAATGTCTTTTACCTTTTTAAACTGACGAACATCTTTGGTATGAAGTGAATAATTATAACTCATGAAATCATATTTTTGAATATATGAATCTAGCAATATGTAAAGAAATATCATAAAATGAAGTTAATATTAAGGGTTATTAAGGCCATCATCTTATCTGTTTATTCATGTAACATACAATACTGTGTAGTCACTTTTTAATATTGTCATAAAGAGATTATTACTTTTAGTCATATAATTTAGTCCTAATATAGACAGACAAAACCTCCAATACAACGGAAACCGTTTCGAGCAATTTTTTATACATATATTATATTTTATACATTGTATCAGGTAAGGGTAAAACTTCGTTACGCGGGCTTTTCAGAAAAAGTTTCTTTTTGGAATAGGCTCAAAATGGTCTAATTTTGAAATACTTATGAATAAATATCGGGGGGAGGCCGTTTTTACACCTTTTTTTTGCATATAAATATTGATATGTAAACGTACGAAAGTCTATTATGTTATTGACAACCACTGATCGAAACTACTCGGGAGAATTCGGTTCATTTATGTGCATGCGCCGAGATGATTATGCTACATTTACTGTGACATTTTCTTTGCGGAAAACAACACAAAAAGAACAAATTACAAGGTTTTTTTTTTTGGAATAGGCCTAAAATAGTCTAATTCTGAAAGATTGATGAGAAAAAATCGAGGTAAGACTGTTCTTAACCTGAAACTAACCAATCGCTAATATCATTTTTTCACATTAAGGTAGAACATTTTTTTTTCATTATTTAATGTATTTTGTAATTGCTGATTATTTAATTCAGGTTAGTTTCAGTTAGTTCAGGTTAACAAAAAGGTTTACTTTCCGATTTTTTCTCATACATTTTTCAAATTTAGGCCATTTTAAGTCTATTTAAAAAAAAATCTTCCTTTTTCTTAATAACCCGCATACCGAAATTTTAGCAAAAATAATAACAATAAACAATTTTGTGATAAGATTAGATTATAACTGAAAAAAATTTAATAATTTTTTGAAAAGATTAGGCTGACCTCTATATTTCACTCATTAATGTGAACGGAATCTATTCTTCCGAAAACAACTGACAGTATCGATCAGTGGTTATCAGTGATATAGGTTAATTTTTATTTTCCAAAAAAAAGTGCAAAAACGGCTTCTGTCTGGTATTTTCTAGTAAGTCTTTCAAAATTAGACCATTTTATGCCTATTCCAAGAAAAAAAAAAACTCTTTTTCTGAAAAGCCCGCGTAACGAAGTTTTACCCAGGTAAGTCAATAAGTTTTGAATGCGACACTTATTCAGCATCACTTGAACCAAATATTAAACACCATTTTGAAACTTCATCTGTCATATGAACATACTCTAAATTTCAAGTCGATTTGTCAGGTCATTCATTGTTTATCAGCTAGTTAAAGAAGACGTATTTGAGTATTTTTTAAAAATGGAAAAAACTGAATTTCGTGCACTTGTTTTGGATGGTTTATCAGCAACTCAATTCCATGTAAAATTAGTGAAAGTATCAAAAGAGTCTGCTCCTTCGTTTCCAACTGTTCGCAAATGGACTCTAGAGTTTAAACGTAGTAGTACAAGTGTCATAGCTGATCCACGTTCAGGACGTCCAAAAACTACAAATTAAAGAAATTGTTGTGCAAGTATAAGATATGGTAATGGTAGTCAGTCGATTAACCGTGGATGATATAGCTGAGGCTATAGGCATAGAAACTTCCTAAACAATATTTGGCTCGTTTCACAAAGAATATATATATATATATATATATATATATATATATATATATATATATATATATATATGTATATATATATATGTATATATATATATATATATATATATATATATATATATATATATATATATATATATATATATAACTATGAATGAGACTTGGGTTTATTAGTATGATCCTGAACCGCTATAACAAACCGTACAGTAGACTGAGCCGGGTTGTTCAGCTCCCAAACAGCTAAAGTAGTTAAGGTCGTCCAATTACGGCATCAGTTTTTTCGGATGCAAAAGAAATTTTGTTAATTAACTATCTTCAAACCGATAAAAAAAATCACAGGATGGTATTATTGCAACCTTTTGGACCAGCTGGATAAGAAAATTCGTGAGAAAGGGCGAGGTTTGCAGAAGAAAAAAATAACCTTTCATTATGACAATGCACCTGCTTATAGAGGTGCTTTGGCAACGGCAAAACTGGTCTAATTGAAATACGAATTGTTGGAACATCCACCTTATTCGCCAGATTGGGCTCCATCTTACTTCCATCTGTTCCAAAACCTCGAAAGATTTCTACGTGGAAAGCGTTTTCCAACAAATGATGAGGTGATAGCATCCGGGTATTTTGAAGGTCTTCCGGAAAACCACTTCAGAGACGGGAGAAATTAATTGGAAAATCGCTGTAAAAATATATTGAGCTTAAGGGAGATTATACTGAAGAATAAATATATACTCATTAATTCATCTTGTTTCATTTCCGCTTTCAAAACTTATTGACTGACCAGTACTATTAGTTTTTTGCCTTAATCTGTTGATTCTATTTATAAAAAGGTTTGTTAAAACTCCCTCTTTTTGTCTTATATTTTCCACTTGTTGATAAAGGTTTTTTTTTTGTCTGTTTCAACCTCAAGATGTTTTATATCTTCACTTGCATCTATTATTGTCGTTCCTCTGCTTCCAATTTTAATTTCCACTTACTAAAAACTCTATTTATTTATACTAGTTTATTTCCTATTTGGCTTATTGCAAATTCATCATTAAATGGTCTATTGTATACTACTACATCGTCTACAAATATTGCTAGATCCGTATTATTATTTTTGGGGCATGATTTATAAACTTGGTATATAAAACTGGAGATATAATATTACCCTCACCACTCTGGTGAATTTTAATAGTCTATTATTTTATTAAAGTGCTGGTTAGCGAGATAGGAATTTTTTACTTCAGTTCATTTTTTTTCTTTGTTTGATTATTTTTGAATTATAGTTTTTTCTTCAATTAATCTATTGTCTTCCTAGGAAGATTCTTTAGTCCTTTAAGCATGATGTCTTCTTCATCTAGCGCCTTACATAGTGTTAGTTTTTATATAAGATTTGTTATTTTCTTGAGGTTCGTGATATTGTCACCTAAGATCTAACTACTGCCATTTATGATTTCGATGTAGTCGTTTTCAAAGTTGGACAGGTGTTGAGTGTGTATATTTACTCACGTTAGCTTTTTATTGATGAATTGGGCTTTATCTTTAATCTTGATTATATAACCAGTATTATTTATTTTATTGTTGGTAGGTTTGTGATTGTATTTTTTTTATTTATTTCATACTTTTCCAGAGGTCACTATTTTTTCTAGTTATCTAACAGTGTTGTTTACCAGAAGTGCTCGTAGTGAAATGGCATTATTATTTTTGTTTCTATGACGAGGCGTGATAAGCTGAAACCAATATGGATGGATGGATGTACTGTTGCGATGTGTTTTCTTAGTACGCATCAATAGGGAGAGGGGGCAAAATCAAGCTGCATGAGTCGACAACATTCATGGAAGTATTCTGGAAAAGACTCAAGCCTCCTATCTTTTTTCGATCTCTCTTCTGGTTAGATTACAAAGTACCTTTGAAAGAAGAGTCCGAAACATGAAAGCAGGATTATATTAGTGGTCGAATTGAACTTTGACTATAATTAATTTTATGTGTCAAATTGTAGAGATACTTCTACTTTCCCCTTTAAAGAAATTCGCGAAGCGAGATATTTTTTTTTTACTTTTAGGGTTCCTAAATTAGGAGAAACATAGTCAGCCTGTTGGTACTACAACTCTCAAATGAGGTAGAATATCAATTTTAAAGATGGTACATATATAATATCTAACGATTATATAAAATCAACAGTTTTTTCGCAATATCAATTTTGGGAAAGGGGGTGAAAAGCATGAGTGTCGAAAAATGACGTAAAGTTTTAATAATATGTTATTTTTTCCTCTTTCTTTGCTTAGACATTAAACAAATTTTGTACATACATATTTACAGTATGATATATAAGAGGTTAAAGGAGTGGGGAAGGAGATTAGAGATGTTGCTTTAAATATATCGTGTTATATGTTCTTTTCAGGGTTCTTGAAGTCGAGTAATCCACAAATTAGAGTAGGTTTTCAATATTTTCAAGTTTAACATGGAAAGAGGGTAAAAGGAGGAGGTCGTTAAATATTGTATAGTTCCAGAGTTTTTTCCAGACTGTTTAGTTGATGTAACCAAAAAATTTTAAGTACATTATTTATGCCACCATATATTAGGGGTTAAAGGGGGGTTAGAGGGATTGTTTCGAATATATCGAATATGCAATATGCATATAATAAGTGTTTTTTTCCAGAACTCTCATTTTTAAAATGGCGATCGTTAAATATTGTATAATTTCAATTTAATTATAAGAATTTTTCAGGGCCCTTAATGTATTAAACAAATTTGAAGCTTTTTATTTATAGAAAAATATAAAAGAGGATTGAGACAGGAGATTGGAGAATTTGTTTCCTATATATCTTGTCATATGACTGACCTTAAACTCATGTAAATATATATATATATATATATATATATATATATATATATATATATATATATATATATATATATATATATATATATATATTGGATTGAATTCTTTCTTGAACCTTGGAATATTGAATATATATTTTTTCAATTTCTTGGGCTTTATGGTTCTTTTGTTTTAAGGATAGAGAAATTACATCATGTTCTAGTTTAGATGAACTGAAGAAGCCTGAAAATCGGGCGAAACGTTTTCAATAAATTCTAACTAGAACATGATGTAATTTCTCTATCCTTAAAACAAAAGAACCATAAAGCCCAAGAAATTGAAAATATATATATATATATATATATATATATATATATATATATATATATATATATATATATATATATATATATATATATATATATGTTACAATAGAGGTTTCCACAGATGGTGGAATGTAATACATCAAAATTCCGGTTTTCAATCCGTTCATCTAACAATCAATTTGCACTGCAAATGCAAATTCATTGTTAGACGAACGGATTGAAACCAGGAATTTTAATGTATTACATGCATACATATATACACTCCTGGACAAAATTAACGCAACAATATATTAAATCATACAAATCTCTATAATGAATTAATTTTAATAATTTTTTATGGACATTGGTTACACTAAAAGTTAGAAAAAACTTATTCGGATACTTTAAAAATGAATTAGCTACCAATTTTCTCTATAAGATTCGAATTAAAATTATTCTTAAGACCTACTCTACTTCGAATGACATCGTTTATGCACCCAGGCATGCTTCTAATTAAATTTTGGATAAAATCTTGAGGAATTTGCTCCCATTCTGTGATAACTGCATTTTCAAGTTACCTCAGGTTTCTAGGTGCAGGTATATGACGTTTCACATTTTTCTTAAAGTCATCCCATACATGTTCTATCGGATTCAGATCCGGGCTTTTTGGTGGCCATTGCATAATCGGTATATCAACTTAATTAAGATAATCAAGTACCTCTCTAGCCACGTGAGGTCGAGCGTTGTCTTGCATAAACAGGAAATTGGGCCCCACAAAATGACCGAAAGGCATCACATTGTAAGGTGTGAACTTACCCGCTTTTTGAGGCGTCATTTTTGTAACATGCGAAACTGTCCTCAGTTTGAGGCATCTTTCTTTTTTTTTTTTTTTTTTTTGTACCCTGTGAGAAGTTGTTTGTCCCACGCTTGAGCGCACTTTGTAGCCTATGAAAAGGTGTTTAATTGCGCCCCACGTAGACTGCGTCATTTTGTACCGTTTGAAATTTGGATGCCCCAAGCTTGAGCACAATTTTCTTGCAGCCCCGCTTTAATTTCTGATAATGAATTGAGTGAATCCTGATTTTAAAAGAACTAAAGAAATTAAACACACACTAGCTCAGTTTTCTTTGGTAGAGAGATATGGGTAAGAGATAATTTTTGTACGTCTTTTTGGAATTATTTTCTATTTTTAAAGAAACCTCAGCTGTACGACTTTTTGGGCACCATTCATTTTAAAATAGAAAGGATCTAACTTCAGCTAAAAAAAATGAAAAAATACTGAAAGGGTGTACTGTTGGTAAATAAAAAAATCAGTTTGGTACAGCCGTTCTTATCCTGAAAAGTAAGATAGGTATTTAGTGAGACACTAGCTTTAATCAACAAAAAGAAAATTTATTTTTTTTTAAAAATAAAAAGTTCTAACCTTTGCAGTTTTACAGGATTACAAAAAATTTTAGCCTAACAGGTAGTTATGACATTTAAATTCTAAACCCTGACTACTCCCGAAGACGAAAAATAGTGCTTTTCACTTCACTTTTTAGTCAGTTCAAATTGCTGTTAAGGCACTACTCAGGGATAAGTCTATGGAAGGATGTTTTGGTAACTTACTGTTTTTATTTCGGCTTCGATGGAACACGACCGATTTCACACTTTTCTAGTAAACACTTAGAGAGCCCACTACGGCTTTTCGTTAAAAAACTTGTGCTTTATTTAGCTCTCATGATTGTTGTTATGAGCCTTTACTGCAGCTCTGTCGAAGGAAGCCTACTTGGCGGCTCCGATGAAAATTAGCCTGGCTGCGGCTTGATGGTACTCAGCCTCGATCCCTGTCCTACCGGACCCTTAAATAAGCCGTGGGCCTTCTCTCGGTCATATCGCGACGCTGGAACCAAAAATCCGGATACACATTCTCAACCAATCCCGGCGTGCCGATAGATTCGGTCAGAAACCCGCACAGCACACTAATATACCGAACGGCTTGGAATCTCTTGTTAATATACCGTTCGATACAAAAATGAAAATAAGTACAATTTGAAGTGAAAAATCAGTAACATTACATGGTCTTAAAATCTAGGAAAAAATGAATGTTACATTTACCCCCTTCCAAAAAGAAATAGACTACACTAGTCTATTAAACTTAGGCTACTTATGAAAAGGTACAAAGTGGTACACTATCACTTAATACTAAGGTCAGAACTTAAAACAAAAGTACAAACTTCGGACCTTACTACTAGACTTAACTCAATTAAGCACTAATATTAAGTACAATGAGAACCAAATGAAAATCTTTGCATGATCACAAGAATCTTATAACTAGACTTAACTTAATTAGACACTAAGGTTAAGTACATCAAAAAGCAAATAAAAATCCTTGCATGAACATAAGAAATACCTTTCCAAAATAACAATCGCGGTCTTCTTATATAAAAGAATCAGCTCTGTTATTGTTACCAAAACAAAAAATATAACTTTGTCTAGACTCTTGTCTAAATCAAAAAAAGTGAACTGAAATAAAATATGAACACTCCCCTTAAAATATTTTAAGGATTGTCTGAAAATTTTCTATTTCAGCAAAAGAAATTTATAAAAATTCTTAAATAAAGAAAAAAAATAAAAAAATGATTCTAGTGCAAACACTTACACTAAAAAGAAAAAGTCTTGTCGGACCATTTAGCACTAGGCCAAAAAAAAAAAAATCTGGATAAATATCCAGACAAACGCTCGGGAAAAATCGCCATCCATGCTCTAGCTCATCACTAAGAGAACATTCTAAATCTAGTATCACTACTAGTCGCACTCGGAAAATAATCGCACTCTATCGCGCAATGTCGACGTCCTAAGACATCTAGACATGCTAAAATCGCTAGGGAAAACGCTCTGGTTGATCGCCAGAAAACACGTCAGCTTATCGCCAACAAAACACTCTGGTATATCGCCAGAAAAAACTCGGCTCCTCGCCAAGAAAACACTCGGTAAATAGTCCTCGACTACACAAAGCCTGCGTTCTAAAAGAACAATCTCGCCATTAACATAGTGAGCAGCTATAAAAGCTAACAATACCACTATAGGCACAGTGAATAGCTATAAAAGCTAAAATTCACTCTAAACACAGTGAATAGCTATAAAAGCTAAAATTCACCAAACTGAATGATCCTGCTTCAAAAAGCAATGTTCACTAAGAACAGAATGATTAGTCTGCGCACAACTAACATTCAAGGAAACATTCCCAACATAACTATATGAGACAGCAAGTCTCGAAATAGGACCTCCCTAAAGTCATAATCCTATATATAGGAG
Source organism: Pachyrhynchus sulphureomaculatus (assembly GCA_019049505.1). Classification (NCBI taxonomy): domain Eukaryota; kingdom Metazoa; phylum Arthropoda; class Insecta; order Coleoptera; family Curculionidae; genus Pachyrhynchus; species Pachyrhynchus sulphureomaculatus. Next base: position 135,292,211 of record CM032456.1, read on the forward strand.
TCCATAAGCAAAACGACTCAAAATCTCGCAATTTGAGCACATGCCCTCAGGCAACCAACATACACCGAAATATATACAGAAATATGTACAGAAATATATACAGAAATACATACAGGAGTTCAAATCCCAAACTCTTGGTTATGATAACTCCATACTGAGCTTGGTGAAAGCTCTTAGCAAAAGCTAATCAAATCTTCGGCACATCGCACCAAAGTGACAAATCTGCCTAGAAACATGAGCCGGAAAAAACGCCCTCCGTCATTCTTCAGGGTGGCTATACAGAGATATAAAACTTAACCAGCATTGCGCCTCTCCAAGTTGCATGAAGAACCCTCGTGTACTGGTCTCGCCCTAGAACAACAACGAAAAACATTCAATCCATCCCACATAACAGGAGACAAACACCTCACCACGATATACTGAATGGTGGAGACAATAAAATACAGAATTGGTGACCCTGGTGTCCACCAACAAAAGGGAGTAGATTATAGCATCCACTAAACTGAAACGGTGTCTACCACACCACCATAAGTCAAAAAAATTTAATCAATAGGGTGTTTCGAAACACACTACTGCCAACAGCCTGTCACCACTAATAGGCTAATTGGAGCTGAGGTAACAAAACCTCTAAAGGTCCCAAAGGTCAAACGTTCACCCCCCATAGACTACCCTTCCAATCAGTCTGTTCCTCAGGAAGACTAACTCCCTGCCAAACGTCGTAACGGCATCTGTTAGCACCCGGTGCATCACAGCCTGTAAAAACAAATAACTCATAGGATACAACCTAAAAGGTTTACAAGGTTGACTTAACCAAGCTTCTAACGGAAATTTCCAAACTACGAAAATGAGCTTAAAAGGCTACATGAAGCAAAAATTTCTCTATTTTTCGGTGGCAACGCAACAAAACTTTTGAAGACGACAAGAGCTTTTCCAGCTTAATCAGAAACAAGAAGAAAACATCGTTGACAGCTAAAATATTCGATCATGGTGTTAATCGTCTTCCTAGACAATAGCCTCTAGAAGAAACTGCTACAGGTATCAGGCATAACCGTTTTCTGTCAGCCCAAACTTCTAGATTATCTGGTGAAAATCTAAAAATTCGGTTAGGAATCTTCCTTCACTGCGCTTAGCCTCTCTTGACAAGGTTCTCATCTCGGTATCAGATTTTGATCATTTCTTTGTGAAACGACTGTCTTACTCTGCTCTCATCTCTTGTAAATGATCAGCCTTTAGTTCTTCTGCAGGACTTCAATTTCCTATCTATCTGATAGTATACCGAAAAAAAAAACTCAACATACGCCTATGAGTCTATGCAAAAAAATTTAAAAAAGTTAGTGACTCAAAGGTAACGTTTAAACGGCCCTGAAAAAAAATAGAAAATACCCTCAGTTTGTCAATTCAGAAGAAGATCTAAATCAAATTAATCCAAGTCCTAGACTTACTGGATAACCAAAATCAATTTACTCTTAATTGCACCCAACATATACCATTAAGGTAATAGAAATCCACCCACTCGGGTAACAAACTTTGAAATTGCTCATAAAAATTTTGACTCTACATCACACTACACGAGCTATATCTTGCGCTTGTCCTAACTCAAGATCACCTTGGATTGCCTCTAATCAAAATTTCGCTTCCAAGTGTCAAGAACTGGATATTATTTGGGGTCATAAGCAAATCAAATCCCGCGACCACCGACATACCAGTCTTATGATATATCCTGAGTGTGACTCCTTCGCAAGCTCGCTAAAACTGAGTCGATGCTAAACATCAACCACAATCTACCTAAGTTTGGGATATGGCAAATACCCAAAACCTTAGCATTAAACAATAAAAGTAAGCTATTCTCTGCTCAACTTTTATAACAGTCAAAAAAAACGAGGTCGTCACCTCTACAGAGCAACATCAAAAAAAAATTTAAGCAATTAATATAATGTAAATATAAATTATTCTTCTCCTGACAAACTTTCACTAGGGTTAGGTCCGTTGAATGGTTTTAAGTCTTTAATATGCCATCGTCCTATTTTAGTCCCATCTAAATTAACTAAACCATAAACTAAATCTGAAATCTTTTCTCTAATCACGCAATGCACATACTTAGGTACCAACTTAGATGTGAATTTATCAGCTGCACTGGAAAGAATTTTATTTTTTCGCCAAACGTGATCACCTATCTTAAAGGAAAAATCCCTTTTTCTAAGGTTGTAAGACTTACTGTTCCGTTCATAAGCCTTATGTATCCTACTACGCACGTCGGTGAAAATATCTTTTAAACCCTTTAAATTTTCGGCATACGCACCCCTGTTACCCGGAATTATTTCGCTGTCAACATTGACATCCAAGTCTAAATTTTTATAATACGATCCAGATAGAGGTATATGTCTGCCGTAAACTAAGAAAGACGGTGTGAACCCTATTACTTCGTGTCTTGCGGTATTTATTGCTTGTTGGATTTTGGAAATATTGCCATCCCAAGTGTCATGTGAATCCACGTAACTTCTTAAAGCGGTCCCGACTGTTCGGTTATTACGTTCCACAAAATTACATTGGGGAGAGTACACGGGATTAAAACGGATGTTAAAACCATAAGTTTCACTTAAGCTCTTAAAACTCTTAGAGGTAAACTGAGTACCGTTATCGCATATCAAGAGCGATGGAACACCGTGGATTAGAAAGACATTATTTTCCAAAATTCTCTCTATATATCCAGCTTTAGAGCTTTTCAAAGGAAATAGCATGGTATACTTTGTAAACCAGCAAGAAACCACGAGAAGCCATTTATTTCCCTTTTTTGAACGTGGGAATGGGCCTACTAGATCAGCTGCTATGACTTGAAAAGGGTAATTAACCGTTTTCTCTTTTCCCATCAGTCCCATAGGTAGTGCATTTGGAGATTTCTGCGCTCCACATACTTCACAAGTCCTCACAAACTTTAAGATATCAAAACGCATTTTCGGCCAATAATACTGTTCCTGAACCCTGTGAAGAGTTTTATAAAAACCAAAATGACCAGAAGTAGGAGGAGTGTGACACATGTCTATAACTTCCTCTCTCTGTGGTTTAGGAACTAGTATTTTCCACTCGGGTACATTAACTTTTAAAGGCAACTGGTTTGGGATAAACTTGTACACGAAATCATTTTCCACCTTCCACTGCGGAAAATTTTGAGGAAATTCCTTAATTTACTGCCGTAAATTATCGTACCATGGATCTATACGATCTATGTCTACTGTATCAATTCTTACGCCAATCTCTGCATTAAGACTGTTTTCGTCCACTTTATGATCTGGGATTCTTGACAAAGCGTCAGGAATAACATTGTGGACTCCTTTTCTATGAATTAAATTAAACGTATGTTGTCTCAGCCTAATCGCCCAACGCGCTAGTTTGCCACTAGGGTTTTTAATAGAATTAAGCCACAATAAACTATAACGATCTGTTATGACCGTGAAAGGAACACCTTCTATGTAAGGTCGAAACTTTTCGATGTTAAAGAGTACTGCTAAACATTCTTTTTCAACAACCGAATAGTTACGTTCAGCCTTTGATAAAGTTCTACTGGCATACGCTATCACTCTTTCCTCACCATTGATTTTCTGTGTTAGGACGCCCCCTAAACCGGTATTAGAAGCATCACTAGAAATATAAAACTGTTGGGAAAAATCTGGTTGGGATAAAATTGGAGCTGAAACCAATAGCTCTTTAATCTTTATAAAAGATCTTTCTGCTGCGTTTGTCCAATCTATCGATTGTCCTTTTTTTCGTCCTTTCAAAAGATCATTAATAGGTGACAACAAGGTAGAAAAATTCTCAATAAAACGCCTATACCATGAACACATTCCTACGAAGCGCTTAACTTCCGTAGTATTAGTAGGTCTCGCATAATTAACCATGCTTGCTACTTTATCCGGATCGGTACGCAAGGAATTTGAGCCTACAATATAGCCTAAAAACTTTAGAGAAGTTTTGAAAAAATCACATTTGCTCAAATTTATCGTCAGTCCGGCCTCTTTCAATTTATCTTTTACTTCCTTAAGTAAGCGAATATGCGATTCGAAGTCTTCCGATGTTACTAAAATATCATCGAGATAGGTAAAAATATGTGGCTCATATTTCGGACCAAATATAGCGTCTACTAAACGTTGCTGAGTTTGAGCAGCGTTCTTTAGACCAAACGGCATAGTGACGAACTGAAATAGACCTCGGCCTACTACTGCAAAAGCGGTCTTTTCCTTAGAGGATTTGTCTAAAGGAATTTGCCAGAATGCCTTTCTAAGATCTATCGAGGATACATACTTAGCATTCCTGAGTGATGTCAAAATTCTGTCGATGTTCGGTAATGGATAGTTATCAAATTTGCTGACCTCGTTGAGCTTTCTTCCGTCAAAGCACAGACGATACTGTCCATCGGCCTTTTTCACCAATAAGATTGGAGAACACCAAGGACTGTTTGATTCTTCAATCACTCCGAGTTTCAACATTTCGTCTAACTCCTTATTTAATACTTTTGACATATATGGAGACATGGCGAAGGGCCTTGTCTTTACAGGACTGGCATCAGCCGTATCTATAGACATGTTGATTTTATTCGTTCGGCCTAACCTATCTTTACTACTTATTTCATTGAAAGAGCTTATTACTTTTTCTGCTTTTAAGCGTTCCGTCCGCGAGAGATCATCTAGGGTACATAGACGCGAGAAAAGGTTTTTCTAAAGAACTTTCTGAATAACAATCTTTAAAACTTGTTTGAGAGTTGACTTCTAGGGACTGTGGATACCACGAATTATTTTTAAAATTTACTAGAATTCCGAATTTTTGTGCAAAATCACATCCTAAAACCAAAGTATGTGATAGAGAAGGTACTACTAAAGCAGAGATTACTAAACAATGACCATTGCAGACTAGCGGCAACTCAACCGTACCTAAAACTTTTAGACGGCTGCCATCTGCAGTGGTAACACTTCTATTTTTGACATGGCATATTTTTATACTTAAACGACTTAAAATTTTAATACCATTCTGACCTACAACGGAGGCATTTGCACCAGAGTCAAATAAAGCCGAGAAATGGGCACCTAATAGATTTATCTTGATATGCGGTCTGTTATCTGAATATTTATGCACGAATAAAGGAGACATGTGACCATTTGGAGAAGCAGGAGTTTTAACTTAAGAAAGAGAATTTTTATTAGACTTAAAAAATCAGAAACTTTTTGTAACTATTTAGTCCAATCTGATCTATTGGAATATTTCTTTACTTAAGATCCTCGTTAGAATCTTTCTTTTATCCGCGACCGGACGTTCTGAGAAAGTACGACGGATTTTCAGTTCATAGTCTAATTCATATTCCAGTAGGTGATTGACTTTAAAATTGAAGGCTTCCATGATAAATAAATACAATTTAAAAGAACTGTTTAAAAAGTCTTGAAAATATTTCTCCTGTGCTCCCAATAGTTAAAAAAAATAGAAAAATATGTAAAGGCACTTAAAATATGTAAACTTCTTTACCAAACATTTAAAAAAAATCCTCGACAATTTCAAAAAAAATTTCTAAGTATCGCCTTGTATTTAAATTCTTTTACCAAATATGTTAATAATTTTCAACAAAAAAATCTCCAGATGTCGTTTCGTATCAGCTAAGTATTTTTAATATTCATGCAAAACATCGGTGAGAAGAAAGAACAGTTTTTTTGTTCGGTTAACCGCAAAATAAATCTAACACTGCAAAAAATTAAAGTAAACCAGCACATCTGCTAATCTGAACTATAAAGCTAGCTTTTAAGAAAAAAACAGGGATCACTTATCTTAGAGTCAATTAACAAAATTCAAATATCTATACCACCATCAGATAAATTGAAATAAAAAAATTCTACAAATTTCCTGCTTTTGTCTTACTGCTATAGTGTAGTTTCGTTTAATAAATATTATGAAATAAAAATATCTGCAAAGTTAGAGCTTTTACTTTGTTCGAAAGCTAGTACTCTGAACCCTTTAAAAAATAAAATTCCAAAAGCCCCGCGTTGACAGCGCTACTTTGTAAGGTGTGAACTTACCCGCTTTTTGAGGCGTCATTTTGTAACATGCGAAACTGTCCTCAGTTTGAGGCATCTTTTTTTTTTTTTTTTTTTTTTTGTACCCTGTGAGAAGTTGTTTGTCCCACGCTTGAGCGCACTTTGTAGCCTATGAAAAGGTGTTTAATTGCGCCCCACGTAGACTGCGTCATTTTGTACCGTTTTTGAAATTTGGATGCCCCAAGCTTGAGCACAATTTTCTTGCAGCCCCGCTTTAATTTCTGATAATGAATTGAGTGAATCCTGATTTTAAAAGAACTAAAGAAATTAAACACACACTAGCTCAGTTTTCTTTGGTAGAGAGATATGGGTAAGAGATAGTTTTTGTACGTCTTTTTTGAATTATTTTCTATTTTTAAAGAAACCTCAGCTGTACGACTTTTTGGGCACCATTCATTTTAAAATAGAAAGGATCTAACTTCAGCTAAAAAAAATGAAAAAATACTGAAAGGGTGTACTGTTGGTAAATAAAAAAATCAGTTTGGTACAGCCGTTCTTATCCTGAAAAGTAAGATAGGTATTCAGTGAGACACTAGCTTTAATCAACAAAAAGAAAATTTATTCATGTTTTTAAAAATAAAAAGTTCAAACCTTTGCAGTTTTACAGGATTACAAAAAATTTTAGCCTAACAGGTAGTTATGACATTTAAATTCTAAACCCTGACTACTCCCGAAGACGAAAAATAGTGCTTTTCACTTCACTTTTTAGTCAGTTCAAATTGCTGTTAAGGCACTACTCAGGGATAAGTCTATGGAAGGATGTTTTGGTAACTTACTGTTTTTATTTCGGCTTCGATGGAACACGACCGATTTCACACTTTTCTAGTAAACACTTAGAGAGCCCACTACGGCTTTTCGTTAAAAAACTTGTGCTTTATTTAGCTCTCATGATTGTTGTTATGAGCCTTTACTGCAGCTCTGTCGAAGGAAGCCTACTTGGCGGCTCCGATGAAAATTAGCCTGGCTGCGGCTTGATGGTACTCAGCCTCGATCCCTGTCCTACCGGACCCTTAAATAAGCCGTGGGCCTTCTCTCGGTCATATCGCGACGGGCCGGAACCAAAAATCCGGATACACATTTTCAACCAATCCCGGCGTGCCGATAGATTCGGTCAGAAACCCGCACAGCACACTAATATACCGAACGGCTTGGAATCTCTTGTTAATATACCGTTCGATACAAAAATGAAAATAAGTACAATTTGAAGTGAAAAATCAGTAACATTACATGGTCTTAAAATCTAGGAAAAAATGAATGTTACAACATGTTCTATTACAATATTCTCAAGATAGTAGTCAGCATTCATGGATCTCGTACGGACAGGAACTAACTCTGAGCGAGCATCAAAGCAGATGCCACCCCAGAACATAACAGAGCCACCGCCGAATGGAATCCTTGCAGAGATATTGCAAGAAGCAGACCTCTCTCCTGGTCTTCGCCATACTCGCTCACGACCATCTGGATGTTTTAGACTAACCCTAGTTTCATCTGTGAAGAAAACTTGTTTCCAATCATCCACAGACCAGTTTTCGTGATTTCGAGCAAAACGTAACCTGGCAACTCTGTTTTTCTCTAGTAAGCAAGGGCGCAGTGGCTGGTCTCCTACTCTTTAATCCAGCTTCATTTAATCGTCTTTTAACTATTTTAGAAGAAATTGTGACATTGCGAACAGCTTGGGGTTCGTTTCTTATTATAGAACTAGTGACAGCCCTGTTTCTTAAAGCCTATTGTCTTATAAAACGTTCATCTAGGTCGCTAGTGCTCGTTTTCGACCTTGCCCTAGCCTTCTAGAATAAGTTCCTACTTCATTCAAGAGTCTTACCATACGACTTATTGTGGAACGATGTTTGCCTAACAAATTGGCAACATAACTCTGACAATATCCCTCGTCCAATAAAACTGAGGCTCGCACTACCTCGTGTTCAGTTAAATACCTTGTTCGATTCATTTTTCTAATTCTTCGGGATCAAAAATAAAACAGTCTACCACAAAAACGTATTACTTTGAAAAAGGGAACAATTTATAAGCTTGCTTTTAAAGAAAATCTATCGCATTATTACAGAAAATTGTTTATCTCCTAAAAAATTCTTTAAAACTATAAATCTCAACGAATTGTTTTAATTTCTGTCATAAACAAAGAAACAAAATATGCATAGCCTAATATTCAAATACTCGATAAACTTTAAAACTGACATAAGAAAAAGATAAATTAATTTTCAGATTGTTGCGTTAATTTTGTCCAGGAGTTTATATATATATATATATATATATATATATATATATATATAATATATATATATATATATATATATATATATAGATATAGTAGTAGTATAGTTTAGATAGATAGTTTCAACCGTTCGTCTAACAATGAATTTGCACATTTCGAGAGACCGAAATGTGACCGCCGTCTTTTATAGGTCGGCATCTACGCAGGTTGTAGGTGGGGGGGGGGGTCGGGAGTGCTCCTCCGGGCTTCGATGTTTGCCGGCTGGGTGCCCATATCAGTGGTAATTACGGGTTCTGGCATTGTGAGGGACTGTTGCCTTCTCGATGTCTTGGTAATCCCTTGGTTTAGCTAGTAGACCCTTACATGTAGTGGAGATATTCAGTACATCATCCCGCTAATTTAGTTGTCCATTCTTTTCGATTTCCAAGGCTTCTCTGACTATGCCTGTTTTTTTTTTTTTTTATAGTGCGAAATCGGGGCTATTTGTTTAGACCCTTCAAAATTTATGTTGTGAGTAGTATCATGATGGTGCTGAAAAGGAACTAAAGTTGTTTTGATACTTATTTTATGTTCTTGGATCCGGGTGGAGATTCTTCTGTTTGTTTACCCTATGTGCAATTTGTGAACAGTCTCCGCATGCGATACTCTAAACTCCATGGTTTTCTAGTTTACTTTTGCCTTTGGGGCTACCCAAGATTTCGGCCAGAGTGTTTTGTGGTTTGTATGCTGTACCTATGTTGTGTTTTCTTAGGACTCTTCCAATCCTATCTGTAACTTCTTTCACATACGGTAACAGGACTCTGCCTTGGTTGAGGTCCCGTTCTTCTGTCCTTGTCTGTGGATGGCGCTGCCTTTCTAATGCTCTCCGTATGGACAGATCTTTATATCCGTTTTTCTTGAGTGCCCTAGTAATTTGTATAATTTCTTGCTGTCTTGTGTCTGGCTCGGTGAGCCGGTATGATCTCGATATGAGGGTGTTGGCTACCGACTGTATTTGGGATGGATGGTGGTGTGAGTCATCGTTGTTGGTATGGGTGGGCTTCCGGCACACTGAGTTTTTTTTTATGGGTCTAGCACGCATGCTACAAGGAAGTCCCTAAAGCGTTTCAAGAGCAGCATGTGTGCGGAAAAAGCGATTCACGTTTTTTCTTGAATCGTTGTAAATTGTACTGGGAAACACAGCCCTGGGCAGTTGTTGAGTATTGAAGTTTACCGTTGTTTTTCCCCAGTTATAAACACATCAAGGAAGGGGAAGCTCTTTTCTTCTTCTACTTCAAAAGTGAACTGTATCCGGTGATAAATTCTATTTAAAAAGGTAAGGAAGTTGTCTAATTCATTTCGTCCATGAGCCCAAATTATAAAGATGTCATCAACATATCGTTTCCAGAGTTTTGGTTTGAGTGGTGAGTTTTTTAAGGGCCTCTGCTTCAAAATACATCAGAAAGAAAAGATCCCATGGGCGCTTTCTGGGGGGGGGGGGGGGCCACCTGTTTATTTGTATATCTGACTGTTGAAGATGTATATATGTATATATATATATATATATATATATATATATATATATATATATATATATATACATATATATTATTTATTTATACATATATATATATATATATATATATATAATATATATATATATATATATATATATATATATATATATATATAGTTATAGTATATACTATATATACTGCCTTTATTTTTCCGGACATAGCCGATATAATGGTAATTGGCAAAAGAGTTGACTAATTGAAAATTCATTTAATTACTTTCAATTTTAACAGGAAAATGAGTTGCAAGATGTTGAAGTCGTTAAATAGTGAATAGTTGGAATACAATTTTTTTTCATATATTTGGTTAAGATAACTGATATTTTTAATATTAATGTTTTAATATAAAGTAGTTTATCTGCGACGTAATGAGTTTTAGTGCTTGGATCAAATAAGGGTGGAACAGTCAAATTAGGTGTTTTTTAGAGCAAGTACTGGGTAAATTACTTTGCCAATTTTGTTGTTGCTTCTTTTTTAGTTTTAGTGATGTCGTCAACTAACTGGATAATAAAAATAAAAAAATAAATAGACCTCTATTTCCTTTTATTTGTTACAGGTCAAAGTAAGTTAGTTTTGCAACGCAATAGTTGATCACTGTAATTAATTAAAAGCAACAAAGGTTCTTCAATAATAGATTACTTCATTACAGTTTCTGTACCGTAGGTACATGTATAAAAATACAGAAAGTATTAAATATATATATGAGGCTTTTACACATTAAGGGAAATGCAAATTCAGCAAATATTTATTTAAAAATAGTCATAGTAACGATTGTTTAAAAGTATGTATCCTAATGGTAAAATTGTTTTCTAGTAGAATTAAAAAACACACAATAAAAATTTTACTTTTGAATACTACTTATATTGCTTACAGTCTGTCAAGTAAGAGCGTGACCGCTTGTATTCTTGAAAAAATGTGTTTCGAAAACATTTTTTGCCATCAGTGTATTCTTTGGTGTGCTAACAACGACACAATTACCTTAGTAAGTTGTCCAATGGCCGTCTGCATCAAAAATCGCCTGGCATCTTCGAGGCATGCTGTCGACGAGTTTTTCTGCATATTCTGCAAATTTATCGAATCTCGCGCGACAACTTAGTCAAAATTCCCAGAGTATTTCCTCTTAGCTTTCTTTTTAGAAAGAAACCAAACGTTTTTTAATAGGGTTGGCGTCCTACGATTGTGAGGGGCACTCTAGCATCTTCACGAGCCGCTTCGCGACGCAAGTTTCACCCCAATAAAGGTTTCCTCAACGTGCTTCAGAATTTGACATCATGAGCACGAAGAATGTTGTCAAATGGTCTTATGGGACACATTCAAACTCGATTTTTTTAACTTTACCGCTCCTTGACGCAGCGTCAATTTCGAGTCCCGTGAAAACAAAGACACAATTCCTTTTTAGACATTCAGAGTGACTGGTGCCTCCCGAGCCAGGTTTTGGCAAGTCGTCACGCTAAAATGATTTACCACTTCGTCACAAACGATACCGACGTCTTAATATTTTTAGCAGCCGCAGAATGTGTCATTTTAATGTCATTTTGGATGAGAACAAAGAAAGACTGCCTGGAACCGACGCACGAACAAGTGGCTCATTTTGGATTTTACGTGATTTCGGCGAAAGTTCGGAATTGACTGATACTTTTACTAAAATGCTTCGTAGATAAACGTTCCCTCTACCAATTTTTTTGTCGAATCACTAGAATCACATATACCAAAAATGAATTATCGCGGACACGTTCCTACTTGACAAACTGTAAATTTCAATAAATATAAAATTACATTAATACTTTTTTTAATATAACTGGAATTCTAGCAAAATTCCATTTATATATTTTCAGCACATACATTCACTTAGCCATATTAACAATTAAGAAAAATTAAAGGCTGGTAATGTGTACAACTTGTGTGATAAATATGCCCACACAAACACTTTCCTTAATTTAATATTTGGGTAATTAAATTTCAAGCTCAAGCAGACCCTGAAATGCGAAAACGTGCAAAAACCGAGTATGATTTTTTCACGAATACAAAGGAAGTAAAAGATTATATTATATTTTGATATTAATGTTTCGGACGAAATACTTATAAGATTTGTCTGTCCGCCTGTCACACCCCATTTTCTCCGAAACTATTTGAAGAAGTTGAAATTTGGCACTACTATAGGAATTAATGACCTCATCAGAGCCGTGTAGTTTTGAAAGTTATATTTTGAATTGAGGAGTTAGTTTTGAGGGGTAAAAGCGGAAGTTAAAAAAAAAAACTACCAGTTTATCGAATGGTATGTCAAATGAAAGCTTGTAAAAATACAAGTTTAAAAATACATATAATGTAATACTTGCGCACACTTTTCTTTGTATTATTTAAAAAAAAAATGCTAGAAATCGCTTTCCCCCCCTTATCTCGAAAAGTATTGGTCAAAAAATTTTAAAAAAATTCTGGAATATTCTCCACAAGGTTTAGGTTTACCGAAAATTATCACGAGTGCATTACCTTTAATAATTTATCTGGTATAAAAAGGTCATCAGTTTTCAGTAAAGATCGGAAAAAAACTTTGTTGAAAACTCATTTGGGGTGTATTTTGTGAGGACATTGATCATTTTATACCTCCGTAACAAAAATTTTTATTTTAAGGGGAGCCTGGGCGCTGCAAAAATTATGTCTATTTAAAAAAAAAAATATTTTACAGTTTATTAAGTGAATAATGCGATTATATATTTTCATTGTACTTTAAACTATAAGAATTTTTTAAAAATATGTTTTAAAATGTTAACACTATTTTTTATCAGGTTAAATGGACCACTGCTGAAAACTATGAAGCCTCCTTGTCTGCAAGATAACTTCTCAAAAAATAATTCAATCTGCAAAAATAAAAATGGATCTTGTAAATTAATGTAGTAGTTAAAAATTGTTGAAGGGTTTTTTTTCAAAAATATAAAATTTACGGTGTTTTAAACTTTAGTATGTAATTTTCGACCAAAAAAATTATGCTTCATTATTTATAAAAAATTGTATATTAGAAACATTTAAAAAAAAAACTCTCGACATTTTGTAGAAAAAGTAATTATTAAGATTTAAAAAAAAAAGTTAAAAATATTAAAAATTGACTGAGTAATATTGCAGTTGAGATAGCTAGTGGTCCCAATCCGACGCCACGTCACATTTAATGCTATAACTTTCCAATGGAATTGAATTTTCTTAAATTTTTTTTTAAATAATTCTTAGAAATATAGAAAATAAAAATCGAATTTTTGAAAATTCTAGGTATATGTAACCCCTTAAAAGCCATCAACGTACAGAACACTAATTGCGCAAGTCCGACTTGCACTTGGCCGGTTATTATTATTTTATTCATTTCATAGATGCAGAGAGCAATATTTCCTTTCCTAAGGAAAAAAGAAAAAAATAAGACACTTTTTAGTTTTTCCATATTAAATGACTTCTATTTTTTTTATTTAACTCGAAAATTAGAAAGTGCGTATTTGCGGATTAATACTCCTGGAGATTTTTTATATTTATTTATAGCATTTTACACTTTGCACAACTAAACTTCGTTGTTTAACAAATAATGTATGAAATATTAAAACCATAACAAAGTGTTATAAAACACGCACAGGATAAAATAAAGTCTCTTTTACATAAATAATTACGTTTGTGGGCACGCTTATATGTTTATAACTGGTTAACAGTAGCATTAACATAGCATAACTTATAATAATCCAGTCTATTTATAAAGAGAGAATGATGACTTAATCGTGGCGGCTCTAGCTCCGTGGCTATCGTGCCGGCATAAAGTGTTGGGGATTCTGGGTTTCAGTTCCGGCAGGTCAGTGTACTTATTTAATAATTTATTTAGGTATATTTGCCTTGGGACACATACATAGGTAGTAGTTGTTGCAGAAATGCAATAACGCCTTTGGTAGTACTACCGCGTTGTGTAAAAAATGCCAAGTAGTACAAATGTATATTTCGGCATTTGGAAAACGTTGACGGGTATTATGACATACTCGCCGATATCCATCTAAGAGGGTAATAATATTTCAGCCAAGGAGGTGAACGGTAAACGGTAAAAAAATCTTGTGTACTTCTTACAATCATTTGTAGTTCACTTTATATTTCAGAATTTGTAGCAATAATATTGATAATTGTAGTAAAAACGTATACCAGCTTTTGGTCTCATATCATCCAAAGACAAAATTTGTTGTTCATTAAGTTTCAAAAAATCTTTTTGTCTGAAGACATTTGCATCGACTGGAACCCCAGCATATGAAGAAATCAGTATACTATTTTTAGTAAATCTATAAATTGGGTTGTTGTTTTTCGGAGCAAATCGTTTATACAAAAAAAAAACGGGCCAAGTGCAAGTCGTTGATCGCTTTTAAAATAAAAAAATTACGAAGGTGTACAATGATCAATGACTTAACAAAACACATCTCAAATAAGTTTTCAACAATGTTTGTTTCCGATCTTCATTGAAAACTGATGACCTTGACCCTTTTTTAGTATATACCAAAAAATTATCAAAGGTGTGTGATAATTCTCGTTCAATCTACATCTTATGGCGAATATTTCAGACAGACAGGGCTTTTTGGGTAGTATTTTTTTAAAAATAACACAAAGAAAAGTGCGCGCAAGTACCGTATATATTTTTGAACTCCTGTTTTTACAAGCTTTTATTTGATACCCCACTCGATGACCTTACAATTTTTTTTTTCACTACCTATGTCACTCCCTAAAACTAACTTCTTAAGTTAAAATTTAACATTCAAAACTACATAGCTCTGATTGGACCATTAATTCCTATATTTGTGTAAAATTTCGACAGTCTGTGTCAAATAGTTTCGGCGAAAATTGCGTGACAGACGAGCACACAGACAGTCGGACAGACGGATACCGAAGTGATCCCATAAGTGTTCCGTACGAAACACTAAAATGAGATATATACTAGCCATACAAAAACCTGTTCTCTCCTTGCAAACTTGGTTAAACATCTTGGCTAATAAGCCGAGTGAACTTGTATCATTAAAAGAAACTCAGACTTGACTAAATTTGCTTACTAAATAACGACAAAAGTTAAAATTATATTCCTTGGTTAATCATTTCTAACTTTCTGACAGCAAACACAATAGACTGGTATCTGGCTTTGACGATAACAAATTAAATTTCAACCTGAAGGTAAAAGTTGAATAGCTCTATGCTCAGTAAATGCACCTATCTCTCTATTTTCGTCGCTTTGAGTTAAAGGATATACATAACTAGTATGCAAATAAACTATACTGAAAAGATAAATAAGTTTTCTCTTTAAGAAAAAATTTCTAAATAGGAGAAACGAGGGATAAAAGGTAGCTTTTTTTACTTTTATTTTTAGCGATTCTCAATGTGAACTTTGAAACTAAATTTTGCCCCTCTTGTA
The DNA here is from genome assembly GCA_019049505.1 of Pachyrhynchus sulphureomaculatus. Lineage (NCBI taxonomy): Eukaryota > Metazoa > Arthropoda > Insecta > Coleoptera > Curculionidae > Pachyrhynchus > Pachyrhynchus sulphureomaculatus. Next base: position 135,307,472 of record CM032456.1, read on the forward strand.
ATTTTCACCATAAAAACCAGGCAATTATTACAGAATTACTTCACCAATTAACATTAAATTAAGTTAATATAAACGTCTAAGCTTGTTCCACACGAGCGACAACTAGCAATCTTCTAAGTTGTGTTTTATCTCTGTAAAAACGTAAATGTTTCGATGCAAATGTAAAGGCGTAAAGTAAACAAAAACCATAGTTCATATCTGTGGATTTTATTCAATATAACTGTGAAGATAGATAGATAGATAGATATATAGATAGATAGATATATACTAGCATATGGCTTAATTCCTGCACCATTTAGGCTTCTTACGAGTCCATACTACACTGGCCTTGTTCTGGGGTTAATATTTTTTAAACAGGAAATCAACTTTCCAAGTTGAATTTCTTTAGTATCCTCCTGATCCAGACTTATTAGAGATTCCAGATGAGTTAGTCTAGCTCTCGTGATTGCCGAATGACACATAATCATATAAAAGCCGTTGCTTCCTTCTCCTAGTACCATCTACTGTCGGAAGCATCTTTGACCCTAATGCGAGTTCTTACTTTCAATTTTTACTTGGGCGGCAATTGTTATAAAAAAGGAATGATTTATTCAGGAAGGACCATGCGGTATCCTTATGCATAATGGCTCTAGGTCAAATTTGTTCAAACTTCGGGAAAATATAGTTTTTGAGGAGTAGAACAAAAGTTTTCCTGGGCACGAAGCTAAAAATCCATAGTTTTTTAGATATCTCACCTGGAAATTGGCATTTTTAAGAGGATTTTTATTTCTATACGCGTTGATACGTAAACAACAGTTGGACGATTTCGCGTATCACTATTGAGATCAGTGGTTACCAAACTTTTTAATTGTGACCCTTTCTAATTTTTTTTAATGTGCGCTACCCCCTTTCCCATCCGCCATATTGAATCAACAAAACAAAAAATAAAGGGTTTGAAAAAATATGTTTTTAGGACTTAATAGTGATATTTTTGATAAAGTATTAATTATTAAGTATTAATGATTAATGTGATGATTGAGTTTTCATCTGCTGTGTTAAAATTCTTGGTTGATATTTTATCAAAGCCAGTCTCATGTCATCTTGAACATCCAGCTTATTCCTGGCTTTTGTCTTGATCTGCAGAAAAGTTGAAAATCCAGTTTCGCAGAGGTAAGTAGAAGCAAATGGCACTATTATTCGAAAACAAAGTATGAAAACTTTATACGAATGACGCATGGCACACCAAAACTGAAATAACGATTTTTTCTGAAATAAATTATGCGTTGAGGAGCTCTAAAAATTTATGCTGCACTTCGTCGGGAATGTCGGTATCATCCAAAAATATATGAAATGGGTTTCGTACTAATGCAGCTTCTTGTTCAGAGAACTCAGGGAAATAACGTTATATTTCAGATTCAAAGGCTTGAAGGTCGTTATTAATTTCCTCTTTTGGATTATCTACAATTCTCGTGTCCGATTTTTCAGTCTTGGTGCAAAGGTGTTCGAACCTGGTAAAGTTTCCAAGATTTACTTTAGGGCGCCAGTTTTGCAGCTTTAATACGAACGCTTGGATATTAACTTTGAAGTAAATAATGTGCGTTCCTTACCCTGCAGTTTCAAATTTAACTTGTTTAGCTGATCTAAGATATCATAAATAAGCTACTATTTGAATCCAGGTCTTATCATTAAAGTGTGTAATAAACTGACGTTTTCCTTTAATTTCTAAGAACTGTTTTATTTCGTTGTTCAATTCAAACACTAGGCCACCAACATTTCCTTTTGATAGCCACCAGTAACAGTGTAGAAAAGAAGAACTTCATGATCAGAGTTCATGTTTTTGCATAGTTCCTTCAACAGACGAGTATTGAGAAAGAGAGAGATACTAGATTTTATATAATTGATAATTGTCACCAAAGAGTCGAGCACTTCTTGCAAAGGCGTTGGAAAAGTACTTAGTCGTTACACGACTAATCCTACAATTTATTCATTAACAAAATCGAAATTTGTTATTTGCTTACCAGATAAGTTGGTTAAGCAGTAGGTGAAATTTTCTGATTACTCAAATATTGCTATCAATACAAAACTCATACTCTTAGGTCTGAATGTTCTCTGACCAAGAACTAGATTTTACCCAAATGCGCTACATAGTGCTCACATATGATAACGTTCTGAAAAGTATATCCGCAACAATAGAAAACAATACAATATCAAAGTGTTAGATCTACAAAGGTTCCGAACTACAGGAGGTCTCGTAATTATGACTTGAGCTAAATATCGGTCTTAAGTTCTCTCTTAGTGTTTGTAGCTTTGGAGATCAAAAATAGTAACTTCTACCAGGACGTGGTAAGGCACCCTTTTTGGATTGGAATATGGGCTTGCACGTGGGACGAACAATACCAAAATTCCAATAGGAAAACCAGAATTATATACGTACAAAAAAAAAACCTTGAAACAAAAAAACATCGTTGCTTAAGATATTATAATCCAGTATATATCCTGACCGCAATGTCCAGGCCCAGAAAATTCTCTGACAGAATCCAACTGATATAGCCAAAAGAAAAGATCCATAAAATGGCTACTCACCTCGTGTACAGACTAGGTTCTTCCTAAGCTCTTCTATACCAATGAGAAGAAAAATAAATCGCCAATATAGGGCTGGCCAAGTATCTTATCCAAAACTAGAAAATTCAGTTTTCACTAATCGGCACGTTGACCCTTTAAAAACTCTACAGAAAACTGAAATGCTTCTCAAAATTGTAGTGGCAAAAATAGAAAGTTAAAAACCACCTTTTTTTAAAATACCACTCTCCCCCTTTCATAACTATTTTTCTTCTGCATCTCATACCAACCCTACGTAATTAACAAACTAAAATTTACTAAATTAATTAAAAGATTATTGACAACGCCAGTGTGCGTCACAACCTACAATACCTGACAGAAACTCGAGGGTTATATCTTATTCATACCGAATCCTAGAAGTGAGAACAGCCAAATCTAGTACGATGAACGTAAAAATACCGGCTAAATTCAACTAAAGTAGGCGTAAAACATCCTTGCGCAATCGCATGTTCTTCAAACATTTGACAATTTCGCCTTCAGTTATCAATAAACAAATATTTACCTAAATAGGATTTAATTTACTAATATATCCAAGAAAAACTAAGTGTTCCCATCTATTCATCAACTGGAAAATACGAGGGAGAATCCATAAACTAATTTCCTACATTTTATCAGGAAGAACAATTAAATATTTGACAAAAACGAAGGTTATGTTCCAGGTAAACAAAAGGTAATTTAATTTATTTTAAAAAATATATTGTTTGAAAACGAAACACAAAACTATGGTATTTCGATTTTTGTCCGAAAGCAATTATTTCTAATTTTTTCCCTCGAAGGCCAAGTCTGACCATAACAACGCAAGGTGCTCATTCAGACGGAAGCGTCCACCAAGGATTTCTATCACAATCTTCAGACTTTCCCTGCTTCATTTCAGCGAAGACCAAATGTACTCAAGGTTAGGTTTACTTATGGGATTCTGCGAACTTACTTGAACTCTGGCGAATTTATTAATCGGCAGATCTGCAGTCATCAGACCGCCCATATTGGGGGGAGTTTTTCCAACAGGTTAGGTCCCGCGGGGCTTACTAGAGCAACTTGTTAAACTAGTGTGGCTGCTATCTCATGTTAATGAACCAGGTACTTAGATGAAAAGTAGAGATTGTTTTTACACGCTAAGTTGGCTACCAGGTCCTTGCACTAATCTATTGAGTTTCTCCTATTTTAAGGACATTAAAACAGCTCTACTGTCCGTATATATTTATATAAGTACTATCCTTCGCGATTAGTTTCATTTCCATATTTTCTAACCACACACAAAGATGGCATATATTTCGGCCCTGAAAAAGATGCATGAACGCCCAGAGATGCTAGTCGGCTAAATGCACCTTCTCCCACTCATTCGTTCAGTTTGGACCTACTTCTGTATCAGATGACTCCTCTTTTTTGAGAAAACGGTTCGATTAATTTATTTTTTTTTGTATCAGAACCTATAGAAGCTTATCGTTAAGTCCTCTAGCGGCTGTCTGTTCTCATCAGAAATAGAGAAGAGTACTCCACCATTCTGGTTTATATATTGGGTTGCCCATGAATGAGAGAGGGCGTAATTTGTATTATATCGCATCGGGATATACTGTTGTTCATGGTGAAGTACAATCATTAGACTTTAGTTTTTAATA
>CM032456.1:135314185-135325987 GCA_019049505.1 Pachyrhynchus sulphureomaculatus
TATACTTTTACTATCTTTATTTTAATTGCATATCGCTATGTAATGTGATATTCTAATTAGGTAGTCAACCAGATGTACCTAACTGTTGCGAACTTTTTGTAATACCTACACACATACATAGGTATACTCAGGCCTATATTCCCTTTTGTAATACCTAGTTTTGATTTAAAAAGTTTAACGTAGTAAAATGTGTACTTCCCTCTTTTACATGTCATAAATTGATAAGACAGAAGAAAGCATATGAGAGACTGACCGGCTCGTGCCAGGGTGTGACGTCGATCACTTGCCCTTTCCCTGGCCACCCGCGCTCACCACTATTCACCGGCGCGGGGTGCTGCACCGCCCGCGTAACAAGGGATTAATAATTCAGAATGAATAAAAGTTTGAAATTTTAAATCTTTCGCAGACCATATTTTAGTTCTTGCGAACCATTGGTTGGGAACCAATATTTTAAATAATACAGTGAAAATCCAATGTACTGACATTCTGTTCTTGAAATATTTAATAGACATTTCTTGGACGCCTACTGACAATGGCATCAACAATCCTAACGTCATAAATCGTAACATCTTTGTTCATGCCCGAAACAGATGCACAGAAATTATCGACGAAACCAAGGAGGCACAGAAGCAATGAATTAAAAACAAACTTCTTGCCTGGCCCAACACTTCCAAGTTATTTTGGTCAGTCGCTAAGGCCATTAGTCAAAATTTCACGCACTCCACTATACCACCACTCGCTCGGGCCAGATAATACTATTGCAACAATACCTGTCAAGAAAGTTATTGGCTAAACTCTTTACTTCACATTTACTGTCGATTTCCAAGAAAAAACATCACCAACTATTCCCATAGTGCAGTCAAGGATGCCTGATATTGTTTTTAGACATCATATTATAGAACATATGTTAATGGAGCATCAAGAAAGCTTCTGCTACTATATTACTAAAAAAAAAATGCTTAAACTTCATTTTTCTGTAGAATTTTCAACCTATTCTACAGAAAAGGAATATTTCTTTCCTGTTGGTGATGCCCTATAGTTCAGCTGATACACAAAAATGGCAAAAAGACCTTGTCGAAGGTTATGGAAAAGATTGTCAATCTTTTAAAACATCTAGAAGGATTTAACAATATTATGGCTTTTGTAAGCGAAGATCAACAGGAGATCTTCTCGCTTATGTAACACATGTTCGGAACAAACAACGTAACTGAACATTTTGGATAATCTCGAGCGCCATTCGTCGTGTTTGTCATACTGGATTGTTAGCTACGTTACGTTCTAATGGTATATCTAAAAGGTTTTTGTTTATGGGTCTCGGGTTTCATCAAAGAGTGTTTTTTATGAGTGACTGTCGACGGATTTTTTTCTAATACCTTCACTGCCAACGTCGGTGTGCCCCATGACTCCATACTGTCTCCTACTCTGTTTCTCATTAGGATCTGCTGGACAGGCCAGAAATTCATCTACAGCTTTGCCGATCGACCGCACATGCACGAACCAAGTGCAAATTATCCACAGCAAGTTTTAATAACGCTACAAAACCAAGTGGCATTTAAACCCAAAACACCAGCATCATCACTCAAATTGCTGGTCATTAACTTAGGAGCAAATATGTCTTAACATGAACATGTCGCATGCATAACAAAGAAAAGCTTCTCAAAAGCTGGAAATACTATTTCAAACCTGAAAGCTTTACACTCCATAACAACTGTGGGACCAACCAACGATGGACTACTGCTTCCATGTTTGGAGCTCTGCTCCCAAACATACACTGCATTTGTTGGATTCTATTTAGAAGAGAGCTGTTCATCTGATTAGAGCCCCAGAACTCACAAGAAATCATGATACCTTGGAACCTTGAAGAACGGTTGGCGGCTTGTGTATACATGAGCGTATGAGGTTCAGCTTATTACTCCGCGTATAACGCTTTTCAAGCAGTCTTTTACATGGAGAACATCATCCCTTTGGAATAATTTGCCTAGGGCTGTGTTTCCCACCGAGTATAATTTACAGTGATTCAAGAACAAAACGTGAATCGCTTTTTTCCGCACACATGCCGCTCCTGGAGCGCTTTAGAGACTTCCCTGTAGCACGGTGTGCTAGACCCATAAGAAAAGAAACCATAAGAAAACATATTATGCAAGTATTTTTATGGAAAGTGTTCGATGGATGTAGCCCACTTTAATTTCTGCCAGGGCGGGGCATGCTATTATTACATGTCGCGCTAATACATCAAATCCGTATAAGGTTTAGCTTGCTACTTCTCGTCGAACACTTTTCAAGCGGTCTTATATGGAGAATACCATCACCTTGGAATGATTTGCGCAGGGTTCTCTTTTCCACCGAGTGCAACTTACAGCAATTCAAGGTCAACGTGAGTCGTTTCTTCCACCCACGCATTGCTGCCGTCGCGCTTTAGAAATTTCCCTGCAGCACGTACGCTACGCCCATAAAAAAAAGAACATTTCTTCAAATGAGATATTTTTATATTTTATTCAATCCTCAATCCTATAAGTAGCTATTCTTATCTTATTCTCCCGAATAACACCTGTATGTGTGAACTTTATCTAAACTTTTACAAAACCATCGAACTCCTTGCTCATTACTTTTATTTTACCTAATTATCTATAAGGATTAAATACAGCAGGCCGTAAGTAGGTATTCTTATCTAATTCTCCTACGTAACACCTTAATATACGAACTCCTACGGAACTTTTACAAAAACCTCCGAACCCCTTGTATTAACACTATGATCATTATTTATATTTCACCTGATTATGCTAAGGATAAAGTACAGGCTGTCAGGTAGTAAAGACAAGAATGATTACGACTCAAATGGTATATGTTTGAACGAACTTTAACAATGAAAACATTTCACATTAATACACCTCGTGATGCTAATTTTGTTAAGTTTAGGTGTCAATTGTTTTTCGAACATATCAGCTTGATTTTTTAAATATTAGTAAATATATAAAAAAATACAATATTTAACAGATAACAGAAGATTTTTTACGACAGGTGTTAGGTTTCTAATTTTTTCTTTAATGACTCGTGTAAATGTGTCTAAAAGGAATATATATATATATATATATATATATATATATATATATATATATATATATATATATATAAATATATATATATATATATATTATATATATATATATATATATATATATATATATATATATATATATATATACATATATATATATATATATATATAATATATATATTCCTTTTAGACACATTTACACGAGTCATTAAAGAAAAAATTAGAAACCTAACACCTGTCGTAAAAAATCTTCTGTTATCTGTTAAATATTGTATTTTTTTAATATATTTACTAATATTTAAAAATCAAGCTGATATGTTCGAAAAAAAAATTGACACCTAAACTTAACAAAATTAGCATCACGAGGTGTATTAATGTGAAATGTTTTCATTGTTAAAGTTCGTTCAAACATATACCATTTGAGTCGTAATCATTCTTGTCTTTACTACCTGACAGCCTGTACTTTATCCTTAGGCATAAATCAGGTGAATATAAATAATGATCATAGTGTTAATACAAGGAGTTCGGAGGTTTTGTAAAAGTTCCGTAGGAGTTCGTATATATTAAGGTGTTACGTAGGAGAATTAGATAAGAATACCTACTTACGGCCTGCTGTATTTTAATCCTTATAGATAATTAGGTAAAATAAAAGTAATGAGCAAGGAGTTCGATGGTTTTGTAAAAGTTTAGATAAAGTTCACACATACAGGTGTTATTCGGGAGAATAAGATAAGAATAGCTACTTATAGGATTGAAGGATGGAGATAAAATTAAAAATATCTCATTTGAAGAAATGTTCTTTTTTATGGGCGTAGCGTACGTGCTGCAGGGAAATTTCTAAAGCGCGACGGCAGCAATGCGTGGGTGGAAGAAACGACTCACGTTGACCTTGAATTGCTGTAAGTTGCACTCGGTGGAAAAGAGAACCCTGCGCAAATCATTCCAAGGTGATTGTATTCTCCATATTAAGACCGCTTAAAAAGTGTTCGACGAGAAGTAGCAAGCTAAACCTTATACGGATTTGATGTATTAGCGCGACATGTAATAATAGCATGCCCCGCCCTGGGCAGAAATTAAGTGGGCTACATCCATCGAACACTTTCCATAAAAATACTTGCATAATATGTTTTTTCTTATGGGTTCTTTTCTTATGGGTCTAGCACACGTGCTACAGGGAAGTCTCTAAAGCGCTCGAGGAGCGGCATGTGTGCGGAAAAAGCGATTCACGTTGTTCTTGAATCACTGTAAATTATACTCGGTGAGAAAACACAGCCCTAGGCAAATTATTCCAAAGGGATGATGTTCTCCATGTAAAAGACTGCTTGAAAAGCGTTATACGCGGAGTAACAAGCTGAACCTCATACGCTCATGTAGACACAAGCCGCCAACCGTTCTTCAAAGTTCCAAGGTATCATGATTTCTTGTGAGTTCTGGGGCTCTAATCAGATGAACAGCTCTCTTCTAAATAGAATCCAACAAATGCAGTGTATGTTTGGGAGCAGAGCTCCAAACATGGAAGCAGTAGTCCATCGTTGGTTGGTCCACAGTTGTTGTGGAGTGTAAAGCTTTCAGGTTTGAAATAGTATTTCCAGCTTTTGAGAAGCTTTCTTTGTTATGCATGCGACATGTTCATGTCAAGACATATTTGCTCCTAAGTTAATGACCAGCAATTTGAGTGATGATGCTGGGTGTTTGAAGCGTTAAATGCCACTTGGTTATACCAAGCTAGAATTTCTACCAGCGTTTTATTAAATTGGACTTCCTGCTGGATATTTGCATGACTAACCGATGTTCGGGCATTCAAAGTAAATGAAAAAATCAGCGTACTGTCATCGGCAAAGCTGTAGATTGAATTTCTGGCCTGTCCAGCAGATCGTTAATGAGAAAGAGAGTAGGAGACAGTATGGAGTCATGGGGCACACCGACGTTGGCAGTGAAGGTATTAGAAAAAAATCCGTCGACAGTCACTCATAAAAAACACTCTTTGATGAAACCCGAGACCCATAAACAAAACCTTTTAGATATACCATAAGAACGTAACGTAGCTAACAATCCAGTATGACAAACACGACCGAATGCCGCTCGAGATTATCCAAAATGTTCAGTTACGTTGTTCCGAACATGTGTTACATAAGCGAGAAGATCTCCTGTTGATCTTCGCTTACAAAAGCCATAATATTGTTAAAATCCTTCTAGATGTTTTAAAAGATTGACAATCTTTTCCATAACCTTCGACAAGGTCTTTTTGCCATTTTTGTGTATCAGCTGAACTATAGGGCATCACCAACAGGAAAGAAATATTCCTTTTCTGTAGAATAGGTTGAAAATTCTACAGAAAAATGAAGTTTAAGCATTTTTTTTTGTAATATAGTACCAGAAGCTTTCTTGATGCTCCATTAACATATGTTTCTATAATATGATGTCTAAAAACAATATCAGGCATCCTTGACTGCACTATGGGAATAGTTGGTGATGTTTTTTCTTGGAAATCGACAGTAGAATGTGAAGTAAAGAGTTTAGCCAATAACTTCTTGACAGGTATTGTTGCAATAGTATTATCTGGCCGAGAGCGAGTGGTGGTATAGTGGAGTGCGTGAAATTTTGACTAATGGCCTTAGCGACTGACCAAAAAAACTTGGAAGTGTTGGGCCAGGCAAGAAGTTTGTTTTTAATTCATTGCTTCTGTGCCTCCTTGGTTTCGTCGATAATTTCTGTGCATCTGTTTCGGGCATGAACAAAGATGTTACGATTTATGACGTTAGGATTTTGATGCCATTGTCAGTAGGCGTCCAAGAAATGTCTATTAAATATTTCAAGAACAGAATGTCAGTACATTGGATTTCACTGTATTATTTAAAATATTGGTTCCCAACCAATGGTTCGCAAGAACTAAAATATGGTCTGCGAAAGATTTAAAATTTCAAACTTTTATTCATTCTGAATTATTAATCCCTTGTTACGCGGGGGCGGTGCAGCACCCCGCGCCGGTGAATAGTGGTGAGCGCGGGTGGCCAGGGAAAGGGCAAGTGGTGATCGACGTCACACCCTGGCACGAGCCGGTCAGTCCACTCATATGCTTTCTTCTGTCTTATCAATTTATGACATGTAAAGAGGGGAAGTACACATTTTACTACGTTAAACTTTTTAAATCAAAACTAGGTATTACAAAAGGGAATATAGGCCTGAGTATACCTATGTATGTATGTAGGTATTACAAAAAGTTCACAACAGTTAGGTACATCTGGTTGACTACCTAATTAGAAATATCACATTACATAGCGATATGCAATTAAAATAAAGATAGTAAAAGTATATTTATTTAGTAATATTATTTATTTATTTTATTATGAAAAATACATTATTTTTTACTCTTTTGCTTGTTCAGTTGCATCTCTGTTTTATTTTCAGAAAATACGACAATAGTTACATTAAATTTGGATTTAATTTCGATATAAAGTAATTGCGAAATAAAACCACACTGCATTTATATGCGCAACCCGTTCTCGAGAACAATGCCTTGAAGCCAGCGAAATTAAAACGCCACCTAGAAACGGTCTATCCTAATTTCTCTGACCGACCTCCAGAATTCTTTGAAGGAAAATTAGAGAATCCCAAAAAAATGGAACTCGGGCCTAGTGGTACAAGGTTTGCGTCATCGGAGAAAACATTAGTAGCGTCGTTTGAGATATCGAAATTGATAGCGCAATCAAAAAAGCCTCACCCAATAGGAGAAACACTCGTGAAACCTTGTTTGATCAAAGCTGACAAAGAAGTTTTTGAGTTAGAAGCCAAAAAAAATACAAGAAATACCGCATTTCTAATTATTGTCAGTTACTCGTGTTTGTGTGCTACATAATCAAAGAAGAATTATTGATTTCACGGGAACTGGAAACGACGTCAAAAGGCAGAATATTTCAGAAACATAACATTATGTGGGAAAAAAAGCTCGTCGGTTTCTGTATGGATGACGCTCCAGCTATGTTAGGATCACGCTCCGGTCTAGCGACGTTAATAAAACAGAAGAATCCTTCGGCATTAACAACGCATTGTATCATACATCGCCTGGCTTTAGCTTCCAAGACTCTTTCTGACTGCCTTAGTAATACAATGCAATTGGCCAATGTTATCAAAAGCAGCGTCTTAAATACACGCCTTTTTAAAAAACTGTGCATTGAAATGGACTCCGACCATGAGACCCTTCTCTTTCACCCAGAAGTTCGTTGGCTGTTGAAAGGTAATATGCTGGGAAGATTTACACTAACTCAGAGAAGAGGTTAAATTGTTTCTAGGTGAGAAAAAAATGAAAGACTTACTAGAGCAGTTTTTCTGATCTGACATCGCAGATGCATTTGGCTTATCTTGTCGATATTGTCACATACTTGAATAAGTTGAACTTGCAATTGCAAAATTCCGGAAACAGACATTTAGAAGGCGTTGCAAATATATGTATCTTTGAAGATAAACTTCATGCCTTTATTTGCAAACTTCAATTATGGATAAGTAAAATTGGCGAAAACAATTATTCTGCGTTCGCGACATTAAAAGCACTCGTTGATAATAAAAAGTATGACACAATTAGGGAAAATATACAGGAAAATATCAAGAGACATCTGCAAATATTGGCTGATGAATTCAATCATTACTTCCCAGAATATAACAAAACAGAAGCTAAAGTTGACCTAAAAAATACTGATTTGCAACCGCCGCGGAACTTTTTTGAAAGCTGCTTAAAGACAACTTTTAAAAAGATTTCCAGAAAATAGTGTTATCGTATTTGAGAAAGCTAGTTATCACGGTCAAACAGATAAAAAAAACTAACAAATTCAGCCGACAGAAAATCTGAAGAATAAAACTTTATGATCGCAAATGATATACTTGGAAGAGAACTATCAAAAATTTTATTTGGTAGAGATACTCAAACAATTTTTAATATGAATAAAGAATATGTTTTCGATAATATGCCAAAAGACTGTTTTTATATTACCGTCATGGCATTAGATTTAGTCAAGAGTAAAAGCTGAAAATACAAAGGCAAATTTAAGTCTAAATGTAAACGAGTAAATGAAATTGCTGTAAAAAGTTGGAAAAAATTTGTTAATTCATATCAGTAAAGTTGAAAATTCCAACATTTCGACACAGAATGATATCGAAGCAATTATAATAAATTTAGAACATGACAGTGACACCGAACTAGATATAAATAAATGATAGGATGCATTTTTTTTTTCTGTTTCTTATATGAAGCTAATGTCTATTTTTGGCTTAGTACTTGATAATTAAATATTTCTACTAAAATTTTGAGTATCCATTGAAATCCACACGAAGTTCGTCCCTGTGTGACACTTTTACAACAATAATATATATGAAGTAATATTGCCAGGTATATTATAAACAATATCCTACAAGAGTATTTTTTAGAAATATTACTAATATAACGAACAATTTTTTTCTCAGCTAAAAGTTTTCATTTAGAGAAGAAGAATTTCTCAGTAAATATATAACGTATCACAATTTTGAATCTACTTTCACAAAATCAAAACTAATCACTTGTTCTATAAATGTATTATTGATCGCAATACTCAATTTCTCACAGAGCTTCTGCTTTGGAAGAACCATTTACTCAGATCTGAAACTAATTGATAGTATTCCAGTAATACAAATCTTGACTTATCTAATAAGATAACAGCCGTATCATTCATATGTAGTGAAAAAAGTAAGCATCCTGGAGGCCAAAAAACTGAAAAGGAAATTCGACTAACATTACCGGGTCTAAAAATTGCGCAAATTGTGCATTTTCTCTTTTTCTTCCGTTGTATAGGCATTATTGTCTATTTATTAACATCGCCGTCTGTCGTAAATAGAGAAGGTTATCCCATTCCAACCTTTTTGTTAGGATCTACCCATGCTCCTTCTTTCTATGAGTGACCTGTCTCTAAACTTTTATTCTGATTTATTGTGTCTATGTTTAGTCCGTTTTCTTTTTTTGTTTAACACCTGGCCATTTATATTACGAGTGTCTGTTCGGAATGTTTGTTATTTCTGTATAGATACCCCAATAACTTGATATATTTATGCCGATACATTTCTTTTTTTCTCTTTCGTTAACAAACAAGCTTACATCCTAAAAGTACTTGAATTGTCATCCCACTTTATTTTTGCTGCCAATATTGACACTTCTTTTTCTTGCTTGTTTTGTTAAATTGGTAAAGTAGCGTACATGTTCTCTGCTAGACGTCATTAGCATAGCAGAAATCAGTTAATTTATTCTATAACCCCTCAGTTTACGGTTTAAAGCAAATCAAGAACATGTTGTAATCTTACGTATTTACTTGTAGGAAATAAGAAGTTAGCTTAAAAGGTTTCCGACCTAATTAAAAAAACATTAACAAAATTTCTTTGTCAACATGGCCTTTCTATAACTTAATATATTTTGCATATTATTTCCCCAAACTTTGCAGCACCCCAGAATGGCAATTTTTATCCAAAACAAAAAAAAACTTATCTTCTTACTTCTACTTCCACTAAAAATTTCTGCGACGATAGTCCTTTTTTTTTAAGAAATAGCAACATCTAATTTAGCTGTAATTTTCGTTGAATTTTCCTCCTCTAATAGTTTTCCTAATATTTTTTTTTTTTTTTTTTTTTTTTTTTTTTTTTTTTTTATTTTTTTTTTTTTTTTTTTTTTTTTTTTTTTTTTTTTTTTTTTTTTATTTGGTGTTTCGGTTAATAATGTCAATTTTGCTAAGAGATGGCGTTACTAGTACACTTGTTGTATAGGCTAGTAACAACATCTCTGGCGTTTTGGAAGGTAAACGTACGCCATCAAAAGCCAGTTCGTTATTAACTGTCATTGTGCGAAAAAACATAGTTATTCAGAGCTTTGAGTATGTCGTGTCTCGTACCAGAAAAAGACGTTTATTACGGGGAAGTTTAATAACCTTCTTTCATTTGAAATAAAAAAGTTGCTGAAAGTTATCGATTGTTGGTTGAACCCAACCCAAAAAACTTGGGCAGATCCAGACCAGCCTTCAACATCAACAACTAAGTGCTCAATATACAGGAAAGAAAGCTTTGCTGGGTATTTGGTGGGATAGTAGAACTGTGTATTACGAACTGTTGAAACCTGGTTTTAAAAACGATTTCTGGCTATCGATACCGAACAACAACAATTGATAAGATTGAACCGAATATTAAAGGAAAAACGACCGCAAGACACGATAAAGTGATTTTTAACATGACAATACTCGGGCCCCATGTGCAAAATGTGTTAAAAACTATTGTAAAAATATCAAATGGGACATTTGATGTTTTACAAATCCCACCCCCACCGTATTCACCGGACTTAGCCCTTCAGACTACCACTTATTTCGATGGAGTGCAGCACGGACTTTCAGAGCAAACACTTACATTCTTACGAAAGAAGTGAAAATTTGGGCTTGATGAATGATTGGCCTCAGAGATGAAAAGTTCTTTTTTGGTGCGGATCCATTCCTTGACAGAAAGATGGGAAAAAGTCATAGCTAACGATGGCCAATACTTTGATTATTAAGATATTTTTTCGATGGAAATAACCACTTAAATGTTGCGAAAAAAATCGACGTTATTAACCGAAACACCTATTAAAAGAAAGGATTTTAATCACGGCAAGAGACTACAATTTATCCGTTGTTGACAAATTATCATTTTCGATATCTGTCACAAAATTAATTAATATCTTCTTCCTCTTCGAATCTCTATCACTGCCATCTTTTTTTTGGATTGACATAGCACATGTACTACAGGAAAATCCCTAAAGCGCTACAGAAAGCAACATGTATGTGGAAAAAACGGATTCACGTTGGTTTTGAATTGCTATAAATTGTACTCGATGGGCAATCATTCCAGAAGAATGAGGTTCTCCATATAAAGACTGTTTGAAAAGGGTTGTATGAGGAACGACAAATTAAACCTCATACGAATGTGGTGTAAATAGCGCGACATGTTTTCGTAGCATACATTGCTCTGGTAAGGATTAAGCGAGCTACATCTATTGGACACTTTGTAGAATAGACTCAAGTCGCGAACCTTTCTTTGATGATCCAAGGAGGTAAAGATTACTAATGAGTTTTGGGTCTCCAATCAGTCGAGTAGCTTCTTCTGAATAGTATCCAATTTATGAAGTAAGTATTGGATCAAGTCGGAAAGTTTGCACGTTGCTGATAAATTTGGTACCTTTTTAGTCTCCTTTTGTATATAGACGGAAATGGTTGATAACTTTTATGACATTTCTCGCCCCGTAAGAAACTTTTATGATAGTAGTTTCGTAAGCATAATGTATATCAACTTTAAAGATGTTAATAATTTTTCTGTTTCTTATGAATATTAAAAGTGATAGTTCTTAAAAACCATGACTGTGGGTTGACACCGATATCATATAAAGATTAAAAACTTGTTCAAAAATTCCTTGCACCTTTAGTTCAAAATCACAGAGATTTCAGAGTCCTACAATAATAAGTTTTAAAGACAAATGTCTTATTTAGAGTATCTTATCCAAAAACACAGCTATATTGAGCTATATTTATTTTATTTATCCTACAAAATCCACTCTAAATTCCAAGCACTTAATCACCATTAAAATGAAAAATTCCAATGCAAACTCTCTTTTAAAACTTGTGTTTAGAGTTATCAAACCATCAGGGATTAGAAAAGACGTGCTGGATTTGGACTGTTTTTCTTTTGTGTCCTTATAGGCCCCTGAAAAGACGTTT
>CM032456.1:135326087-135431087 GCA_019049505.1 Pachyrhynchus sulphureomaculatus
TGTACTGTCTCCTGCATTTGAGGATGATGATTCCACACATGAATAATCTTTTCTAGGAGCTGGGTTTTGTTGGTAATCACATCTTTAGCCACTTCTCTTTTCATTAGCTCCCATACATTTTCAATGGGGCTATTACCCGGCCAATCCAACAGAGGGATATTTTTTTTCTGCCAAAAAAGCTTTAACAGACCGAGCAGTGTAGCAGGGAGCTCCATCTTGCATGAAAGTGAATGGTTCCCCATTTGGAAACCATTTTTCTGAGCTGCGGAATCAACCGATTTTGTAATACTTCTTTGTACTGATCTTGCCTCATTATTCCTTTGACGACGTACAGACGTCCAGTGCCCTTGCCGCTGATGACTGACCAAATCATCACTTTGGTGGGATGTTTAACCGTCGGGACGACACAATCAGGATGAAACTTTTCTCCATGACGACGACGCACATACTGAGCTTTATTCTGCAAAATTTCGAATGTGCTTTCGTCACTGAAGCATACCTGTCAAAAATAAGAAAAATATATAAACTTCCATGTTTATTTGCTTTATTTAACTGAAAATGATAATAATGTATCAACTATTGATTAAATTGCTGTATCTTACCGATCTCCAGAAGTCCACATCTTTGTCTTGCCATTGTTTGGCCCACTTCAGGCGCTTTGCTTTCATTGCAGCTGTTAACTTGGGCTTCCTGGCGGGGCGGCAGGCCTTAAAATCTAATTCTTTCAATTTTCTTCGAACAGTGCGCTCAGAAGCATTTACGCTAGCATCCTGGAGTTGTGATTTTATTACCTTTGTGGTAGCAAATCTGTTTTCTACACAAATTTTCTTCAAACATCTCTCTGACCGTGGAGTAAAAATTGGTTTTCTACCGCATCTTTTCTTTCTTTTCGGGCTTAATTCCTTCCCTGACTCAATTTTCTTTTTTATGCGTCGTACACTAGCTTCAGAAACCTCCAATCTTCTTGATATTTCTCGGTTTGTAAATGTTTTCGCAATCACAAGGGCCTTCACTTCAGCTTTTTTACGTGGTGAAAGATCGCCTTTTCTACCCATAATGAAAATAGTCCAATTACTTTTTTAAAACACTGCATACAAAATAAACTAATAACTGAGTAGTATAAAACTGTTAAATAAACAATCACAGTCCATAAAGCCACAGAAACACGTCCGTACCTGATTCGATTCCGATCGCGACTGATACAGGTTTGTACTTGTTTACGTTCATGTATCACTTTGTCAACATAGTGTTGCCATATGTTAAAAATAAATACAAATATGTAGTCTACAACAATTCTTTTAAATAAAAATCAATAATATTGTAGTTTAAATATACCATTATTGCATAAAAACTCTTAAGAAACATAAAATTACTAAAAAAAAATACAGTGCGTCTAATAATTTGGCCAGGGACTGTATATATACATATACATATATGGTAGGATACAACGAATTGTATAAAGTACGCATACCTATTACTCCATCGAAAGCTGACACAGCAGCTTTCGAACCGACAGAGTGGTTGACACAGTCAACGCTTTAAAAGCAGGTAGCGCTTTTTCGAGGAATCCTTCCTCAAGTATATATAATTATTGTAAAGCAACTGAAAATAGACAAAAGTCCATATTCCAGCAGCTTACTAGCCGTTCTCTTGTCCGTCAAATCCATCCTGAGACGCGTTTCGCCGTATCACGGCTCGTCAGTCAGGCTAGGATTGACAAACAAGAGAACGGTATCAAGTGGTACTTATTCCAGAAGTTTCGGAGCACGATGGTAGGATACAACGAATTGTATAAAGTACGCATACCTATTACTCCATCGAAAGCTGACACAGCAGCTTTCGAACCGACAGAGTGGTTGACACAGTCAACGCTTTAAAAGCAGGTAGCGCTTTTTCGAGGAATCCTTCCTCAAGTATATATAATTATTGTAAAGCAACTGAAAATAGACGGTTCGAAAGCTGCTGTGTCAGCTTTCGATGGAGTAATAGGTATGCGTACTTTATACAATTCGTTGTATCCTACCATCGTGCTCCGAAACTTCTGGAATAAGTACCACTTGATACCGTTCTCTTGTTTGTCAATCCTAGCCTGACTGACGAGCCGTGATACGGCGAAACGCGTCTCAGGATGGATTTGACGGACAAGAGAACGGCTAGTAAGCTGCTGGAATATGGACTTTTGTCTATTTTCAGTTGCTTTACAATAATTATATATACTTGAGGAAGGATTCCTCGAAAAAGCGCTACCTGCTTTTAAAGCGTTGACTGTGTCAACAACTCTGTCGGTTCGAAAGCTGCTGTGTCAGCTTTCGATGGAGTAATAGGTATGCGTACTTTATACAATTCGTTGTATCCTACCATCGTGCTCCGAAACTTCTGGAATAAGTACCACTTGATACCGTTCTCTTGTTTGTCAATCCTAGCCTGACTGACGAGCCGTGATACGGCGAAACGCGTCTCAGGATGGATTTGACGGACAAGAGAACGGCTAGTAAGCTGCTGGAATATGGACTTTTGTCTATTTTCAGTTGCTTTACAATAATTATATATACTTGAGGAAGGATTCCTCGAAAAAGCGCTACCTGCTTTTAAAGCGTTGACTGTGTCAACCACTCTGTCGGTTCGAAAGCTGCTGTGTCAGCTTTCGATGGAGTAATAGGTATGCGTACTTTATACAATTCGTTGTATCCTACCATCGTGCTCCGAAACTTCTGGAATAAGTACCACTTGATACCGTTCTCTTGTTTGTCAATCCTAGCCTGACTGACGAGCCGTGATACGGCGAAACGCGTCTCAGGATGGATTTGACGGACAAGAGAACGGCTAGTAAGCTGCTGGAATATGGACTTTTGTCTATTTTCAGTTGCTTTACAATAATTATATATACATATATATATATATATATATATATATATATATATATATATATACATATACATATACATATACATATACATATATATATATATATATATATATATATATATATATATATATATATATATATATATATACATGCATATACATACATATATATATATATATATATATATATATATATATATATATATATATATATATATATATATATATATATATATATATATGTATATATATGTATATTTAAATATATATATATATATATATAAATATATATATATATATATATATATATATATATATATATATATATATATATATATATATATATATATATATATATATATATATATATATATATATATATATATATATATATATATATATATATATATATATATATATATATATATATATATATATATATATATATATATATATCAATTACGACCCTGTTACGGCCAGGTACGTACGAAGATCCTAACGGTCGTTTAAAGTTTTTATTGCATCAATTTGCCAAATCACATTTTTAAATCTTGAAAAATACTATAGCTCCTTGGTAAAATGTTTAGATGATTTTTTGCTATTTTACTTGTTAATTACTCTAATACCAAGCAATTTGCTTCTCAGAAAAATTTAAATATAATGTTGGCAATTTTTTAGAAATTAATATTCATTTATTCAGAATCCGAAATAAAACATATCATTAATGAATATGTGTCCACTTTTCTTTAAAGAAGGAACTGTTAAAGTCACAACAGATATTTAGAAATAAATTTTCAGAGTGAACCCAAATTTTAGATGTTTAATATTTTTTAAAGAATTTCTATATTATTTTGATTATTTACACTAAAATAAAAGTAAGAACTAATAAAATAACCTTTACAAACCATAATAAGAAATAAATTTTTTAAAATTAGTTTGGCGTTTTTAGTCTCTCGAACTAAATTATTCCCAATTCATTTGAAAGCTTAATATTATAAAACAAAACTGACAATTATTCTATCAAAATGAAAAATTTATAAAGTCAACATATATATTCTGTTCCAATTTGATTTATAATAAATTAATCCCATTATATTATTTAAACTCATAACCAAAACCTGGGGCTGTGTCAACGAGTCGACTTGCGGACCTACATAATATTAGCATGATAATTTTACAGCTTTCAGTTCTGTGTATTATAACTTGTTTAATACAATTTCAATTTTGTTCTTTGGGAAAAATCAGTTTAAATAATGTTGTTTTGACAAACAATTATTCTGATATTAAGTAGAATTGCCTAAAAGCTACGATGGGTAGTGGCGTAGCTAAGAAGGGGGTAAAGTGGGCATACTAATCAACTATCTAATGTAACTAATATTGTAGATTTGGTTTACAGACAAGTTCAGTAAAGCTTGAATTTTCTGATTTACCGTACCTCAAATAACATTTCCTTCTCTATTGAGAAACTTCATCACTATGCAATGCTACAGATTATTATCACTAATTTCTCGAAAGAAAATGTAAAACAGCAAAATGCAACGACTCATAAAAATTTTCGTCGACAGAAAGCAAGCAAGTTCTTATGTGATGTAATTTTCATGGTTAGGCAGACAAGTTCAAATGCATCCTCATATATTCCTATTACGATTTTTTTTATATCTTTGCATTTGACTTAATTTAAAGGGCGAGTGTCTATACGATTAATGAAAAACTGATTTTTTTTATCTTGTCTACAATAAAATGATTCCGTATAAATACATTTATCTCTTAAGGTACAGTACCTATAAATGTCAAATTCTAGTTTATATTATTAATCAGACTTTTCATTTTTAAACCTGAATTGATTCAAAGGAACCAAACGATGAACGAAAATATATAATGCGGCAAGTTTATGTAGTCTAATAATGAAATGAATCTTTAGGAATATATTTATCTGTTCCTGTAGCTTACGTATATATGTCAATTTCTGATTTATTATTATGATCTATATTATCAATAACCCCTTTCATTTTTGAATATGAGTTGATTCAAGGAGAGAGTAACTAAACGATGAATGAAAATGTGGAATGTGGCAAGTTTATGCAGCCGACAATGAAATGAAACTTTAGAAATATATTTATGTTTTTGTAGCTAACCTATATATGTCAATTTTTAATTTATTATTTTTTTTTATTATAAATAACACCTTTCATTTTTGAATGTGATTTGATTCAAAGAGAAAAAACGATGAACGAAAAAGTGAAATGCGGCAAGTTTAGTTGCTAACAATGAAATGAATCGTTATGAATATATTGATCTTTTACAATAGTTTACCTATATATGTCAAGTTCTAATGTATTATTATTATCTAAATTATGAATAATACCTTTCATTTTTTAATCTGACTTGATTAAAAGGGAGAGTGACTAAATGATGAATGGCAAAGTGACATGCGGCAAGTTTATGTTGCTTACAATGAAATGAGTAGTAGTTATCTATTACGGTAGCTTGCCAACATATGTCAAATTCTAATTTATTATTATCATTTATATTAAGAATGTTTAGTTAGAGCAGCAAATTTATGTTGCTTGCAATAAAATGAATCGTTATGCATATATTTAGTTGTTAAGGTAGCTTATTTATAGATGTAAAATTTTAATTTATTATTATTGTTTATATAATAATAAGATAACATCAGAAGAGATCTAGGACACCTTACCCAGTTTATGAATGGGAACGCGTCCAAACGTGTCACACAGGGTGTAGACAAGATCAAATCCAAGTCTCCCAACAGAACACTGCCAGAAATCCTTGATACTTTGAAACAAAAACTATCCGTATATGCCGCAAGACTCCGTAGATACAAAGAATCAAACGAGAGGAAAGACATCAACAACCTCTTCCGAACAAGCGAAAAACAGTTCTAGCGGAAAACTATGTACAACAAACAGACACCAAACAAACAAGAACTCACAGATTATTGGAAAAGTATCTGGTCAGAACCCAAACTACACAATAATAACACCCCCTGGATCAAAGCCGAAGAAGATAAACATAAACATATGACAGAAGAGAAAAATTCCACATTAACTACTGTGGGACCAAACAGCATGATGAGACACCTGGATACAAAAAATTCCGGAGGTAAAATAGCCCCCCGTTCGGATCTCCGGGTGGGGGCTGGTTCAGGGGCGTCGACATGCAGATATCATAATATTAAAATAGATTTTTGCAACATACGAGGTCTAGACTCGAACATAAATTCAGTGCACCTACACCTGCAATCAAATAAACCTCATGTACTCGCTCTCTGTGAAACCAAGGTCAGTTCACCGACCAGCAGAGTCAACTATTTTTATCCTATTCCTGATTTAGGCGTAATTTTGGAATCTATTTTTTTGTCAGACGCGATGTCTATTACCAACGAGAAGAGGCTCCGAAGCCCCCAAACTTTGATGTTATGTGTTTAAAAATAACGACTCGACAAAAGTTCATCTGTATCCTCTATCGACCATCAAGTGATACCAACTTTCGAACACTTTTCGCTTATCACAATATCAACTGGCTTAAATATTCAAATACTACCTACGAACAAGGTACGAACAAGGTCGTGAAGCTGAATCATTCTCAATTAGTTGTGGCTTAACTCAGCTTATTGACGAACTAACACGGATCCCTGATCGAGACGGGGAGTTCGCCAGTCTTCTTGATCTGTTTTTAACCACCAATCCAGTGATTTACAGGTTCTTCCGACCATAAACTGCTTTCGACATCGAGTATCCTACCAATCAGTGACAGAGAGACGCCTAAGCCGCTCAAGATTTGGCCCAACAAGTCTGCTAAATGGGAAGATCTCATGGAATATTTTCGAACTTTCCCTTGGATAGACGTTTGTTTTCGATCCGGCAACCCATCTGACTGCGCCAGGGAGGTCTTCGATGTTATTTTGGCTGTTATGGAAATTTACATCCCTTTTTCGAAGAAACGCCCCTCCAACGACAAACCTTGGTTTGACCGAAAATGCAAAGAAGCTGTTGCTTCTAAACGACAATGGCGTGAAAATCCTAACACCATAAATCGTAACACCTTTGTTCGTGCCCGGAACAGATGCAAAGGAATTATCGACGAAACCAAGGAGGCACACAATCAACGAATTAGAAACAAACTTCTCGCTTGTCCCAACAATTACAGGTCCTTTTGGGCAGTCGCTAAGGCAGTTAGTCAAAATTTCACCAAGTCCACCATACCACCACTCACATGGCCAGATAATTCTATTGTAACGACACCTGTTGAGAAAGCGAACTTATTGGCTTATTGCTTCACAATCTACTGTCGATTTCCAGGGAAAAACACCACCTACTATTCCCATATTGCAGTCAAGGATGCCCGATGTTGTCTTCAGACAGCGTATCATAAAGCGTATTTTAATGAAGCTAGACACTAAAAAGGCTTCTGATGCTAACGGAATACCGGCCATAGTTCTCAAAAACTGTGCGAGGGAACTAAAACCAGTTTTTTGTAGACTTTTCAACCTATCCTACAGAAAACGAATATTTTCTTCCTGCTGGAAATGTGCCACAGTTCAGACGATACCTAAAAAAGGCAAGGAGAGCTTGCTAAATAACTACCGTCCAATCGCACTGCTTTCAGTAATATCGAAAGTCATGGAAAAGGTGTTGAATCGTTCAAGGTATCTTGAACAATTCAACATTATTAGCGATCACCAATATGGCTTTAGTAAACATAGATCAACAGGAGATCTTCTGACTTATGTAACACATGTTTGAAACAACGCAATTGAACACTTTGAAGAATCTCGAGCGGTTGCTCTTAACATATCTAAGGCATTCGACCGTGTTTGGCACGATGAACTGTTGGCTAAGCTACGCTCTTATGGTATGTCTGTGAAGAGTGGCGGTCTACGGTTTTTTTTTTAACACCTTCACTATCAACGCCGGTGTGCCCCAAGGCTCCATACTGTCTCCTACTCTCTTTCTCATTTACATTAACGATCTGCTGGAAAAGACCGGGAATCCAATCTACAGCTTTGTAGATGACAGTCCGCTTATCTCTTCATTTACTTTAAACGCTCGGACATCGGCTACTCAGACGAATATCCGCAGACAGCGGGAGGTCGTTCAATTTAACAAAGATCTGGAAGAAATTCTATCTTGGGGTGACAGTAACCAAGTCGAATTTAACGCTACAAAAACCCAGGCGGTAGTTTTTTCTAAAAAAGTTAACGTTGCTGAACCCGACATAATTATGTCGGGGCACTCCATTCCCCTAGCATCGTCATTCAATTTGTTGGGCGTTAATTTGAAAGCAAATATGTCCTAGCATGAACATGTTGCAGGCATAGCAAGGAGAACTTCTGAAAAGTTGGGAATATTATATCGAACCAGAAAGCTTCACTGCTCCCATGTTTGGGGTTCCGTTCCCCTATATACACTGCATTTGTTGGATTCTGTTCAGAGAAGAGCTGTTCGTCTGATTGGAGACCCGGAACTGACCGGCGGCCTTGATTTGCTGGAACATCGAAGAACGGTTGACGACTTGAGTCTGTTCTACAAGTATTTTCATGGAAAGTGTTCGAAGGATGTAGCCCGCTTAATTCGACACGCTTATGTGATAGCGGTACGAATATATATATATATATATATATATATATATATATATATATATATATATATATATATATATATATATATATATATATATATATATATATATATATATATATATATATATATATATATATATATATATATATATATATATATATATATATATATATATATATATATATATATATATATATATATATATATATATATATATATATATATATATATATATATATATATATATATATATATATATATATATATATATATATATATATATATATCAGGTGTACAAGTATGAAATGCGAATTTTTTTTGCAAAAAAAAACATATTAAATTCGGAAGAGTGATAAAAGGTGCTTTATTCAAAGTATGCTCCATCGCTTGTTATACATTTTTCCCATCTTTCGGGCAATTTATGAATACCACGTCAGTAAAAATCTTCCCCTTGTGCTGCAAACCATACATCGAGCCATTTTTTCACATCTTCGTACGAACCAAAGTGCTGTTCACCAAGTGCGTGACCCATCGGTGCAAACAAGTGGTAATCGGAAGGAGCCAAGTCTGGTGAGTAAGCCGCATGGGGTAGAACTTCCCAGCTGAGTACTTCCAACGTGTCGCGAACTGGTTTTGCCGTATGTGATGGAGCATTATCATGAAAAAAAATGACTTTGTGTTGCCTCTTTCGGTATTCTGGCGTTTATTCAAGCAGCGAATGGTTCAAATCGGTCAATTGTTGTTGGTAACGTTTAGTATTAACCGTTTTCCCAGGTTTTAACAGCTCATAATAGCTGCTGCATAATGCGAATCGCATCGTCTTTCTGCCAATGCGATTCGGTCTTGCGGTCGATGGGGATGGTACGCCTGGGTCTACCCATGATTTTTGCGCTTAGGTTTCTGAAAATAAATCCACTTTTCATCCCCTGTAACTATACGATGCAAAAACGACTTCCTTTTGTACCGAGCGAGAAAAATGTCACACGTGTTTTTGCGCTTTTCTATTTGCCTGTCGTTCAACTCATGTGGTACCCATATAACGGTCTTCTGAATCTTTCCCACCTCTCATAGCCGATTGGAAACAACTTGTTGAATAACGTCCAATTGCTCGGCGAGTTGTTTTTGTGTTTACGATTCATCTTCGTCCAACAATGGTTGCAATTCTACATCTTCGTATTTTTTTAGCGGTTTTCCACGTTCCTTGTCTGCAGCATCGAAGTCACCACTTTTGAAAAGCCGAAACCATCGTTCACACGTATCTTGCGATGGAACATGTTCACCATAAGCTTCTCGAAGTAATCGGAATGATTCAACAGCAGTTTTCTTCAAATGAAAACAAAATATTAATGCTGTCCGCGAATGATCTTTGTTCGGTATAAATCTCGACATATTGAACACAACACTATGTATACACTTTTCCAATTTATCACTCGTACGCTTCTGACACTTGTTGATGACACAACAAAATGGCGCAGTGTCAAATCTTTATAGCACAAACTGTATTGGTGCACCATCTGTTGTCTGAAATTCGCATTTCATACTTGTACACCTGGTATATATATATATATATATATATATATATATATATATATATATATATATATATATATATATATATATATATATATATATATATATATATATATATATATATATATATATATATATATATATATATACCTCCCTTTCAATCTAACATTTTATTGGCTACTTCGTGTTTATCAATAAAGAATATTCTTCATTTTATCTGCAGTATTATAGTGGAATAGTGTGTATTATAAAGTTCAATAGTGTCTTAAAATGTCCGAAGCCCTTTCCATCAGAAGCCACAAATGTTTGTCCGTTGAGGCAAAAGTGATAGTTAAAAGTGTTTATTTAAAGTTAATGGAGCGAGGCCACGAAAAGTACTTTTCATTGATGGAGACATCAGTTTTAACAAGTATCTCTGAAAGTACAGTTTGGAAAATTGTAAATAATTCGATAGCGCCTCAAAAAACACAAAAATACAAAGGTGTGTCGAAATGTATTGATTTCTGTCAAGAAGACTTAATCCGCCGTAAAATTTATGAAATATATGCAGAAAAAGTTCCTATGTTATTGTTACTTTCACGGAGGCTGTCCGAGGATAGTTGTGACATAAAATGTTCCACTACAACTTTATGGCGTTTGGGGTTTTTGTTCAAAAAAATAGACAAAAGACAAGTTCTAATGGAATCACGGCGCTTACAATAACTCAGAATGGAATATCTTAAAAAAATAAATACAGCTAGATCGGAAAATTGAACGATAAAATCTATCTAAATGAGACTTGGTATGACACCCACGACACACCCGGTAAAGGATGGATTGATAAATCCAAAAAATACCACACCAAAGCTCCATCAAATAAAGGTAAAAGAATAACTATTTTACATGCGGGATCAGAAGAAGGCTAGATACCAGAATGTCTATTTCTAGGAGCCAAGAATAGTTCAAATTCCAGCTTGGATTATCATTGTGATACAACCGCTGAAGTTTTTGAAGATTGGCGTCAAAACAAATTAATGTCGAATATACCACCGAATAGCTGTATTGTGATGGATAATGCATCCTATCATAGTCGCCAAATGAATAAGGTACCAAATTCCACTAGTAGAAAAAGGGAAATACAAGTCTTTTTGTGCGAACGTGACATATATATTCATGAAAGATATACAGTTAAACAATTCTTAGAAGTTTCAAAAAGTTACAATTTTTCAAAGAAATACGTTTGCGATAAAAGTGCAAAGGAAGCAGGACATGAAATAATTCGGCTTCTACCATATTACTGTATCTTTAATGCGATCGAGTTGATATGGCATAAAATAAAGTCTAATATATGTGCTCACAATAATACATTCACTTTACACAGTACTGTGATTGAGTTGATAAAGACAGAAGTCAAAACTGGAGAAACTGTATTAAACACGTCAAAAAAAATTGAAAACTCATATAGATGTATGTACATAAATATAAAGAGTTTAGAACCTGTAAAAAAACTTATTATTGATTTGCAAGATAGCGATAGCGAAATTGAACTAGATATTAATTAATAACTAAAACTGTAACAAATGTACGCGACGACACTGTACACTGTTAATATATTTGTGTAATTACTATTGTGTATTATTCAGTACATAAAACATTAAAATTCAACTGTCTTACCACAATAAAATTTTAAACCCAACAATTATACAATCAGGTATAGTGCGGCCCTGCACGATGCCTTGTCATTAAACAGCCACAAATTAATCACTTTCGAATCTTGTTGAATTTTGAATGGGTATAGGTAGCTAAGTCACTTTCTTTGATTGTGAAAAATACTATACTTTAGTAGGCACATCTTATATAAAGCGGCGTTTTATCTTACAATACACACCAAAGTATGTACATGCTGTTAAGAAACGACGGAAAGCGCCGAGCTATCGTAACAGTTTATGGTATATAATTTTATTTGTGATTAGTTTAGGTTATGCTTATCCTATAAAACTTATATTTCATACAATAAAAATCGTGTTATTATTTTAATATAGATATAAATAAATAAATTTTACATAAATTAGGAAAATTTGAGATTCCTATAGGTTTATTTTTAATTAATAGTGTGAAATAATGATGATGACAAATTATTTATATTTCTTCTAATACTATTAGCTTTTTTCGTATTGCGGCACCAAACATACGATATTTTAATCTGTTTGGCCCTCCCTCTAATTAAATAATACCAACTTTGAAATTAACTGTTTTAATTAAGTTCTTTAAATTATGCATTTTTTTATGTCAAATTATAATTTTGAATGCCAAAAAGATCCCAATTTCATAAAAAAATAAATAATTTTGTTGACGGTCGGATTTTGACTCTTAAAAGTTTAAGACATTTAAAAGTATGACGTTTACATGTTGATAGTAAATTTAAATAAATGTAGATGCAAAAATTAGTATGTCGCAAGTTGGTAAATAACATGCAATTATTCACAATATTTTTTAACACATTTCAAATTAATTTCTATTATTCTGTGGGAAGTTATTTAAACAAAAACTTATTTTTTGGCTTTTTTTTAAAATTATAATACCTATTATTTGACCAAATATTGAAATAATAATCGAGAAAGCTATATCTTTATAGAATAATAAAAGAATATTCAAATTTCGACAGTTGAAGCAAAATTAATTTTTTTAATAAAATCTGGATCGTCCTTGCTTTCTAAAAAATTATTTGAAATGAAAAATGCGGAATATACTATTAAATGATTTAAGTTTATATACAGTTATATAATATCAACATTATCTTATTGTGTGAAAGAAAATTCGAATAAATAAGTAATTTATTTATAGCTAAATTTGCAATTAATCTATTGTCAAATTTTATATAAGAATAGTAGGGAATTAATATTATTTCAATATAAATTTTAAAAAAACTTGAACATAATATAAGAGTATATTATGATCCAAGATCCGTATGAGAGAACTGTAGCTTTGAATATAACAGAAATTGGTTGAAATTACAATAAAAAAAAGTCTGAAATAAGCATAAGGTAACATTAATTTGGCAATTCTTCTAATAATCTGAAATCGTACTTATTTCTTGCAAATGGATCGCAATACGGTCAATTTCATACCAACTATCAAACCATTGTAATAGTTGTCATAGTTCCTATCCAACAAAACTCCATATTTTTTTTATTGTGCCAATTAATGTTTTCATATAATAATTCTTCTTTTTGTGATGACAGGTTCTAATTTTTGGCAAAACCGACTAATAGCTGACCCGAGTCGCACGTTGATACCAAAAAATGTTGTAGATGCTTCAATAATCGCGCCGCGCTGGACGGCTGGGCTGACGGTTCTACCCATAGACATAGAGGATGGACTGAGCATTAACCTCATAAAATGGACCACTCTCTAGAAAGAGACAAAGCGACTGTGCGGCCAATACCTGTCTTTTCTGTAGGCCTGTAATAAACAAGGCGCAGTACCCCGAGACGGAATTCAAGGCGAGAAAAGAAATATTATTTCCAAGAGCGCCGTAGCTTAGCGGCATTCTAGAAAGAGACAGCTACTGGCCGTTCACTCGCTTTATCTCTCTCATACTTTTGCTTCCATATTTACTACACAGCGGGATACGGAACACTCAGACCATCCTCTATGTCTATGGTTCTGCCTAAGACACCTCGATTAAAATATTGTTTCGGAATCCCTCATACTTTTTTTTTGGTAGTAATGCTACGAAAATTGTTTTGTCCGGTTATTAGTACTTATCAAATAACCATGAAACAAAAAGGTTATATTTAAAATAAACAATAAATTATTTAAGGTATTAAAATTCTGTGAAATAGCACTGGATTAATATATTAACAAAAGTTCTTCTGCCGGTGTTTAAAAATATAATTTCTAACATATGTATAATTAACTAAAGACAAATCACTAGCCTTGGCATATACTTGCTGCGAAATTGCTTATAATTTATATAATTTAGTTTTAAAAGGTAATTTGCACTCGAACGTTCTAGAAATTTCCTGAGAAATATAAAGGTCTCAGTCATTTTGGTGAGATAGAAATAAGACCTCTAAAAATAAGAAGGGCAAATATAACATTTGAAAGAGTTTTAATATTTCCAACTTATTTTACGTTATTGAATGTCGTATACTCAACGTGGTTTTAAGGACGCGAACCTTTCTTATTCTGGAAAACGTGTAGATTAAAAAGGAAATAGTCAAAGTTCGAATGACTTGCTCATCGAGGATGGCAAAATGAAATTAACCTTGTTGCTGCAGATAATTTATAAAAAAATCTCCTTACGATGCCGTCTCCTCACGAAGATTGGCGCAGCTGCTCCAAAAATATAATTCCAAGCACATCCAAACCACCTTCTCATGTTCTTCAGACAAGAATTCTGTCGTCTTCCGATCGACAGTTTGTCCTTTATTTTGTCTTCAATAAATAGACGCAGCAATTCGTATTTTGGGCACCTCATTATGTACGAAGTACTGAGTTTTTCTTATTTTTATGGTTGCTAGTAATTCCTTGATTTTGTTAATTCTTTTCAGTACTCCTGTGTTTTTTATTTTCTGTACTCAGGAGGTGCGAAGAAGGCGTCTATAAATGTACATTTCAAAAGATTCCAGTAGTTTCTCTGAGCCAGGGTCAAGGGCCCAGTACTCACATCCATAAAATAGCACCATTTTCATTCGGAGTTCGAGACTGAGACTTGTGCGATGGAAAAATTTATTCATATACGTTACTCGGACCAGTTCAATTTGGGAATATATTTCCTTTCTTGGGTCCCACTTATCATTTATATTGGTTCCCAAATATTTAAATGTGGAGACCTGTTCTTCAGTGTTGTCCCTGATTTCGAGAGCTTCTGGTAGTAGATTTTTCTTTGTTATTACTAAGGACACCCAAATATGCAAAGCGCATATATTGCATATTTTGCATATTATATGCATTTTTCTAAATATTTGCATAAATGCCTTATAAATAGCATATATGTGCATATTTGAAGGAATTTATAATAATGTAGGATCTTTGGCGGGCATTTTCATTCATTTTTCGGAATAAGGGTCAATGTTTAGGCCGCCGCCGCCGCGCCGGTGGTTTTCCCCAAATAAATTTTTATATTTTATGGTCAGTAAAAACCAGTCAGTAAACCCCAGATGGCCATCAGAGCATACTTGTATTATTAATTTATTAGATTTCATTTTTGGTTGTGCTTTTAAAGTGGTTACGTCGATTTGTGCTTTTTATCTTGTGAGTCGTATTTTACTACAGTGAAATGCTCAAGGCCAGTAGTATATCAGTGTGGATTAAACCATACAAAGAACTAAGAATAGATATGGGAAAAATCTACTGTTCTGCATGTTTTAAAATTGTAAGTATAATTTTTGAATACCTATTGAATATACAGGGTATTTCATTTTCGTTTTATTTAAACATAACGAAATTTTTGTCAGTTGATGCTATTTTCAATGTTATTTAAGTTATTTTTGTTCCATTTAACGAACAAAATTTCTATTTAACGAAACCACGAAATAGAAATACATACGTAAACGTATGTATTTCTAGGTAATCTAATAAAAAAGGTACAAAGCAGAATTTTAATTTTTGCCTGCCCTAAGCACCTAATTTTCTATTTAACGAAATTTCTATTTAACGAATTTTTTCCTTGGGATTTTAATTAAATTTTCTTTTTTTTTGCAGATACCAAGCGAGAAAAAATTTCAAATAGAGCAACACGTGAAAATTGCTTGCCATATTGCTAAATTGAATAAGACGAAACCTGGAGATAGGCCACAACACACATTAATGCAATGTTTCCAACCAACGTACAAAAATAAAGAGCTAAATGAACAAGACATCCTTAACCGAGATCTATGCCGTGCAATGATGACATCAAACATTCCGTTAATTTACATTTTTCAAGTCTATTTCGATTTTTTTTATTGCATATTTACAACATGTATGTGCATATTTTGAGAAAATTATTTGCATATTTATGCGCATATTTTAAAGTTTTTCACTTGCATATTTGGGTTTCCTTAGTTGTTACCATCCACTTGGTTTTTCTTATATTTACAGTTAATCCAAATCTTTTGCTGGCTCTTACGACTCGATTGATCAGTTGCTGGAGATCTTTGATATTATCTGCTAATAGAACAGTATCATCAACAGCTTTATGTTGCTTACTCTACTCCCATGAACTGTTATTCCTTCAATAGATTTATAGATGGCCTCATTAAACACAGCATTAGAATAAAGATTGAACAAAAGTGATGAAAGAATGCATCCCTGTCTTACACCTTGGGTTATTTTTATGCTTTCGGGTTTTTTCAGCCCAGTTTTAACTTTCACTGATTGATTCCGGTACGGATTTTTAATAATATTTAGATATCTCTAAAAAAAAATAGTGAACAAAAAAAATAACGAATTGGTGTATTTAGAATTAGGGATTTGACACAAAAAACCAAATGTCCCAAAAACTAACAAAGAAAAAGCTTGTGGAAACTAACTCGAACAGTGTAATTATATGTTAGCTGAAAATAAATTCAAACAATGAGAGGTCATTATTAAAATAAGAGATTAAATAAAGGAATACGTCTATATGAAGACAGGTTTACCAACGTCGCTTTTATGAAGCTGTAAATTATAATAGAAAAAAATATGCAATAAAAAGCATAAATTCTAATATTCGATATTAGTTAAAGCTTTATCATAATTTAATTCATTTTAGTATGGTAGAAAACGTGTAGCAAAATAATAGAGAAGAACAAAACTTAACTCTAATATGTAACATTCGAGAATGTAAAAACTGTGTAGAATTATGCAAACTGTTATATATATTATAAAATACATATTTTATAAAAAAAAAACGCTATAGGAAGCATATTAAATTCGGAGCTCGCGGGCCGCATGCGGTCCAGAACGAATATTTTTGCGGCCCAGCCGATATAACGATATGTAATAAAAGTTTTAATAAAAATTTTGTAACTGAGTTCCTACAATATTTTGTTATACATAATTTTTAATAACGAACTACAATGCTTTCCAATGACCGATTACTATAATTGTGTTGCATCCATTGCCATGAAGTTGCTTACGTAACCCATTTCCCCACACTAATATTAACAGTGAATATTTTAGCAGCGGGTTATATACTTACTAACACGTGACAGTGCGATATCATTAGTCTTATACTAACTGCTTTGGTGTGCGTAACAAGAAATATTTCGCCTTTGGAGAACAAGAAAAATAGGTTTATTTACTTTATGCTGATTAATTTGCGCAGTTATCCAGGGAATGGTAAGTTATTGTCTAAGAGAAAAATATTAATTCGGATCAAAATATTCTATTATTTTGTGTCAACGATTGATTATTTTGTATTGAACATGTTTATATCAAAACGAGGTAGTAGTAAAAATAAACGAAAAATTGCTGATGAAAATAAAAATTTCCAAAAAAATTGGAACTTAATTTTGATGTGACGTTAATAATAATATAATCTGCTTGATATATAATAATGCTATTAGTTTACCAGAATTAAACAACATTATGTTTTGACGAATGTTCTGACGGGTGTGAAATGTAGTAGTGGTTTTTCGGGTATCCCGTGATAGCTTTAAGTCCCTTGATGGACGATTTCGCTGACGTTTCAACATTCGACGCCAAGACACCGACCAGTGATCAACGCTTTGAAAAAAAATGGATGAGATTCCATCGAAACGTCAGCGAAATGGTCCATCAGGACTTCAAGCTCTTCAGCCCATGGCTTCAATTTTTTTTGATGATTTCTCTCCATTCCTTCCTATTTTTTGTCTTCTGCCCCCAGTCCGGTACCCTTAGTGCCACTATGTCAGCCTTTACATCCTCTAACCATCTCTTTTTGGGTCTTCCTCTTCTGCGTTTGCCGCCCTCGCCCAGTATTAGCACCTGCTTTGCATGTCTGTACAGCGACATTCTATATACGTGACCCAACTAACTAGACCTTCGAGCTCGAATTTTCTGGATGATATTAGGCTGTCCATATAGCTCCCTCACTTCCTGGTTAGTCCTTCTTCTCCAACCACCATCCTCTTTTTTTGTACCACCATACATCTTACGGAGCATCCTCCTTTCCCATCTTTCCAGCTTTTCTGTATTTCTTCGGCTCAGAATCCATGTTTCGCTACCGTACACCACTGCTGGCTGAATCGCTGTCTTGTAAATCCTTTCTTTAGTTCTTCTACTTATCAGTTTGTACTTTATCATTGTGTTTAGGGTTCCCATAGCTTTGCTACTCTTCGATATTCGTTTCTCAATCTCCATGTCGTCATCAGCTCTATTAGTGATCGTCACACCTAAGTATTCAAAATGGCTAACTTTCTCGAATTTGTACTCTTTACTTCCTTTGCTCTTAATTTTTATCTTTTCCCCCCTAGGTCCTTCTTCAACTCTCATTTCAAAATACTTTGTTTTTTCTTCATTTATATATAGACCGTATTGTTTAGCTGTTGCTTCTATGTCTCTGAACATTTTCTGTAGTAGCCTCCAAGGTCAGACCAAACAGTGTCGTGGACAGCGGGTCTCCCTGTCTCAAACCTTTCCTCACTGCAAATGCCCTGGACAAGCCCCCCTCCAGCGAGACTCTGTTCCATGTTTCGTTCATAGTGATTTTAACCAGTCTTATCAACTTCGGCGGAATTCTAAGTTGTTCCATTGCTTCGCAAAGTTTCGATCTTATTATGGAGTCATAGGCTTGTTTGTAATCCACGAAAAGAATATGCAGTCCCAAGTTCCCCTTGTAGCTGATGTGTAGTAGTTGTTTCATCGTGAAGACTTGGTCTATAGTGGATCTTCCTTTCTTAAACAACATTAACGTTCCTATAACCAACATAAGTCAAAATATTATAATTACGAGGGGCTAATAAGTCAATAAGTTGAAAGAGCTTACGGTTGGAATGAAAAAACAGTTCATGTTTACTAGATTTTCACAAGAATGCAAACTAAATCTTATCAGAGTTGATATCTAAACACTTAAAACCTTTTACTGAAAGTAATTTCATCAAGGAATGCCTAATTAAAGCTGCGGAAATTGTTTGTCTTGAAATTTCAGGAAGAGTGACTGATGTGTTCGACGCTATAAGTATTCAGATCAAAGCAAATTCGTCTAGTTTTGAAGCTTTTTTCCACTGCCTGTGATGAGAGTACCGACATTGGTAGTGCAGTTCAATTAGCCGTTTTTCTTTTTGCTTGCGAGATGTATTTCAATATTTTTGAGGAATCATTAGAACTAGTCCCGATG
This sequence comes from Pachyrhynchus sulphureomaculatus, assembly GCA_019049505.1. NCBI lineage: Eukaryota > Metazoa > Arthropoda > Insecta > Coleoptera > Curculionidae > Pachyrhynchus > Pachyrhynchus sulphureomaculatus. The sequence continues at coordinate 135,345,351 of CM032456.1, forward strand.
CACAATTTTAGTACAGAACATAATATATTTAACTGTGATTTTGAATTTCTGCAAAAATATAATCTACCTTATCAAAATTAACTTTTGTAGCCCCATATGTAATTGCAGAAGGTTGCGAGATGGATTTCAATATTTTTTAGGAGTTATTGGAACTAGTGCCGATGCACAATTCTAGTACAGGATATTATATATTTAACTGTGATTTGGAATTTCTGCAAATATATAATCTCATCATCATCATCATCAGCTATGCAGTCCATCGTCGAACATAAGCCTCCCCTTAGTACGTCCACCTTCTTCGGTTTTGGGCCTTGTTTATCCAGTTGTATCTCACTAGTCTTTTGATGACGTCAGACCAACGCGTTTGCGGGCTTCCTCTATTTTTTCTTATTCCAGGGCCTCCAATTAATTACTTTATGGGTCCATCGATTATCAGAGAGTCTTGCGATATGACTCGCACAGCTCCACTTCTACCTGTGTCAAAATTAATTTTTGTAGCTCCATTTGTAACTGCAGAAGCTGAATACAAAAGGCTGAAGCAAACGAATAATTAATATGAAATAATAGAACATTTCAATAACAATTAATATGTTTCCTTAAACATTAACCTATCAAATACTGAATACTCGCACAAATTAATAAACGTAATGTAATTAAACCTATTTTTCTTCTTCTTCGAAAGCGAAATATTTCCTGTTACGCATACCAAACTAGTCAGTACAAGACTAATGATGTGTCACTGGCACCTAGTAGTAGGTATATAATCGGCTGCTAAAATATTCACTGCTAATTCTGGTGAGGGGAAATGGGCAGGGCAACACGATTATAGTAATCAGTCATTGGCGAACGTTGTCGCTAGTTATTAATAATTATGTATAACATGATCTTGTAGAGATTAAGTTACGAAAATTTTATTTAAACGTTTTTTACATGGCTTTATTTCGGCTGGGCCTCAAAAATATTCATTGTGGGCAGCATGCGACCTCCGTGCCGCGGGTTTGACGGGTTTCCCGCAAATGTTTTTTTTACAATTGTGAAGTTTCCATAATGTTATACGATTTTTATATAACCAGTATTAGAGTATAATGTTTAACTAATTACCTCTGGTACACTAGAGATTCTTAACATTATATTTTTGTGATAGAAAGTAGACGTTTTCTGCTACACTAAAATAAATTATAATAAAGTTTGAACAAGCAGAGGATGCAAGAATTTATGTTTTTTTTTTTATAATTTACGGCTTTGTAACAGCGGATCTTTATATAAACTCACTCCCTTTTTTTAGTGTTCCATACGGAACACTTATAAGATCACACCCAATTTTCTCCGAAACTGTTTTGTATATATATATATATATATATATATATATATATATATATATATATATATATATATATATATATATATATATATATATATATATATATAATATATATATATATATATATATATATATATATATATATATATATATATATATATATATATATATGTCAAGAACTTTTTGTCTTATTTTGGTTGGTCTGATTAGCCTGCTGAGTCAGCACCTGACTAGATATGTTTGTAATCTGGGCTCATAATTCTTTTATCCGAAACTATTTGTCATAGAAAGTTGAAATTTGGTAATAATATAGGAATTGATGGCCTCATCAGAGCCGTGTAGTTTCGAAAGTTAAATTTTGACTTATGGACTTAGTTTTGGGGAGTAAAGTGAAAAAAAAAATACTAAGTCATCGATTGTGGTGTCAAATGAAAGCTTCTAAAAACACGAGTAAAAAAACATATATAATGTAATACTTGGGCACACTTTTCTTTGTATTATTTTAAAAAAATCGCTAAAAATCGCTGTCCCCCTCCTTATCTTAAAAAGTATTGATCAAAAAATTTTGAAAAAATTCTGGAATATTCTCCACGGGGTGTAGATTGAACGAAAATTATCACGGTAATAATTTATCTGGTATATAAAAAAAAACAAAAATTTCAAGGTCATCAGTTTTCAGTAAAGATTGGAAACAAACTTTGTTGAAAACTCATTTGGGGGTGTGTTTTGTGAAGTCACTGATCATTTTATACCTCCGTAACAAAATTTTTTATTTTAAAAGCAATCAACATACAGAACACTAATTGCGCAAGTTCAACTTGCACTTGACCGGTTATTATTATCTTATTTTTATATTATTTTAATGACCCCCTCTTAATGTACGAATTTATTTTCAGCTAACGTATAAACAAACTGTTAATTTTTCCAACTTTTTCTCTGTTAATGCCGAATCCTTCATTTCCTATGTAAACATCACCACAATAAGTCATCTTAGTTCTTTTCTTTGTTCACTTTTTTTGTTTATTATCCGCAGTAACACAGTTAATTTCATTTTGTCATTCTAGGTTAGTAAGTCTGTCAAAAAGAACATACTCATTTTTAAAATCACGTTAAGTCATTAATATGATACATTGTCTTTTTATTTTTTAGGGTTTTTTTCCTTCTTATTCAAACTCTTTTTGAATTCTTTACGCTCTATGAGTATCATAGGGAGATCTCTCTCTCTCTCTCTCTCTCGCTATACATATATATATATATATATATATATATATATATATATATATATATATATATATATATATATATATATATACATATATATATATACATAGACATATATATATATATATATATATATATATATATATATATATATATATATATATATATATATATATGTGTATATATATATATATATATATATATATATATATATATATATATATATATATATATGTATATATATATATTAAAAAAAAAAAAAACGCTTGAACAAGTTTTAGATATTCTTTTTCCGTTTTTTCTTGGGAATGTGGTTCTTGATTATAATAACAAACAAATTGGACAGAAAATATAATTTTACCATAATCAATTTCTGCCTTAATTAAATCAAGAACCACATTCCCAAGAATATATATATATATAATATATATATATATATATATATATATATATATATATATATATATATATATATATATATATATATATATATATATATATATATATATATATATATATATATATATATATCAATCGGTTTTATAACGTCTTCCGTCTTACGATGCCTAATTTCCACTCCTCCCGGTGTCTCCATCCCTCCTCCTCCAGATTTCTCTCTAGTACTTCCTTGTTGATTCCTGCTCTCCAGCTTTGGCGTGGTCTTCCTCGCTTTCTTTTTCCATGAGGGTTCCAATTTAAAATCTTTTTAGGCAGTCGGTCTTGTGACATTCTCTGTACATGTCCGTACCATACCAACTGTTAGGTTCTGATTTCGTCCACTATATCGTGCTTTATTTCTAAAGCTCGCCTTATCGTGTCATTTGGTATGCGGGTCTTTTCTGGATTTTCTGGCTGCTCGTCTCCAGAAATCCATTTCTGTAGCTTTTAGTATTTTTTCTGTTCTTTCCTTTAATGGCCACACCTGGGAGCTGTAAGTTATTATACTTTTCACTATTGAGTTGTAAATTCTCTTCTTATTTTCAATGGTTATGTTTTTGTCCCATAGTATACTATTAAGCATTGCAATCGCTTTTCTTCCTTGGATATTCCTCTCGAATATTGCTTCTTCCAGTGTTCCGTCCCTAGATATTCTCGTTCCCAAATACTTATAACTAGCACAGTGTTTGATGGTGTGTCCTGTGGCCAGTTTCAAGTCCTGCTGTTGTCCTCCGACGCACATGTACTCGGTCTTTTTAATATTGACTTCTAGGTCCCATTTTTCATATTCATCCATAAGTTTTCGTGTCATGTATTCCATATCATCGATGTCCTGAGCGACTACTACCTGGTCATCTGCCAATGATAGCGTGTACAATGTAGTATCGTCATCCAGTGGTAATCTCATACTGCTGCATTTCCTTTTCCAGTTCTTCAGTGCACTCTCCAAATAGATTTTAAATAGCGTTGGGGATATACAGCAGCCCTGTTTGAGACCCTTTGTGACCGGGAACCCTGTTGTTATACCATATTTGATTTTCACACTACTTCTTGCGTCTTGGCATAAGGATTTTACGGCTATAATTATTTCGGTGCTTACATTACTCTGTTGTAGTGTTTCCCACAATCTCATTAGGCGCACGCTGTCGTAGGCCTTTTTTAGATCAACAAACAAGACATGAACTTCCTGATCAAATGCGGTTTTCTTTTCTAGGATTTGTGTCAGTGAGAAGAGATGGTCTATTGTGGATCTTCCTGCTCTAAAGCCTGCCTGTTCTTCAGCTTCTACGTCCGCGTATTCCGTTTCTATGCTATTTTTAAGTATTTTTCCGTATATTCTGCTAATAGATCCTGTAACCGTTATTCCCCTATAGTTATCGCAATTATTTTTGTCTCCTTTCTTATGAATTGTTGATATGTATGATATTTTCCATTCCTCGGGTATTTCTGATGTGTTAATGCATCTTTGGAATAAGTTCCTCAAAGCGCTAATACATATATATATATATATATATATATATATATATATATATATATATATACATATATATATATATATATATATATATATATATATATATATATATATATATATGTCAAGAACTTTTTGTCTTATTTTGGTTGGTCTGATTAGCCTGCTGAGTCAGCACCTGACTAGATATGTTTGTAATCTGGGCTCTTAATTCTTTTATCCGAAACTATTTGTCATAGAAAGTTGAAATATAATATATATATATATTATATATATATATATATATATATATACATATATATATATATATATATATATATATATATATATATATATATATATATATATATATATATATATATATATATATATATATATATATTAATGTATGTATGTTGCTTGGTTTCCGGAGAACTGTCCGTCTGAATTCATCAATGGAAGAATAATAAGGCCAATACTTTGTTAATTTTTCATAAAAGAACATTACTTTTCTAACCAAATGATGAAATTGTCTAGGTATAAATTATGTAACTGTCTTTATTTAAATAAATTATGGTAATTTTCTTACGTCTATATTTTTCAAGCAAGTTTTAGAACGTTCAAGAGAAAAGTACCCTTTAAAAGTAAATTATGAGCAATTTCTCACTTAGGTATATGCCAAGGTATTTGCTGTAGTTTATTGTATTACTGTTACAAATTATATTTTAATATTAGCAAGTTAAATACATAATATTTTTGAACATCGATAGTCCAGAGTTTTTTTTACAGAATTTTAAAAACTTAAATAAATTATTGTTTAATTTAAATATAAGCCTTTTGTTCCGTGGTTAACCTTGTTAAGCTATAAATTTTTTAAATGCCAATACTGCTTGTGAGTTTCCTAGTTTTATAATAGCTTAGAATCAATAAGTAAAATCAAACACACATACTCAACAGTATTAACCAGGCGATTTCCATTTCTCTCTGACATTAAAAGCTGCCGTTACCAAAAGAGGAAAGCACAAAATGTGCTGCCACCATGTCTAATATAAATTATATTTTTAATAGAAACATGTAACAATGATTTATAACAAATTGTAACATTGCTAAATATCTTTAATGACTATAACATTATAATTCCATATTTAGGATAACGTTAACGCGATTTTTATTTATTTAAAATTTGTTATTTCTAATGAATTTACAAAATGTAGACACATAATTCAGTTAGTATATTTATTTATTCTTATATTGAGATTAATTTAGTATAGAGAAAATTAATTGGACATAATTTATATGGCAAATCATTAAGACTAGGTAAACTATATATTCAATGAAACAGCAATGTCAAGGATTTTTCGGTTTTATTAAAAAAACCGTTATTAGAGGTTTACAAAAATATTTACGAACATAGAAAATATTGATGCAAGATAAAATTTGAATTAATTGCTAAAATTTTGTATCTGTAGAATTGATAATTTTCCAAATTTTAAGAAATAGGATAATTTATAGCGATCTTTTGAAAAAATGCCTTTCACTTTTCATCCTTATTAAAGTGAATGTCAAAATTGTTTTCTTCTTTTTTATGGTCATGATCCTTCGGTTATTCCATCGTTACCTATCTTTCATTTCGTTTTCAGAGTCTATCCAGGCTTCTTCTTCCTCTTGGTGACCTACATGCCTTTTGTAATTCTAACCATTTTGCCTTCTGTGATCTCTATATGTCTATTTTATTTCATGTTTCTGTATCACACTCAATCATTTTACAAGTCCGCTTCTCTTTTTATCTAATAGAGCCTTTTCCGCTATTCTACGCATTATCCTCATTTCTGATGTTTCAGTTATTTGTTTTGTTTTCGACGTATCGAATCGATTTTCCACTGTGTACGTTTGTATAGGTCTAATTGTAGCCATGTATGTTTGAAACTTCATTTTAATTCTAGGGTCTCTGTTTCGCCATATTGCATCGTTTTTCATTTTTGTGTCAATATCATCAAAACTTGATTTGTCTATGCCGAGGAATTTAAATTTAAGTTTGTTATGTATTTTTGTCATCGCAAACAATTTTATATCTTAATGGTATGCTAGATGTTATTATGCTTATTCTTTGTGCTGCCGATTTTGTTTTGTTGTCTCGTTAAATTGGCAAAGTAACCTCTGAATAACGTTTTTATTCTCTATTATCAGCATGGCGTCGTCTGTGTAGCAAAATATGTTTTCTGTTCTTTATCTCTCATTTTATAGTCCTTCCCTTACTAGTTTATTCATTCTTGCAATGAAAAGTAATGTGCTCTAACAGTATTCCTGGCAAATTCCTTGTTCTAAAGGTAATGGCTTTCTAAGTAAAAGCATTCATTGTAGCTTCCATGTCGTTTCTAGATTAAATATTATCCGTGGTTTTTATAATATTTTGCGATACGTGTCTTTCATTAAGGAGATGTACTACGAATTCTTGTTGTACTCAGTAGAACGCTTTTTCAAAGTTAGTGAAATATAAGTTCGCTGATCTATTACTTATCAATAGTTTGAGTATTTTGCCTTAAGATGAAAATAACATCTCCCCGATCTAAACCCCAGTTGTTTTCGTGTTAGTACAACGTGTTTATTGAATTCATTTGTTATTATTTTTGTTGCAAGTATTAGAGTTGTAGCTACAAGGATTATGCCTCTGTCGTTTTATGACATGAACTATTTATCTTCTATTTGAACACTGAAATTGTAGAGTTATTTCTCCACTTGTCTGTTTGTTCATTCTAAAACACATAAATACATTAAGTTGGAGTATTCACAGTTAAGTTTTTAGTTATCGTAAGTTCTTATTAGAGCTATCTTGAGTTTGTTGTTATATCTGGTTACACGGAAAAGAGTCCCATATTCAAGTAAAATGCAAATATTTTTAATAGAATAGGCTATATTTCAAAAATTAAAAAGTTTAAATTTTTCGTGTCCAAAAATATGTTATATGATATAAGTCACGCAAAAATAGTAGATTCCCAAAGTTACAAAGCAATTTTTCCAATTTATAGGTATTCATTATATTGTATTGCAAACCATCACATTCTTTATTCTATGCATTGTTTTAAATATTTTAGTGATATTTTATGCTTTCCATTTTAACAGATTGTACTCAACAAGTTTTGTTTCATGGGTTTAAATGTTATAGATAACGTGTCGAAGTACTAAATGATCCTGTGTACCATATCAACTTCTAATTGTTATAACTCTCTACGGCACTATAGCTTTGATTTTTATGCTGATGGCACTCAATTATATTACTCCCTTCATCGCAAGCAGGAAGACCACGTAGTTGTGTGTGTTGTATAGTCTTTAAAAATTAGGCTCAATTCGACTGTGTTAAAAATAATATTGAAGTTAAGCTTAACAGCAAGTTTGTAGTGCTGTTTTTCATTCGTTCCTTAGTAATACCCTGTCCTGAACTTTTGCTAAATCATTTTTATTAATAGAAACACCTTCATAGTATTTTATTTCTATCTCTTTCTCTTCTTGCCTAGATTATTCTGTCAAAAATTTCACCAGAGTATTTCGACTATTTCTTCTTTTGTATTTCCTTTTAATTTCTTCCAGTTGCTATCGTTACCCTCCTTCTCTTCTATCGGCCTTTCCAAAATTTTCCTTTTAACAGGTCTTGTTATAACTTTTATGTGGTTTTATGTCAAAAGCACGTAGTGTTAATTTTTTATATCAATTATGCAGATTTTATTTTTCGTTTGGTATTCTTTATTTTAATTTTCGCCAATAATAAACTGTGATTGCTGCTTATAATAGCAGAGTTTAGAGTTTTGACGTTTATTATTTGTAGAAATTGGATACACCAGTTACAATCTAGACGATTGTTGATTTTTGTCATCGAGTCTTATTAAAAGTGTAATTATGCTGAGTTTTGTGATCAAAAATGTGTTATTTCTGTATAGTTCGAAGAAAAATTGAGCATTATTATTTGGTTCTGGCTAATCGAATCATTGCATCAATCCCACAATTGTTTCACTACTTATTCAGATATTAAAATCTCCCAGAATTATAGTTGGCTCATTTTGTGATATTGATTCCAGAAATTCCGGAAACTATCAATAAAGAAAATCCATTGTGATGCAAAAGTCTTGCAGGGCACTGTATATCGTAGTAAACTTTAACAAATAAGTTGTAATATAAATATTATTTAAACTGAAAGCCGTGAAATTATCAAGCTAATATTATGCAGGTCCGCAAGTTGGTTCGTTATCACGGACCCAGCTTTGAGCATGACATTCAATGACACAATGGAATTAATTTATTATAAATTAAATTGGCTTGTAAGACAGCTTTAATAGCCATCCCCCAAAGTTTTAGAAGTCAGGCAGATCCGACTTTTAGGCACTGGATTCATAATTTGTAAAATAAACTTACTTTCTTTGATATACTACATATAATTTTATTTTAATCAGTTTATTATTACTTCAATTAATTTGATATTGTGAATAAGCCTTCTCCGCGCCTATTATTACAGGTTAATGATTAATTGAAATGTAACTTCATAATATATTTTGCAATAGTTTCGTTTTGACCTGCTGCGCTCTGGTAATTCTTATGTCCTCGGACATTAACGAAATTTTTTTCTGTGATAAGTTGTGCACATTTAATTGTATCAACTTTAAGTAAGTACAGTTTTGAAATATGGTCTTTGCATCGCTGCAGCTGCCATTTCGAATTACGCCATTACGAAAGCATTAACGTTTGCTTGTGCGAATTTAAAATGTCTCGGGCGTGAAACCAGCCGAAATTGGTTGGCAGATTAGTGAAGTGGAGGGGAAAAGTGATGGAACGGTCAGAAAACGAGTTAGAGCATTTAAAGATGACCGTATAACCGTGCACCATGAGCGACAAAGTGGACGACCGTCCTTCATTAATGATGACCCGGTGTGGAGAGTTGATGAAAAAGTTCGAGAAAACAGACACTTTACGATTTTATCATTATCTAATGTATTTGTTCAAGTTTGTGTTCTCTATAAAATTTTGCCAGAATGCTTAAATTGTCGGAAGTTACGCTCACGCTGGGTACAAAAAATGCGGACTGAGGTGCACCAAACTAATCATTTAGCCAGCGCTTTGACTTTCCTCGAGAGGTGCAGTGCCAAAGCTGAGCAGTTTTTAAGCAAAATTGTCACTGGTGTCGAAGTATGGGTTGCTCACTTTACACTGGAATTAAAACAACAGTCGATGGAACGGAGGATCGTCCAAGAAAGTAGGGTTCAAGCAAACAATTTTTTTTTGTTTGAGCGGACACAGTAAATACTGAAACATATTGTAAGAGCTTGCGTAAACTGCGCCGTGCAATCTAATACAAAAGGCTCAGCTGCTCAGTACAAGGATCGTCTTGTTTCACGACAATGCTCGTCCACACGTGACTGACCGAGCCCTAGATCGCATCGCGTCATATAGCTGGGAACACCTTGATCACCCCCGTATACCTCTGACCTAAAGCCCAGTGACTACCATTTGTTCCTGCACTTGGGCGGTTAGCGCTACGACACCGATAACGATAACGAAGCCAAAACGACAATGCTACAGTAATTAGCAAACCAGGCTGTAGATTCCAATTAGAATGGAATATAGAAGCTAGCCTTAAGATATGTCAAATTAGGTGGAAGTTTTCTTGAAAAGGTCCGAGCGTTTATGGAAAAATAAAATTGTTTAAAAAATGGCCTTATATTTCTCTAACATCAAAACGGTACCTAAGAAACGACCTGGTAGTAACATAATGTTTTTTAGAATATTTTTTGCGTGCGTACTATTACTATCTGCGATTATTTACCTATGTACACCTACTAAATTCTGAAGGTACTATTATTATAATAAAATGGTACCAATGAAGATATTGTCATTATTTTCTGAGTGTATTGTTAGTGTGTAGAGGTGAGAGGGAGGGCAGCAATTAGTTTCTCCAGTTAATCGCTTCGAAACGCATTTCTGTCTGAAGGCCATTATTAGTGTCGAGATATCACTGATTCCTCTTTTTTAATTAATAACCAAAAACTGTAGAACTGACTCAAAATAATACTAGCAATATGATGCTGAAATATTTAGGGCAACATTATAAAGTAAGTAGTTATAATGGCACAATTATAACAATTTGCGGAAATATCGAGTTCGATAGTTACGTATTTTAAGATCTTACTAAATTGTACTTTGCGTTCTCAAAATTTATCGTTCTTCGACCAGTGTACTCAGCTTAAAGTGTTTTTATAAATTAAAAACCAACAGCAAGAGTTTTGCCGCGAAACAAGGTTCCTCAGCTGGTCTAAGGAAATGGTTAACAGAAGATAAGAAGATCCAGATTCATTCAAGAGATATTTTTAACGTTTTTCTGAGGGTAGTTCATACAGAATTAGCTCGTAGGCTGCATTATATTGAACTTCTTAATTTGGATAATGATTTAAGGCAAAAAGTAAATAATATAAGACACGTATGTAAGAAATATTTAATTCGCAAAAAAAAACTCAATAATCTCCCAAGGAATAACAGAAAAATAAGAACTCCTAATAAAAAGTTTTCCAATTATAATTTGTTGTTGAGTTGTTAATTTTACACAAACAACTTTCTGGACTAACAAAAATTCGATTACTAAATATTACATACCTGTACAAAAAGATTAAAACTTAATTTCCGAGAATTCTTGGAAATAAACAAATTTAAAAATTTCAACATATTGTTAAGCGAACAATTACAATCGGTCAAGTAAGAACGTGTCCGCGATAATTCATTTTTGGTAAATGCGATTCTAGCAATTCAACAAAAAATCAGTAGGGGTAACCTTTCTCTACGGCATATTTTAGTAAAAGTATTCCGATGTTTTGTCGAAATCACATAATATCCAAAATGAGTCACTTGTTTGAGCATCGGCTCGAGGCAGTCTTTCTTTGCTCCCGTCCAAAGGGGCCTAAAATGGTATTCTGCGGCCGCTAAATATGTTAAAAAGTCGGTATCGTTTATGAAGAAGTGGATAAATCGTTTTAATGAGACAGAAAATGTCGACGACTTGCCAAAACGTGTCTCGACAACATCTTTGTGCTGATGATGTCAAATTCCGAAACACGGTGAAGCAATCTTTGCTGGATGAAAATCATGTCGCGAACCAGCTCGCTTGGGCCCACGATAAGATACTAGAGTGGCCCTCACAATCACTGGACGCCAACATTTTTTTTTTAGCTCCTAAAGAGATCTACAATCTGCCCAGCGGGCAATAAGCATATGTTTTGACTAGAAAGTAATGACATGTAGAGTATCACTCCAGTGAGTGATCTCCTTTAAAAAATTTTTATCTAAATCTTAAATCTAGAATATATTTGTCTATGAAGTCCTAAGTTTGGACGCCAACTGAAAACGTTTGGTCCTTTGTAAAGAGAAAGCTCAGAGGAAAGACTCTGAGGACTTTGACTCAGTTGTCTCGCGAGATTCGAAAAATTTAGAAATCATTGCCACGCGAGTATGCAAAAAATTTCGTCGACAGCATGCCTCCAAGATGCAAAATTATTGATATAGGAGGCGATTCTACAACTTACGAAGGTAATTCCGCCGTTGTTAGCGCACCCAAAAATACGTCAATAGCAAAAATTTTTCGCGAAACATATTTTTTCAAGAATACGAGAGGTCACGTTCTTACTTGGCCGACGGATTCATACTTATATCTTGGACAAAAAATAATAATATCTAAGGAAAACTTGAAAGCGGATCTATCAAGGAGAATATCATTGTCTTGTCAGCATTTATCAGATTGCGGAACATCTTTCTTTCCAATATCCCAAACACACTAAAAGCGAACACATTTGCTCAATTCGTGTTGCCAGTATTGATATACGAAACGGCAACGTGGGCTTTGAATCAAGACATTATAAATCGCCTACAAGTAGCTCAACCAGCGATGGAAAGGAGGATGTTAGGTATATCGTTGAGGGATAGATTGACTAATGAAGAAATCCGAGCAAGGTCCAAGATAACTGATGTAGCTGAGAGGGTAAGCAGGTTGAAATGGAGATGGGCGGATCATATCGCAACACTCTCTGATAATCGATGGACCGATCAGGTAATCAACTGGAGGCCCTGGAATGAGAAAAGAAGTAGAGGACGCCCACAAACCCGATGGTCTGAGGACATCAAAAGACTAGTGGGATACAACTGGATAAACAAGGTCCAAAACCGAAGAAGATGGACATACTTCGACGATGGACTGCTTAGGTGATGATGATGATGATCTCCTAACCAATTTTACCTATTATTGTATCCAAGTACCCAATACGTTTCCTAAAAATTTACTTTATTTAAATTTATTTTACCTGGTATATCATTATAATAGCTTTTAAAATTATTTCTACTAAATTAGAGCTAACGAGAAAAATGAGAGACTACAAGTTACACATCAACTCATCGTATATATATATATATATATATATATATATATATATATATATATATATATATATATATATATATATATATGTATATATATATATATATATATATATATATATATATATATATATATATATATACACATATATATATATATATATATATATATATATATATATATATATATATATATATATATATATATATATATATATATATATATATATATATATATATATATATATATATATATATATATATATATATATACATATATATATATATATATATATATATATATATATATATATATATATATATATATACCAATGCGGATCTTTTTTCTATAAAAAACATGTTAAATTCATGTATGTATATAAGAATCTTTTTTCTAAAAAAGTGCTTTATTCAAAGTATGCTCCATCGCTCGTTATACATTTTTCCCATCTTTCGGGCAATTTGTGAATACCACGCCAGTAAAAATCTTCCCCTTTTGCTGCAAACTATTCATCGAGCCATTTTTTCACATCTTCGTACGAACCAAAGCGCTGCTCAGCAAGTGCGTGACCCATCGATGCAAACAAGTGGTAATCGGAAGGAGCCAAGTCTGGTGAGTAAGCCGCATGGGGTAGAACTTCCCAGCTGAGTGCCTCCAACGTGTCGCGAACTGATTTTGCCGTATGTGATGGAGCATTGTCATGAAGAAAAATGACTTTGTGTTGCCTCTCTCGGTATTCTGGCCTTTTTTCAAGCAGCGAACTGTTCAAATCGCAATTGTTGTTGGTAACGTTTAGTATTGACCGTTTCCCCATGTTTTAACAGCTCATAATAGACCACGCCCATCTGGTCCCACCAAACACAGAGCATCGTCTTTCTGCCCATGATTTTTTGCGCTTGGGATTCTCAAAATAAATCCACTTTTCATCACCTGTAACTATACGATGCAAAAACGACTTTGTTTTGTACCGAGCGAGCAAAATGTACACGTGTTTTTGCGCTTTTCCATTCGCCTGTCGTTCAACTCAAGTGGTACCCATCTACCGGTCTTTTGAATCTTTCCCATCTCTCGTAGCCGATTGGAAATAGCTTGTTGACTAACGCTAAATTGCTCGGCGAGTTGTTTTTGTGTTTGCGAATCATCTTCGTCCAACAATACTTGCAATTCCACATCTTCGTATCTTTTTGGCGGTTTTCCACGTTCCTTGTCTGCAACATCGAAGTCACCACTTTTGAAACGCCAAAACCATCGTTCACACGTACCTTGCGATGGGGCATGTTCACCATAAGCTTCTCGAAGTAATCGGTATGATTCAACAGCAGTTTTCTTCAAATGAAAACAAAAAATTAATGCTGTCCGCGAATGCTCTTTGTTCGATATAAATTTCGACATATTGAACACAACAACACAACATTATGCACACACTTTTCCAATTTATTACTCGTGCGCATCTGACACTTGTTGATGACACAACAAAATGCCGCAGTGTCAAATCTTTATAGCACAAACTGCATTGATGCACCAACTGTTGTCTGAAATCCGCCTTTCATACTTGTATACCGGTATAATATGGTAAGGTACAACGATTATACCAAAGAAACACATACAGTCTGTCATGTAGGAAATGCTGATGAGGTAAGAAATCACGTAAAATCTAAAATCACCAGTCACTTGTTTGCGCGTTGGTTCGAGGCAGTCTTTCTTTGTTCCCACCCAAGGGGCTTAAAATGACACGTTCCGCGGCCGCTGAATATCTTAGAAAGTCGATATCGTTTGTGAAGAAGTGGGTACATCATTTTAACGAGACAATAAATGCTAAGACTTGCTAAAACGTGGTCAGTAGACAAAGTCACTCCGAAAGTCGAAACGATTCGTGTCTTTGTTTTCACGGGACCAGAAACTGATGCTGCGTCAAGGAACAGCAAAATTAAGAAAATCGGGTTTGAATGTATCCCATGAGACCATTCAGCAACATTTTGGTACTCATGATGTCAAATTCCAAAGAACTTTACTGGCGAAAATCACGTCGCTATGCCGCTCGCTTGAGTTCACGATGAGATACTAAAGTGACCCTCACAATCGTCGGACGGCAACTCTATTAAAAACGTTTGGTCCCTTGTAAAGAGAAAGCTCAGAGGAAAGATTCTGAGGACTTTGACTCAGTGGTCTTGCGAGATTCGACAAATTTGCAGACTATGCAAAAAATCTTGTCGACAGAATGGCTTGAAGATGACAGGTGATTATTGGTGTAGCAGGCGATTGGACAACATACTAAGGTAATTGTGCCGTTGTTAGTACACTAAAGAATACATTGATGGCAAAAAATGTTCTCGAAACACATTTTTTCAAGAATACGAAAGGTCGCGTTCTTACTCGAGAGATTGTACCTCGTATGTGGCCGTGATACGGCGAAACATGTCTCGGGATGGATTGAGGAATAAGAGAAGAGTCGATAGCCTGCTGAAGTATGGGCCTTCGCCCGTTTTCAGCTATTTTGCATTGAGCCAGAGATGCCTGAGATGGATCCCTCGAAAAAATCGCACTGCCCGCCGCCAAGTGTTGACAATCTGCTAACCATTCTGTTAGCTTGTATGGCCAAATATGACGTATACGTTTGTATTATATATATATATATATATATATATATATATATATATATATATATATATATATATATATATATATATATATATATATTTTTATAGTAGTTTTTGAGCAATGCTACTTTTAGGGAACAGTGTGAATGGAGTGGGTATTAATAAATTTGGGATAGTTATAATAGTATTATGAGAATTTTTCCTGATTTTTTTTAATGAGATACTAAAAAAATTTACACACCAACCAAAAGCTAGTCGTCTACGTCCGTATCAGATATGGCACTTCAAGAAGAAGTCGCACGTTATTCCTGTAGCCAGACATAATTTTATTTCATTTGCTTACAATTAAACAAATATTTAGGTAGTAAATATTTGTTTTACATTTTTGTTAATAAATTCTAGATTGAGCTAGATTGATTTATTGGCTTTTAGGTAGATAAGATGTCATAATTATTATAAATTACTGACTAAGGAAAAATGTGAAAATACATATTGGATCTTAAGATATTAGATTAAACTAATGTACATTCAAAAAAATGCATATTGAATTAAATAAATGCTATTTTTACCAGAGAGTAGTAAGCTAAGGGTGAATGGTAAATAAAGAAAAATATCCTAAGGTAGCCTGGTATTATTTGCTTATTATTTATTGTAGATCCCGAATTTTAAAAACACATCTATTCAATATTCTTCAAGTGACACCTTAGTTGTAAATAAAAATATTAGAAAATTTGTTTTATTGTGTAATTACTTTTACTTAATATTTTTTCTAATAATATTTTTTTATTTTATTTTGCTTTAACCTACCATTATACCAAATAAATTTAAAAGATCTACAGTTTTATACGGATTTAGGTTTAAATCTAACCGGCAATTAAACTTTAAACTTCTGTTAATTAAGTCCCTGATAAATTAATTCCCGTTTTCCATTACATGAAGTAAATGGCGTCGATTTAATTTGAAACTGATTGGATCGATTCATTTAAATAAGATTCAAATGGCTCTAGTGTTAACCAGATGCCCGTGCTGTAATGTTACAGTTTATACACAAGGTAATAATAAAAGCTTATTTAGATATTTTGTTATTTATTGCTCACGGACCTTGGTTATTATTTCATAATAAAAATATTAGAAAAGTTGAGATAGTTAACATCTTAGAAGGGCGTATTCCAACAAAGCAACTTTATAAGAATTTAAAAAAAATATCAGTATTAAACATTTTTTCCGTAGTAATACCTAATTAATAAAAAAACTGAAGTTTGAGAGCTATAACGGAAAAATGTTTTGGTCATTACAACCTGTTTTAGGCACACACGGTGGGCCTAAAACAGGTTTTAATGACCTCGGCGACCACTCCAAATTTTCCGACGGTAATCGATTAGCGTAGTAATAAAGAGCATGTGTGAACAATTTTAAAATTTTTTTGCAGAACCGTTTTAAAAAAGCGCATTTAAAAGTTAAAAATGGAAGATTTCGAAATAGACATAATTTTCTACATTAATAATGCTCACTGAAATTATTTAAAAGATATTTACATCATATTTATGTGATATTATTGCAACTGTTTATAATAGTATGCGTGAAAATTATTAATTTGAGACGTAGTAGAAGTCTGTTGGTGCTCTGGAACCAAAATTATGGTAATTTTAAATTTTTTTAAAATTCTAGGTCAAAAATCTGTGAAAACATATTTTACTAATTTTTCGTATTTTTTAAAATTTTCGTGATTTTAGTTCTAGATCTCCTAGAAATATCTTTAAGAAATGATATTGAAGGGTTTAACTTCTAGGTTCATAATCTAATATGAACATGTTTTCTCATGGAGCTATAATTTTGCGAATTACGTCAAAATAATAATATAATTTATCTTTAATACAACGTTTAATGGCTTTCCTTCTTTTTTAGATAAAGAAATAGGTGCTTCAGATGGTTTTTTTGTCAACAAATTTTTCTTTCTTATTCTTTTTTAATAAATCACCTACTAAATGTTCTTTTTCTTTCAGAATATTACGTATTTTTTTAAATTTTCGAAATTATTTGAGCGGCAGCAAAAATGAGACTTTCCCCGTGTCAATTCCATAATACAGTTTAGACAACACCTTCCAACTATTTCTTTTGTTTCCACTCTAGATTCATTATTTAAAAAATTAATGTCCTAGTTTGGGTTTTCTTGAGACTCCGTATTTCTATGCTATGCTTTAAATGTTGAATGATGGATTTAATTGTTTACATTTTTTTAACAGCCTCACAAACTAAGATTTTATAAGTGCAAATTACTGTGGGAAGACATCTGAGTCGAAGTTTATGACTTTTAAAATATTATCTTTTAGAGATCCAGTAATTTTATTCATCGAATCTTTTTTTTTCAAACATAATAAACATAATTTTTCCCGATTTTTTTCATGAGTAAGGGCACTATCTTTTCGTTTTTTAAACATTTTGATGGATTAAACAATAATATACTAAGCCAAAGAAATTGATAACTGTTATGTTATTTTCTACAACCTAGCTAACTTAAATTCAACTAATAACAATATTGACCTTACTCAAACTAAAATCTATCATATATCTATCCCATGCACATTTATACAATGTCGAGAAAATTAACTTTGATTTTTGACATGGCATTTTAAAAAATCTTAAAATTACCATAATTTTGGCTTCAGAGCACCAACAGACTTCTACCACATCTCAAATTAATGGTTTTCATGTATACTATTATAGACAGTTGCAATAGTATAACATAAATATGATGTAAATATCTTTTAAATAAATTTAATGAGCATTATTAATGTAGAAAATTATGTTTATTTCGAAATTTATAATTTTTAATTTTTAAATGTACTTTTTTCAAAACGGCTCTGCAAAAAATTTTATAATTGTTCACACATGCTCAGTATTACCATATTAATTGATTAACGTCGGAAAATTTGAAGTGGTCACCGAAGTCATTAAAACCTGTGTCAGGCACACCGTGTACACCTTTATCACATTTAGAACATTAGTACCTGAACGTGAACAGTTTCTCACGAAAAGAATGGTACACTGCATGTTACCTCATACGGATGGTGATGTTGTGACGTCTATTCTTAGAATGTACTGCTATGAGGGGAATAAACTACTGTACATTGATCAAATAATCTTAACTTATTTTAAGATAGAGTGTAACAAACGCAGAGTATATTTGGGAGCACAATCCGAACTATGGTAGTAGTGTTCCCTCAATGGTCGAACTTGAGCTTATTACAGGATTTAATTATTGAACATATAGCTTTCTAACACGAAATTATATTCGGTGGAGAAAGCTTTTCCGTAGAAAATCCAAATATGTAATTAAATTTTACATCTGCAAAAATTGATGACGGAGGGAGATTTTCTGCTAAAAGGAAGGAGGGGCGAAGGAACTTTCAAGATTAAAATTTTGCTATATTTTTAAATCGATAAAAGGGAGGAGGGGTTATGGGAAAGCCGGAACTTATTTTCGTCTGCCCTAGCTATAGTGACAAGACGTATTTCTTACCCAGTTAACGTCCAATAAGTTGAGTGATAATGCTAATGGAATAAAGTGTTCAGTTTTAACTATTGTCGTCCGTAAATTTTAGATAATAACTAAACTGGTGCCAAGTAGAATTTCTTCCAGGCTATTCCTAAGTTGTATAACTTTGCTGGTTGTCAATATTTCGATAAGCAACTGTTGTTAATTTGAGTTTTTGGTCTTCTTCCGAAGATCATTAATGAGAGGAGAAAAAGTAGGCGGTACTATGGAACTTTAGAGTTCATAGTAAAGGTGCTAAAAAAAGGTCCATCAACTGTCACGAGCAAAGAATAATTTTTGAAAAGACTTGAGAGGTACAAACCAAATTTTTCCGACATATCATAAGAGAACAGTTTGGCTAAAAATCGGATATGCCAAACAAGATCGAATTTCTTGGGGATATCAAGCGCAACCGCTCAAAATTCCATAATGTAAAATTGCGTTCAATATTAAATGATGTTTAATAATGTTAAAGCTCTTCTACGAACCATAGAATGATTTTTATTAAATGACTCGAATTGTATTATTTAACAATAAATTTTTAGACCTACAAATTAATATTTTGATATTCTAAGAAAACCATTATTGAATTGAATATAGATATACCCTTCTCTTGCCTGGTCATGTGGCTTCTATAAATTAAACCCTTGAGGTTTTTTTTTAGTGCAAAAGTTTTGTAGCCCGGGTTTCAATCCGTTCGTCTAACAATGAATTTGCACGACGTTTCGCCAAAATCTCATTTGGCATTTTCAAGTGCTCCCACTGCTGCTGCTACTCGATACTGTGATCTTGCTGCTGCTGCCGCTCGAAGCTAACTTAGTAAATTACCACCCCAGCCGGCAACCACCGATGCTCGGACGAACACTTCCGACCCCCCCACCTACAATCTGCGTAGACGCCGACCCATAAAACATGGCGACCGCACATCGGTTTCTCAGTTAGCTTCGAGTGCAGCAAGATCACAGTATCAAGTAGCAGCAGCAGCTGGAGCACTTGAAAATGCCAAATGAGATTTTGGCGAAACGTCGTGCAAATTCATTGTTAGACGAACGGATTGAAACCCGGAATTTTAATGTATTATATATATATATATATATATATATATATATATATATATATATATATATATATATATATTATATATATATATATATATATATATATATATATATATATATATATATATATATATATATATATATATTTTCTTACTTACTTACTTATTTACTTAATCCTTATGCCTTTCTATCCCTTTTTTAGGAGTGTAAGGCCCGTAGAATTGAGTTATTCTATATTTGTCTTTTCCGTATTTCCTTCTATATCTTTCTATCCTATTTAAATTGCCGATTGCCTCTTTTGCTTCTTCTGTATTAGTTTCTTCTGTTTGTCTCTCTATGTTGATTTTTGTATGCTACGTCATTCCTATAGTATTCCTTCTATCTTTCCATAATTTTATCTTCTTCTTTTATGACATTTTCTTCTAATTTTTTACATCTATTTCCTTTCTGTTTCTGTGATTCCTACATAGCCCATTTGTTGTTTTTCTGTCAGTTCATCCTCTTTTCCGTTTATACCCCTATTATTCCGGGTTCTCAATCTGATAACTCGATAATTATTTCTCATTTCTTTCTTCCTATCTATTTCTTTGATTATCTTCTTATTTGTATTCCTTTCATTAGTCCTCTCTTCCGTATCCTTTATCTTTGCCAGGGTCGTCGTCAATCTACCTATCTCTCTCCTTCTTCTCAGTTTTTTGACTTGATGGTCATAGTGTTCTTTGTTTGTTCTTTCAGTTTTTCTTCCTCAATGGCGCATTTGTAGAATAATTAAAACTTCGAAAAACTGCTTTTACACAAACAAAAGTAATTTTTAGTATTGTTAAGTAAGTACTGGCTACTTACGGCTAGAGATGAACGCATGTAAGTGGTAATTTTTGTTCTATAAATCGATTTTAAAAGAAATACTTTTACTTATATCGACGCCGACTGCACTGTTAATATTTCGCGGTTTAAAAATTTTAATAAAATATCTTTTCGATCAATTTTTAGAACTATTTATTTTAAATTACTGACGATATTTAGCAGCGGCGTTTAGTATGTTCGAAGATACGAGTTACCCATAAATTCTTGTCATAATTTTCGATCGAATAAGATGCACAATATGTCGGTTAGTTACGTGTTTTAAAATATAATAATGCTTTTGGAATAATCACAAAATTTTTCAGGAAAGAACTATGTGTAAATTTCTGATTCTGTTTATAATAAATATTTTTAAACTACCAATGAAGTATTATATTCAACTAGTCCAAGTAGGAAAAGACTTATTTGTGATTAAATGCTCATCATTCGTCTCTATTCACCCGTTAACCTTGTAGTCACCCTAGGCGTCTAGGGGGATATAAAATCATTATGTTCACTAATGTGGATACAATTTCCCGACATAAAAAAGAACAGATAGGGTGTGTCATTCATAACATTGTTTCTCGCTAAATTAATAATCTAAGACTTTAATGAGTGTGATGAGTGCGGTAAGGACAAGTAGAAAACACTGGACAAATTTATAACCCCCTCTTATGAAAAAACATACTGTATTTAGCATCAGTGCAGCGCCGTTAAAAACCGGAATGATGTGTTGTGTTAGTAAAATCGGCTGTGGACACGTATCGGTGTTGCCGCTTATAATTACTAATTTTGATGACAAGTTATATATGAGGACATATAACATAACAACGTACAAATTTAGAAAATGCTTTTTATAAATATAATATTATTTAGTTTCGTCTTTATTAGCTAAAACTATTCACAATAATTTTAGATGTAAAGAAGCGGAGTTAAGAAAGATTTATTTTAAAGTAAAGACTTTCCATTACCAATTAATTGGGCTCTACAGTAGTATTAAGCTATATACTAGTAATATAATAATTACTTCCGATCAACAGCGTAGTGGAGGGTGAAGAAAAATGGCTATTAACACTGATTAATGCTTGAATTTATAGTCGAAACTTGAGAGGTAATAAACAAGATGTACAATGTTAATTTGCCTCAAACTAGGATCAGTTATAGATACAGCGTATGTAAAACATAGATTCTACCGTATTATAATCTACTTTAGCAGATCACGTTAAAACAAACCAGTTGTATTTTTAATAGTCACTGCAAGGAAAACAATTATAGTTTTTCTTATTATTATTTTTCTTCTTATGTAAACTATGAAGCTATACAAACAAGCGCGATATGAACGAAAAACTTTATAAATAAGAAAATTCAAAACAGGATTGTCTAGGGCTCCCCTGGAAATAACAAAATGAACATGATCATCTTATGAGATACGTTTACTGTTTAATATAAAACGAAAACAAAAAAATTCGATTTGTTTTTTTTTTAAATTATGAATATAAGTCCAATTAAAGTAATGATTAGAGATTTTACTATATGTATATGTCTTATATTACAGGAAACTGTCCCAATAAAAAAATTAGGGAATGGTTATTTAAAGAAGATCTAAAATTTTTAACAGTTTCAGTGACCCTTTAAATTTTTGTTTTTTTTATCGTTCACCTCCCCGCCTGCGTAGGGATTTTACCGTTTTTCATATCCTGAAGATATTGGCGGGGATGTCGTCAACGTTGTCTAAGTACCGAAACATACATTTTTGTATTTCACGACAACGCGATAGTGCTGCCACGGACATTATTGCATTTCTGCAAACGACTACTGCCTATGTACGTGTCCAGGCCATATATACTCAAATCAAAGTATACCGACCTGCCGGAATGAACCCGAGACCTTCTGTACCGCAAGCAAGTACTACGTCACGGAGTCACGGGTCGCCACCTAAGCTAGGTGCCGCCATCCGTTAAAAATATGGATCCTATTATTCTGTTATTCAACTCCTATTGCTCGAGAATTTTCGCTAGCCCAGAAGTGAATAGTTCTTCTATTAAAAACATAAGCTGTTGTGAAAACTGACTTATCTATCCAAACAATTGCGCGTTATGTTTCATACAATCCATTGTCTCCTGACAAAAGCCTAAACGTAATCATATATTTTCCTTTATATTATATATAACCATGTTTCTGTACAGTATTTGAATTCTGTATCATATGTCCTTATCAGCATCTGCGGTAGCAGCTTTCGGATTTTCCAAAACCAAAAAAAAAATTAAATATTAATTTTCGTTTGGTATTCGTTTTAAAATGAGTTCTAGAAAATCTAATTTTTATTTTCATAGTTTTCTTCCCTTTGTTCAATCTTTTTCTTTCATTTAAACACCGCTTCAGTTAAGATGTGATTACATATTCATGGAAATGTATTTAAGTTAGATTCTTCGCTGCGCCACATAAATTTTTTATATTATATATATAATACATATATGTATGTTATATTCCAACTGGGCTTGAGTTTTTGTTATAGCCATTTTTAATAAATCTTTCACATATAACATATATATCCAGTTTATTCCACACGGAAACATGTTTATAATAAATTTAGTTTTAAGTTGCTACTATCAAAATCCTTAACACAGACAAATGCCATTGTCAATTTGCGTTATTATTAAACGTGCGTAGCCAAGTTCGGCAAAATTAGAAAAATTGTTTTTTCTTTATTATTTTGCACAATAATTTGCGTTTTTATAATTAATAGTCCGTAAATAAAAATTAAGATAAAGGCTATTCTATCTAAAAAGATATTAAGTGTGTTTAAAAGTTTCTTAAAGTTTCTAATTTAATTCAATAATAATTTAAAAACGCAACAACTTCATTCAACATTTTCACCTAACTCTTCTAATAAGTAAGGATTCGTCCATTTATAATCAAAAACTTTCTACATGGGTTTGTGATGCATATGTAAATAAGAAAGGGCATATTTAAAAGATATAAAAAAGACATAAAAATGTAAAATCTCATTCAGGTTCAGACATGTAAAGTACCGAGTTAAGTAATCTTTATTTTCAAATATTAAAATAACTAAATTACACAGTAAAAATCTCTCTCTCTCTCTCTACTAAAGTAAAGAAAAATCGGAACAAATGATAAAACCTGGGATATTAAACGTCTTTTCAGGGGCCTAAAAGGACACAAAAGAAACAGTCCAAATCCAGCACGTCTTTTCTAATCCCTGATGGTTGATAACTCTAAACACAAGTTAAAAGAGCGTTTTGAATTTTCTTTTAATGGTGATTAAGTGCTTGGAATTTAGAGTGGATTTTGTAGGATAAATAAAATAAATATAGCTCAATATAGCTGTGTTTTTGGATAAGATACTCTAAATAAGACATTGTCTTTAAACTTATTATTGTAGGACTCTGAATCTCTGTGATTTGAACTAAAGGTGCAAGGAATTTTTGAACAAGTTTATTAATCTTTATATGATATCGGTGTCAACCCACAGTCATGGTTTTTAAGAACTATCACTTTTAAATATTCATAAGAAACAGAAAAATTATTAACATCTTTAAAGTTGATAACATTATGCTTACGAAACTACTATCATAAAAGTTCTTACGGCGAGAAATGTCATAAAAGTATCAACCATTTCCGTCTATATACAAAAGGAGACTAAAAAGTTACCAAATTTATCAGCAACGTGCAAACTTTCCGACTTGATCCAATACTTACTTCATAAATTGGATACTATTCAGAAGAAGCTACTCGACTGATTGGAGACCCAAAACTCACTAGTAATCTTTACTCCTTGGATCATCAAAGAAACGTTCGCGACTTGAGTCTATTCTACAAAGTGTCCAATAGATGTAGCTCGCTTAATCCTTACCAGAGCAATGTATGCTACGAAAACATGTCGCGCTATTACACCACATTCGTATGAGGTTTAATTTGTCGTTCCTCATACAACCCTTTTCAAACAGTCTTTTATATGGAGAACCTCATTCTTCTGGAATGATTGCCCATCGAGTACAATTTATAGCAATTCAAAACCAACGTGAATCGTTTTTTCCACATACATGTTGCTTCTGTAGCGCTTTAGGGATTTTCCTGTAGTACATGTGCTATGTCAATAAAAAAAAGATGGCAGTGATAGAGATTCGAAGAGGAAGAAGATATTAATTAATTTGTGACAGATATCGAAAATGATAATTTGTCAACAACGGATAAATTGTAGTCTCTTGCCGTGATAAAATCCTTTCTTTTAATAGGTGTTTCGGTTAATAATGTCGATTTTTTTCGCAACATTTAAGTGGTTATTTCCATCGAAAAATATCTTAATAATCAAAGTATTGGCCATCGTTAGCTATGACTTTTTCCCATCTTTCTGTCAAAGAATGGATCCGCACCAAAAGAACTTTTCATCTCTTGAGGCCAATCATTCATCAAGCCAAATTTTCACTTCTTCGTAAGAATGTAAGTGTTGCTCTGAAAGTCCGTGCTGCATCCATCGAAATAAGTGGTAGTCTGAAGGGGCTAAGTCCGGTGAATACGGTGGGTGGGATTTGTAAAACATCAAATGTCCCATTTGATATTTTACAAATAGTTTTTAACACATTTTGCACATGGGGCCGAGTATTGTCATGTTGAAAAATCACTTTATCGTGTCTTGCGTCGTTTTTCCTTTAATATTCGGTTCAATCTTATCAATTGTTGTCGGTATCGATAGCCAGAAATCGTTTTACCAGGTTTCAACAGTTCGTAATACACAGTTCTACTATCCCACCAAATACCCAGCAAAGCTTTCTTTCCCTGTATATTGAGCACTAGTTGTGATGTTGAAGGCTGGTCTGGATCTGCCCAAGTTTTTTGGGTTGGGGTTCAACCAACAATCGATAACTTTCAGCAACTTTTTTTTTCAAATGAAAGAAGGTTATTAAACTTCCCCGTAAAACGTCTTTTTCTGGTACGAGACACGACATACTCAAAGCTCTGAATAACTATGTTTTTCGCACAATGACAGTTAATAACGAACTGGCTTTTGATGGCGTACGTTTACCTTCCAAAACGCCAGAGATGTTACTAGCCTATACCAACAAGTGTACTAGTAACGCCATCTCTTAGCAAAATTGACATTATTAACCGAAACACCTATTAGAGGAGGAAAATTCAACGAAAATTACAGCTAAATTAGATGTTGCTATTTCTTAAAAAAAAAGGACTATCGTCGCAGAAATTTTTAGTGGAAGTAGAAGTAAGAAGATAAGTTTTTTTGTTTTGGATAAAAATTGCCATTCTGGGGTGCTGCAAAGTTTGGGGAAATAATATGCAAAATATATTAAGTTATAGAAAGGCCATGTTGACAAAGAAATTTTGTTAATGTTTTTTAATTAGGTCGGAAACCTTTTAAGCTAACTTCTTATTTCCTACAAGTAAATACGTAAGATTACAACATGTTCTTGATTTGCTTTAACCGTAAACTGAGGGGTTATAGAATAAATTAACTGATTTCTGCTATGCTAATGACGTCTAGCAGAGAACATGTACGCTACTTTACCAATTTAACAAAACAAGCAAGAAAAAGAAGTGTCAATATTGGCAGCAAAAATAAAGTGGATGACAATTCAAGTACTTTTAGGATGTAAGCTTGTTGTTAACGAAAGAGAAAAAAAAAAAGAAATGTATCGGCATAAATATATCAAGTTATTGGGGTATCTATACAGAAATAACAAACATTCCGAACAGACACTCGTAATATAAATGGCCAGGTGTTAAACAAAAAAAGAAAACGGACTAAACATAGACACAATAAATCAGAATAAAGTTTAGAGACAGGTCACTCATAGAAAGAAGGAGCATGGGTAGTCCTACAAAAAGGTTGGAATGATAACCTTCTCTATTTACGACAGACGGCGATGTTAATAAATAGACAATAATGCCTATACAACGGAAGAAAAAGAGAAAATGCACAATTGCGCAATTTTAGACCCGGTAATGTTAGTCGAATTTCCTTTCAGTTTTTGGCCTCCAGGATGCTTATTTTTCACTACATATGAATGATACGGCTGTTATCTTATTAGATAAGTCAAGATTTGTATTACTGGAATACTATCAATTAGTTTCAGATCTGAGTAAATGGTTCTTCCAAAGCAGAAGCTCTGTGAGAAATTGAGTATTGCGATCAATAATACATTTATAGAACAAGTGATTAGTTTTGATTTTGTGAAAGTAGATTCAAAATTGTGATACGTTATATATTTACTGAGAAATTCTTCTTCTCTAAATGAAAACTTTTAGCTGAGAAAAGAATTGTTCGTTATATTAGTAATATTTCTAAAAAATACTCTTGTAGGATATTGTTTATAATATACCTGGCAATATTACTTCGTATATATTATTGTTGTAAAAGTGTCACACAGGGACGAACTTCGTGTGGATTTCAATGGATACTCAAAATTTTAGTAGAAATATTTAATTATCAAGTACTAAGCCAAAAATAGACATTAGCTTCATATAAGAAACAGAAAAAAAAAATGCATCCTATCATTTATTTATATCTAGTTCGGTGTCACTGTCATGTTCTAAATTTATTATAATTGCTTCGATATCATTCTGTGTCGAAATGTTGGAATTTTCAACTTTACTGATATGATTAACAAATTTTTCCAACTTTTTACAGCAATTTCATTTACTCGTTTACATTTAGACTTAAATTTGCCTTTGTATTTTCAGCTTTTACTCTTGACTAAATCTAATGCCATGACGGTAATATAAAAACAGTCTTTTGGCATATTATCGAAAACATATTCTTTATTCATATTAAATTGTTTGAGTATCTCTACCAAATAAAATTTTTGATAGTTCTCTTCCAAGTATATCATTTGCGATCATAAAGTTTTATTCTTCAGATTTTCTGTCGGCTGAATTTGTTAGTTTTTTTTATCTGTTGACCGTGATAACTAGCTTTCTCAAATACGATAACACTATTTTCTGGAAATCTTTTTAAAAGTTGTCTTTAAGCAGCTTTCAAAAAGTTCGGCGGTTGCAAATCAGTTTTAGGTCAACTTTAGCTTCTGTTTTGTTATATTCTGGGAAGTAATGATTGAATTCATCAGCCAATATTTGCAGATGTCTCTTGATATTTTCCTGTATATTTTCCCTAATTGTGTCATACTTTTTATTATCAACGAGTGCTTTTAATGTCGCGAACGCAGAATAATTGTTTTCGCCAATTTTACTTATCCATAATTGAAGTTTGCAAATAAAGGCATGAAGTTTATCTTCAAAGATACATATATTTGCAACGCCTTCTAAATGTCTGTTTCCGGAATTTTGCAATTGCAAGTTCAACTTATTCAAGTATGTGACATTATCGACAAGATAAGCCAAATGCATCTGCGATGTCAGATCAGAAAACTGCTCTAGTAAGTCTTTCATTTTTTTCTCACCTAGAAACAATTTAACCTCTTCTCTGAGTTAGTGTAATCTTCCCAGCATATTACCTTTCAACAGCCAACGAACTTCTGGGTGAAAGAGAAGGGTCTCATGGTCGGAGTCCATTTCAATGCACAGTTTTTTAAAAAGGCGTGTATTTAAGACGCTGCTTTTGATAACATGGCCAATTGCATTGTATTACTAAGGCAGTCAGAAAGAGTCTTGGAAGCTAAAGCCAGGCGATGTATGATACAATGCGTTGTTAATGCCGAAGGATTCTTCTGTTTTATTAACGTCGCTAGACCGGAGCGTGATCCTAACATAGCTGGAGCGTCATCCATACAGAAACCGACGAGCTTTTCCCACATAATGTTATGTTTCTGAAAATATTCTGCCTTTTGACGTCGTTTCCAGTTCCCGTGAAATCAATAATTCTTCTTTGATTATGTAGCACACAAACACGAGTAACTGACAATAATTAGAAATGCGGTATTTCTTGTCTTGATTTTTTTTTGGCTTCTAACTCAAAAACTTCTTTGTCAGCTTTGATCAAACAAGGTTTCACGAGTGTTTCTCCTATTGGGTGAGGCTTTTTTGATTGCGCTATCAATTTCGATATCTCAAACGACGCTACTAATGTTTTCTCCTATGACGCAAACCTTGTACCACTAGGCCCGAGTTCCATTTTTTTGGGATTCTCTAATTTTCCTTCAAAGAATTCTGGAGGTCGGTCAGAGAAATTAGGATAGACCGTTTCTAGGTGGCGTTTTAATTTCGCTGGCTTCAAGGCATTGTTCTCGAGAACGGTTGCGCATATAAATGCAGTGTGGTTTTATTTCGCAATTACTTTATATCGAAATAAATCCAAATTTAATGTAACTATTGTCGTATTTTCTGAAAATAAAACAGAGATGCAACTGAACAAGCAAAAGAGTAAAAATAATGTATTTTTCATAATAAAATAAATAAATAATATTACTAAATAAATATACTTTTACTATCTTTATTTTAATTGCATATCGCTATGTAATGTGATATTCTAATTAGGTAGTCAACCAGATGTACCTAACTGTTGTGAACTTTTTGTAATACCTACATACATACATAGGTATACTCAGGCCTATATTCCCTTTTGTAATACCTAGTTTTGATTTAAAAAGTTTAACGTAGTAAAATGTGTACTTCCCTCTTTTACATGTCATAAATTGATAAGACAGAAGAAAGCATATGAGTTCCGGCTCGGCCAGGGTGTGACCGATCACTTGCCCTTTCCCTGGCCACCCGCGCTCACCACTATTCACCGGCGCGGGGGGTGCTGCACCGCCCGCGTAACAAGGGATTAATAATTCAGAATGAATAAAAGTTTGAAATTTTAAATCTTTCGCAGACCATATTTAGTTCTTGCGAACCATTGGTTGGGAACCAATATTTTAAATAATACAGTGAAATCCAATGTACTGACATTCTGTTCTTGAAATATTTAATAGACATTTCTTGGACGCCTACTGACAATGGCATCAAAATCCTAACGTCATAAATCGTAACATCTTTGTTCATGCCCGAAACAGATGCACAGAAATTATCGACGAAACCAAGGAGGCACAGAAGCAATGAATTAAAAACAAACTTCTTGCCTGGCCCAACACTTCCAAGTTATTTTGGTCAGTCGCTAAGGCCATTAGTCAAAATTTCACGCACTCCACTATACCACCACTCGCTCGGCCAGATAATACTATTGCAACAATACCTGTCAAGAAGTTATTGGCTAAACTCTTTACTTCACATTCTACTGTCGATTTCCAAGAAAAAACATCACCAACTATTCCCATAGTGCAGTCAAGGATGCCTGATATTGTTTTTAGACATCATATTATAGAACATATGTTAATGGAGCATCAAGAAAGCTTCTGGTACTATATTACTAAAAAAATGCTTAAACTTCATTTTTCTGTAGAATTTTCAACCTATTCTACAGAAAAGGAATATTTCTTTCCTGTTGGTGATGCCCTATAGTTCAGCTGATACACAAAAATGGCAAAAAGACCTTGTCGAAGGTTATGGAAAAGATTGTCAATCTTTTAAAACATCTAGAAGGATTTAACAATATTATGGCTTTTGTAAGCGAAGATCAACAGGAGATCTTCTCGCTTATGTAACACATGTTCGGAACAACGTAACTGAACATTTTGGATAATCTCGAGCGGCATTCGGTCGTGTTTGTCATACTGGATTGTTAGCTACGTTACGTTCTTATGGTATATCTAAAAGGTTTTGTTTATGGGTCTCGGGTTTCATCAAAGAGTGTTTTTTATGAGTGACTGTCGACGGATTTTTTTCTAATACCTTCACTGCCAACGTCGGTGTGCCCATGACTCCATACTGTCTCCTACTCTCTTTCTCATTAACGATCTGCTGGACAGGCCAGAAATTCAATCTACAGCTTTGCCGATGACAGTACGCTGATTTTTTCATTTACTTTGAATGCTCGAACATCGGTTAGTCATGCAAATATCCAGCAGGAAGTCCAATTTAATAAAACGCTGGTAGAAATTCTAGCTTGGTATAACCAAGTGGCATTTAACGCTACAAAAACCCAGCATCATCACTCAAATTGCTGGTCATTAACTTAGGAGCAAATATGTCTTGACATGAACATGTCGCATGCATAACAAAGAAAGCTTCTCAAAAGCTGGAAATACTATTTCAAACCTGAAAGCTTTACACTCCACAACAACTGTGGACCAACCAACGATGGACTACTGCTTCCATGTTTGGAGCTCTGCTCCCAAACATACACTGCATTTGTTGGATTCTATTTAGAAGAGAGCTGTTCATCTGATTAGAGCCCCAGAACTCACAAGAAATCATGATACCTTGGAACCTTGAAGAACGGTTGGCGGCTTGTGTCTACATGAGCGTATGAGGTTCAGCTTGTTACTCCGCGTATAACGCTTTTCAAGCAGTCTTTTACATGGAGAACATCATCCCTTTGGAATAATTTGCCTAGGGCTGTGTTTCTCACCGAGTATAATTTACAGTGATTCAAGAACAACGTGAATCGCTTTTTCCGCACACATGCCGCTCCTCGAGCGCTTTAGAGACTTCCCTGTAGCACGTGTGCTAGACCCATAAGAAAAGAACCCATAAGAAAACATATTATGCAAGTATTTTTATGGAAAGTGTTCGATGGATGTAGCCCACTTAATTTCTGCCAGGGCGGGGCATGCTATTATTACATGTCGCGCTAATACATCAAATCCGTATAAGGTTTAGCTTGCTACTTCTCGTCGAACACTTTTTAAGCGGTCTTATATGGAGAATACAATCACCTTGGAATGATTTGCGCAGGGTTCTCTTTTCCACCGAGTGCAACTTACAGCAATTCAAGGTCAACGTGAGTCGTTTCTTCCACCCACGCATTGCTGCCGTCGCGCTTTAGAAATTTCCCTGCAGCACGTACGCTACGCCCATAAAAAAGAACATTTCTTCAAATGAGATATTTTTAATTTTATCTCCATCCTTCAATCCTATAAGTAGCTATTCTTATCTTATTCTCCCGAATAACACCTGTATGTGTGAACTTTATCTAAACTTTTACAAAACCATCGAACTCCTTGCTCATTACTTTTATTTTACCTAATTATCTATAAGGATTAAATACAGCAGGCCGTAAGTAGGTATTCTTATCTAATTCTCCTACGTAACACCTTAATATACGAACTCCTACGGAACTTTTACAAAACCTCCGAACTCCTTGTATTAACACTATGATCATTATTTATATTTCACCTGATTATGCCTAAGGATAAAGTACAGGCTGTCAGGTAGTAAAGACAAGAATGATTACGACTCAAATGGTATATGTTTGAACGAACTTTAACAATGAAAACATTTCACATTAATACACCTCGTGATGCTAATTTTGTTAAGTTTAAGGTGTCAATTGTTTTTCGAACATATCAGCTTGATTTTTTAAATATTAGTAAATATATAAAAAAATACAATATTTAACAGATAACAGAAGATTTTTTACGACAGGTGTTAGGTTTCTAATTTTTTCTTTAATGACTCGTGTAAATGTGTCTAAAAGGAATATATATATATATATATATATATATATATATATATATATATATATATATATATATATATATATATATATATATATATATATATATGTATATATATATATATATATATATATATATATATATATATATATATATATATATATATACATATATATTCCTTTTAGACACATTTACACGAGTCATTAAAGAAAAAATTAGAAACCTAACACCTGTCGTAAAAAATCTTCTGTTATCTGTTAAATATTGTATTTTTTTATATATTTACTAATATTTAAAAAATCAAGCTGATATGTTCGAAAAACAATTGACACCTAAACTTAACAAAATTAGCATCACGAGGTGTATTAATGTGAAATGTTTTCATTGTTAAAGTTCGTTCAAACATATACCATTTGAGTCGTAATCATTCTTGTCTTTACTACCTGACAGCCTGTACTTTATCCTTAGGCATAATCAGGTGAAATATAAATAATGATCATAGTGTTAATACAAGGGGTTCGGAGGTTTTGTAAAAGTTCCGTAGGAGTTCGTATATTAAGGTGTTACGTAGGAGAATTAGATAAGAATACCTACTTACGGCCTGCTGTATTTAATCCTTATAGATAATTAGGTAAAATAAAAGTAATGAGCAAGGAGTTCGATGGTTTTGTAAAAGTTTAGATAAAGTTCACACATACAGGTGTTATTCGGGAGAATAAGATAAGAATAGCTACTTATATTGAAGGATTGAGATAAAATTAAAAATATCTCATTTGAAGAAATGTTCTTTTTTATGGGCGTAGCGTACGTGCTGCAGGGAAATTTCTAAAGCGCGACGGCAGCAATGCGTGGGTGGAAGAAACGACTCACGTTGACCTTGAATTGCTGTAAGTTGCACTCGGTGGAAAAGAGAACCCTGCGCAAATCATTCCAAGGTGATGGTATTCTCCATATAAGACCACTTGAAAAGTGTTCGACGAGAAGTAGCAAGCTAAACCTTATACGGATTTGATGTATTAGCGCGACATGTAATAATAGCATGCCCCGCCCTGGCAGAAATTAAGTGGGCTACATCCATCGAACACTTTCCATAAAAATACTTGCATAATATGTTTTCTTATGGGTTCTTTTCTTATGGGTCTAGCACACGTGCTACAGGGAAGTCTCTAAAGCGCTCCAGGAGCGGCATGTGTGCGGAAAAAGCGATTCACGTTGTTCTTGAATCACTGTAAATTATACTCGGTGGGAAACACAGCCCTAGGCAAATTATTCCAAAGGGATGATGTTCTCCATGTAAAAGACTGCTTGAAAAGCGTTATACGCGGAGTAATAAGCTGAACCTCATACGCTCATGTATACACAAGCCGCCAACCGTTCTTCAAGGTTCCAAGGTATCATGATTTCTTGTGAGTTCTGGGGCTCTAATCAGATGAACAGCTCTCTTCTAAATAGAATCCAACAAATGCAGTGTATGTTTGGGAGCAGAGCTCCAAACATGGAAGCAGTAGTCCATCGTTGGTTGGTCCACAGTTGTTATGGAGTGTAAAGCTTTCAGGTTTGAAATAGTATTTCCAGCTTTTGAGAAGCTTTCTTTGTTATGCATGCGACATGTTCATGTCAAGACATATTTGCTCCTAAGTTAATGACCAGCAATTTGAGTGATGATGCTGGGTTTTTGTAGCGTTAAATGCCACTTGGTTATACCAAGCTAGAATTTCTACCAGCGTTTTATTAAATTGGACTTCCTGCTGGATATTTGCATGACTACCGATGTTCGAGCATTCAAAGTAAATGAAAAAATCAGCGTACTGTCATCGGCAAAGTCGATTGAATTTCTGGCCTATCCAGCAGATCCTAATGAGAAAGAGAGTAGGAGACAGTATGGAGTCATGGGGCACACCGACGTTGGCAGTGAAGGTATTAGAAAAAAATCCGTCGACAGTCACTCATAAAAAACACTCTTTGATGAAACCCGAGACCCATAAACAAAACCTTTTAGATATACCATAGAACGTAACGTAGCTAACAATCCAGTATGACAAACACGACCGAATGGCGCTCGAGATTATCCAAAATGTTCAGTTACGTTGTTCCGAACATGTGTTACATAAGCGAGAAGATCTCCTGTTGATCTTCGCTTACAAAAGCCATAATATTGTTAAATCCTTCTAGATGTTTTAAAAGATTGACAATCTTTTCCATAACCTTCGACAAGGTCTTTTTGCCATTTTTGTGTATCAGCTGAACTATAGGGCATCACCAACAGGAAAGAAATATTCCTTTTCTGTAGAATAGGTTGAAAATTCTACAGAAAAATGAAGTTTAAGCATTTTTTTAGTAATATAGTAGCAGAAGCTTTCTTGATGCTCCATTAACATATGTTCTATAATATGATGTCTAAAAACAATATCAGGCATCCTTGACTGCACTATGGGAATAGTTGGTGATGTTTTTTCTTGGAAATCGACAGTAAATGTGAAGTAAAGAGTTTAGCCAATAACTTCTTGACAGGTATTGTTGCAATAGTATTATCTGGCCGAGCGAGTGGTGGTATAGTGGAGTGCGTGAAATTTTGACTAATGGCCTTAGCGACTGACCAAAATAACTTGGAAGTGTTGGGCCAGGCAAGAAGTTTGTTTTTAATTCATTGCTTCTGTGCCTCCTTGGTTTCGTCGATAATTTCTGTGCATCTGTTTCGGGCATGAACAAAGATGTTACGATTTATGACGTTAGGATTTGTGATGCCATTGTCAGTAGGCGTCCAAGAAATGTCTATTAAATATTTCAAGAACAGAATGTCAGTACATTGGATTTCACTGTATTATTTAAAATATTGGTTCCCAACCAATGGTTCGCAAGAACTAAAATATGGTCTGCGAAAGATTTAAAATTTCAAACTTTTATTCATTCTGAATTATTAATCCCTTGTTACGCGGGCGGTGCAGCACCCCGCGCCGGTGAATAGTGGTGAGCGCGGGTGGCCAGGGAAAGGGCAAGTGATCGACGTCACACCCTGGCACGAGCCGGTCAGTCACTCATATGCTTTCTTCTGTCTTATCAATCTATGACATGTAAAAGAGGGAAGTACACATTTTACTACTTTAAACTTTTTAAATCAAAACTAGGTATTACAAAAGGGAATATAGGCCTGAGTATACCTATGTATGTGTGTAGGTATTACAAAAAGTTCGCAACAGTTAGGTACATCTGGTTGACTACCTAATTAGAATATCACATTACATAGCGATATGCAATTAAAATAAAGATAGTAAAAGTATATTTATTTAGTAATATTATTTATTTATTTTATTATGAAAAATACATTATTTTTACTCTTTTGCTTGTTCAGTTGCATCTCTGTTTTATTTTCAGAAAATACGACAATAGTTACATTAAATTTGGATTTATTTCGATATAAAGTAATTGCGAAATAAAACCACACTGCATTTATATGCGCAACCGTTCTCGAGAACGATGCCTTGAAGCCAGCGAAATTAAAACGCCACCTAGAAACGGTCTATCCTAATTTCTCTGACCGACCTCCACAATTCTTTGAAGAAAATTAGAGAATCCCAAAAAAATGGAACTCGGGCCTAGTGGTACAAGGTTTGCGTCATCGGAGAAAACATTAGTAGCGTCGTTTGAGATATCGAAATTGATAGCGCAATCAAAAAAGCCTCACCCAATAGGAGAAACACTCGTGAAACCTTGTTTGATCAAAGCTGACGAAGAAGTTTTTGAGTTAGAAGCCAAAAAAAATACAAGAAATACCGCATTTCTAATTGTTGTCAGTTACTCGTGTTTGTGTGCTACATAATCAAAGAAGATTTCACGGGAACTGGAAACGACGTCAAAAGGCAGAATATTTTCAGAAACATAACATGATTTTTTAAATATTAGTAAATATATAAAAAAATACAATATTTAACAGATAACAGAAGATTTTTTACGACAGGTGTTAGGTTTCTAATTTTTTCTTTAATGACTCGTGTAAATGTGTCTAAAAGGAATATATATATATATATATATATATATATATATATATATATATATATATATATATATATATATATATATATATATATATATATATATATATATATATATATATATATATACATATAATCGATATATATATGCAAGGATATTTTTTTTGTGGGATCATTTGAAAACCAAAGTTTACCGAAGTCGACCTGAAACTGTAGAAGATTTACAACAAAGAATTCAATATGAAGTAGCAAAGATGACCCCGGATTATCTGCAAAACTCTGTTCAGGATGATTATGACAGATTGGCTCGTTGTTAACGGTAGACATTTTGAGCAATTGTTACCTTAAAAATAAACCTAGAGTATTTATTAATAGTTTTTTCAAAAAATCAAGATTACGTAATTTCTTCGAACTGATAGTACAAATCATTTTGTTGTCAACGTCAGCATGTGCATCGTATAACACCCTATAACTTTTATTCAGACATTCTTTTGGTACACTGATTAATAAATGCTATGGAATCATTATTTCATACATATGGGGCTGTATATATATATATATATATATATATATATATATATATATATATATATATATATATATATATATATATATATATATATATATATATATATATATATATATATATATATATATATATATATATATATATATATATATATATATATATATATATATATATATATATATATATATATATATATATATATATATATATATATATATATATATATATATATATATATATATATATATATATGCAACATGTGGCCGAGCGTTGTTATTTTGAAAAATCACTTTGTCGTGTCATATTGCGGTCGTTTTTTCTTCAACACTCGGTTTCATTGCATTAATAGTTGTCAACGTTCCCCAGTAGTAGTTTCGTTGGGTTGGAGCAGCTCGTAATACACTACACCCAGCTGATCCCAGCAGATACACAGCATAAGCTTAGAGCCATGAATATTCGGCTTTGGCGACGATGTTGATGGTTTATCGCGCTTCACCAATGATTTTTGCGTTTTGTATTATCGTAGCGTATCCATTTTTTATCACCAGTTATGATATGTGGTAAAAAACCTTTCCGATTTTTTCGTTGAAGTGTTGTTCACAGGTGAAATGTCGCCTTTCAAGGTCTCTCTGTTTCATTTTATGGAGCACTCAATTTCCTTGCTTTTGAATCATTCTCAGTGCATGTATGGGTTTGAAAATGGTTGTGCGATCAACTCCTAATGATTCTGCAAGTTCTTTTTCCATTTGGTACGGGTTATCATCGAGTAATGCGTCCAGTTCTTCATCTTTAAACTTTTTCGGCCGGCCTGGACGTTCTTTGTTTTGTGTCGAAATCACCATGTTTAAAGTGTAGGAACAGTATTTGCATGTTTTTATCGATGGAACATAATCATCATAAATTTTCGATAGCAGTCGATGGTTTTCAGCAGCGCTTTTCTTCGTATTAAACAAGAATAGTAACGCATCCCGCAAAGGGTGTTTTGTTGGTACGTAATTCGATATATTCAATGCTTAAAAAAAATATATTGTTTACATTTCGGCGAAATAACATATATTAAAAACTAAAGTCTAATGATTGTACTTCACCATGAACAACAGTATATCCCGATGCGATATAATACAAATTACGCCCTCTCTCATTCATGGGCAACCCAATATATAAACCAGAATGGTGGAGTACTCTTCTCTATTTCTGATGAGAACAGACAGCCGCTAGAGGACTTAACGATAAGCTTCTATAGGTTCTGATACAAAAAAAAATAAATTAATCGAACCGTTTTCTCAAAAAAGAGGAGTCATCTGATACAGAAGTAGGTCCAAACTGAACGAATGAGTGGGAGAAGGTGCATTTAGCCGACTAGCATCTCTGGGCGTTCATGCATCTTTTTCAGGGCCGAAATATATGCCATCTTTGTGTGTGGTTAGAAAATATGGAAATGAAACTAATCGCGAAGGATAGTACTTATATAAATATATACGGACAGTAGAGCTGTTTTAATGTCCTTAAAATAGGAGAAACTCAATAGATTAGTGCAAGGACCTGGTAGCCAACTTAGCGTGTAAAAACAATCTCTACTTTTCATCTAAGTACCTGGTTCATTAACATGAGATAGCAGCCACACTAGTTTAACAAGTTGCTCTAGTAAGCCCCGCGGGACCTAACCTGTTGGAAAAACTCCCCCCAATATGGGCGGTCTGATGACTGCAGATCTGCCGATTAATAAATTCGCCAGAGTTCAAGTAAGTTCGCAGAATCCCATAAGTAAACCTAACCTTGAGTACATTTGGTCTTCGCTGAAATGAAGCGGGGAAAGTCTGAAGATTGTGAGTAGAAATCCTTGGTGGACGCTTCCGTCTGAATGAGCACCTTGCGTTGTTATGGTCAGACTTGGCCTTCGAGGAAAAAATTAGAAATAATTGCTTTCGGACAAAAATCGAAATACCATAGTTTTGTGTTTCGTTTTCAAACAATATATTTTTCAAATAAATTAAATTACCTTTTGTTTACCTGGAACATAACCTTCGTTTTTGTCAAATATTTAATTGTTCTTCCTGATAAAATGTAGGAAATTAGTTTATGGATTCTCCCTCGTATTTTCCAGTTGATGAATAGATGGGAACACTTAGTTTTCTTGGATATATTAGTAAATTAAATCCTATTTAGGTAAATATTTGTTTATTGATAACTGAAGGCGAAATTGTCAAATGTTTGAAGAACATGCGATTGCGCAAGGATGTTTTACGCCTACTTTAGTTGAATTTAGCCGGTATTTTTACGTTCATCGTACTAGATTTGGCTGTTCTCACTTCTAGGATTCGGTATGAATAAGATATAACCCTCGAGTTTCTGTCAGGTATTGTAGGTTGTGACGCACACTGGCGTTGTCAATAATCTTTTAATTAATTTAGTAAATTTTAGTTTGTTAATTACGTAGGGTTGGTATGAGATGCAGAAGAAAAATAGTTATGAAAGGGGGAGAGTGGTATTTAAAAAAAGGTGGTTTTTAACTTTCTATTTTTGCCACTACAATTTTGAGAAGCATTTCAGTTTTCTGTAGAGTTTTTAAAGGGTCAACGTGCCGATTAGTGAAAACTGAATTTTCTAATTTTGGATAAGATACTTGGCCAGCCCTATATTGGCGATTTATTTTTCTTCTCATTCGTATAGAAGAGCTTAGGAAGAACCTAGTCTGTACACGAGGTGAGTAGCCATTTTATGGATCTTTTCTTTTGGCTATATCAGTTGGATTCTGTCAGAGAATTTTCTGGGCCTGGACATTGCGGTCAGGATATATACTGGATTATAATATCTTAAGCAAGGATGTTTTTTTGTTTCAAGGTTTTTTTTTTTTTGTACGTATATAATTCTGGTTTTCCTATTGGAATTTTGGTATTGTTCGTCCCACGTGCAAGCCAATTCCAATCCAAAAAGGGTGCCTTACCACGTCCTGGTAGAAGTTACTATTTTTGATCTCCAAAGCTA
This sequence comes from Pachyrhynchus sulphureomaculatus, assembly GCA_019049505.1. Classification (NCBI taxonomy): domain Eukaryota; kingdom Metazoa; phylum Arthropoda; class Insecta; order Coleoptera; family Curculionidae; genus Pachyrhynchus; species Pachyrhynchus sulphureomaculatus. The sequence goes on from CM032456.1 coordinate 135,385,204, forward strand.
CAAACACTAAGAGAGAACTTAAGACCGATATTTAGCTCAAGTCATAATTACGAGACCTCCTGTAGTTCGGAACCTTTGTAGATCTAACACTTTGATATTGTATTGTTTTTCTATTGTTGCGGATATACTTTTCAGAACGTTATCATATGTGAGCACTATGTAGCGCATTTGGGTAAAATCTAGTTCTTGGTCAGAGAACATTCAGACCTAAGAGTATGAGTTTTGTATTGATAGCAATATTTGAGTAATCAGAAAATTTCACCTACTGCTTAACCAACTTATCTGGTAAGCAAATAACAAATTTCGATTTTGTTAATGAATAAATTGTAGGATTAGTCGTGTAACGACTAAGTACTTTTCCAACGCCTTTGCAAGAAGTGCTCGACTCTTTGGTGACAATTATCAATTATATAAAATCTAGTATCTCTCTCTTTCTCAATACTCGTCTGTTGAAGGAACTATGCAAAAACATGAACTCTGATCATGAAGTTCTTCTTTTCTACACTGTTATTGGTGGCTATCAAAAGGAAATGTTGGTGGCCTAGTGTTTGAATTGAACAACGAAATAAAACAGTTCTTAGAAATTAAAGGAAAACGTCAGTTTATTACACACTTTAATGATAAGACCTGGATTCAAATAGTAGCTTATTTATGATATCTTAGATCAGCTAAACAAGTTAAATTTGAAACTGCAGGGTAAGGAACGCACATTATTTACTTCAAAGTTAATATCCAAGCGTTCGTATTAAAGCTGCAAAACTGGCGCCCTAAAGTAAATCTTGGAAACTTTACCAGGTTCGAACACCTTTGCACCAAGACTAAAAAATCGGACACGAGAATTGTAGATAATCCAAAAGAGGAAATTAATAACGACCTTCAAGCCTTTGAATCTGAAATATAACGTTATTTCCCTGAGTTCTCTGAACAAGAAGCTGCATTAGTACGAAACCCATTTCATATATTTTTGGATGATACCGACATTCCCGACGAAGTGCAGCATGAATTTTTAGAGCTCCTCAACGCATAATTTATTTCAGAAAAAATCGTTATTTCAGTTTTGGTGTGCCATGCGTCATTCGTATAAAGTTTTCATACTTTGTTTTCGAATATTAGTGCCATTTGCTTCTACTTACCTCTGCGAAACTGGATTTTCAACTTTTCTGCAGATCAAGACAAAAGCCAGGAATAAGCTGCATGTTCAAGATGACATGAGACTGGCTTTGATAAAATATCAACCAAGAATTTTAACACAGCAGATGAAAACTCAATCATCACATTAATCATTAATACTTAATAATTAATACTTTATCAAAAATATCACTATTAAGTCCTAAAACATATTTTTTCAAACCCTTTATTTTTTGTTTTGTTGATTCAATATGGCGGATGGGAAAGGGGGTAGCGCACATTAAAAAAAATTAGAAAGGGTCACAATTAAAAAGTTTGGTAACCACTGATCTCAATAGTGATACGCGAAATCGTCCAACTGTTGTTTACGTATCAACGCGTATAGAAATAAAAATCCTCTTAAAAATGCCAATTTCCAGGTGAGATATCTAAAAAAACTATGGATTTTTAGCTTCGTGCCCAGGAAAACTTTTGTTCTACTCCTCAAAAACTATATTTTCCCGAAGTTTGAACAAATTTGACCTAGAGCCATTATGCATAAGGATACCGCATGGTCCTTCCTGAATAAATCATTCCTTTTTTATAACAATTGCCGCCCAAGTAAAAATTGAAAGTAAGAACTCGCATTAGGGTCAAAGATGCTTCCGACAGTAGATGGTACTAGGAGAAGGAAGCAGAGGCTTTTATATGATTATGTGTCGTTCGGCAATCACGAGAGCTAGACTAACTCATCTGGAATCTCTAATAAGTCTGGATCAGGAGGATACTAAAGAAATTCAACTTGGAAAGTTGATTTCCTGTTTAAAAAATATTAACCCCAGAACAAGGCCAGTGTAGTATGGACTCGTAAGAAGCCTAAATGGTGCAGGAATTAAGCCATATGCTAGTAATATATCTATCTATCTATATATCTATCTATCTATCTATCTTCACAGTTATATTGAATAAAATCCACAGATATGAACTATGGTTTTTGTTTACTTTACGCCTTTACATTTGCATCGAAACATTTACGTTTTTACAGAGATAAAACACAACTTAGAAGATTGCTAGTTGTCGCTCGGTGGAACAAGCTTAGACGTTTATATTAACTTAATTTAATGTTAATTGGTGAAGTAATTCTGTAATAATTGCCTGGTTTTTATGGTGTGAAAATTACAAGAGGGGCAAAATTTAATTTCAAAGTTCACATTGAGAATCGCTAAAAATAAAGTAAAAAAGCTACCTTTTATCCCTCGTTTCTCCTATTTAGAAATTTTTTCTTAAAGAGAAAACTTATTTATCTTTTCAGTATAGTTTATTTGCATACTAGTTATGTATATCCTTTAACTCAAAGCGACGAAATAGAGAGATAGGTGCATTTACTGAGCATAGAGCTATTCAACTTTTACCTTCAGGTTGAAATTTAATTTGTTATCGTCAAAGCCAGATACCAGTCTATTGTGTTTGCTGTCAGAAAGTTAGAAATGATTAACCAAGGAATATAATTTTAACTTTTGTCGTTATTTAGCAAGCAAATTTAGTCAAGTCTGAGTTTCTTTTAATGATACAAGTTCACTCGGCTTATTAGCCAAGATGTTTAACCAAGTTTGCAAGGAGAGAACAGGTTTTGTATGGCTAGTATATATCTCATTTTAGTGTTTCGTACGGAACACTTATGGGATCACTTCGGTATCCGTCTGTCCGACTGTCTGTGTGCTCGTCTGTCACGCAATTTTCGCCGAAACTATTTGACACAGACTGTCGAAATTTTACACAAATATAGGAATTGATGGTCCAATCAGAGCTATGTAGTTTTGAATGTTAAATTTTAACTTAAGAAGTTAGTTTTAGGGAGTGACATAGGTAGTGAAAAAAAAAATTGTAAGGTCATCGAGTGGGGTATCAAATAAAAGCTTGTAAAAAACAGGAGTTCAAAAATATATACGATACTTGCGCGCACTTTTCTTTGTGTTATTTTTAAAAAAATACTCAAAAAGCCCTGTCTGTCTGAAATATTCGCCATAAGATGTAGATTGAACGAGAATTATCACACACCTTTGATAATTTTTTGGTATATACTAAAAAAAGGGTCAAGGTCATCAGTTTTCAATGAAGATCGGAAACAAACATTGTTGAAAACTTATTTGAGATGTGTTTTGTTAAGTCATTGATCATTGTACACCTTCGTAATTTTTTATTTTAAAAGCGATCAACGACTTGCACTTGGCCCGTTTTTTTTTTATATAAACGATTTGCTCCGAAAAACAACAACCCAATTTATAGATTTACTAAAAATAGTATACTGATTTCTTCATATGCTGGGGTTCCAGTCGATGCAAATGTCTTCAGACAAAAAGATTTTTTGAAACTTAATGAACAACAAATTTTGTCTTTGGATGATATGAGACCAAAAGCTGGTATACGTTTTTACTACAATTATCAATATTATTGCTACAAATTCTGAAATATAAAGTAAACTACAAATGATTGTAAGAAGTACACAAGATTTTTTTACCGTTTACCGTTCACCTCCTTGGCTGAAATATTATTACCCTCTTAGATGGATATCGGCGAGTATGTCATAATACCCGTCAACGTTTTCCAATTGCCGAAATATACATTTGTACTACTTGGCATTTTTTACACAACGCGGTAGTACTACCAAAGGCGTTATTGCATTTCTGCAACAACTACTACCTATGTATGTGTCCAAGGCAAATATACCTAAATAAATTATTAAATAAGTACACTGACCTGCCGGAACTGAATCCCAGAATCCCCAACACTTTATGCCGGCACGATAGCCACGGAGCTAGAGCCGCCACGATTAAGTCATCATTCTCTCTTTATAATAGACTGGATTATTATAAGTTATGCTATGTTAATGCTACTGTTAACCAGTTATAAACATATAAGCGTGCCCACAAACGTAATTATTTATGTAAAAGAGACTTTATTTTATCCTGTGCGTGTGTTATAACACTTTGTTATGGTTTTAATATTTCATACATTATTTGTTAAACAACGAAGTTCAGTTGTGCAAAGTGTAAAATGCTATAAATAAATATAAAAAATCTCCAGCAGTATTAATCCGCAAATACGCACTTTCTAATTTTCGAGTTAAATAAAAAAAATAGAAGTCATTTAATATGGAAAAACTAAAAAGTGTCTTATTTTTTTCTTTTTTCCTTAGGAAAGGAAATATTGCTCTCTGCATCTATGAAATGAATAAAATAATAATAACCGGCCAAGTGCAAGTCGGACTTGCGCAATTAGTGTTCTGTACGTTGATGGCTTTTAAGGGGTTACATATACCTAGAATTTTCAAAAATTCGATTCTTATTTTCTATATTTCTAAGAATTATTTAAAAAAAAATTTAAGAAAATTCAATTCCATTGGAAAAGTTATAGCATTAAATGTGACGTGGCGTCGGATTGGGACCACTAGCTATCTCAACGCACTGTCTGCAATATTACTCAGTCAATTTTTAATATTTTTAACTTTTTTTTTTAAATCTTAATAATTACTTTTTCTACAAAATGTCGAGAGTTTTTTTTTTAAATGTTTCTAATATACAATTTTTTATAAATAATGAAGCATAATTTTTTTGGTCGAAAATTACATACTAAAGTTTAAAACACCGTAAATTTTATATTTTTGAAAAAAAAACCCTTCAACAATTTTTAACTACTACATTAATTTACAAGATCCATTTTTATTTTTGCAGATTGAATTATTTTTTGAGAAGTTATCTTGCAGACAAGGAGGCTTCATAGTTTTCAGCAGTGGTCCATTTAACCCGATAAAAAATAGTGTTAACATTTAAAACATATTTTTTAAAAAATTCTTATAGTTTAAAGTACAATGAAAATATATAATCGCATTATTCACTTAATAAACTGTAAAATATTTTTTTTTTTAAATAGACATAATTTTTGCAGCGCCCAGGCTCCCTTAAAATAAAAATTTTTGTTACGAAGGTATAAAATGATCAATGTCCTCACAAAATACACCCCAAATGAGTTTTCAACAAAGTTTTTTTCCGATCTTTACTGAAAACTGATGACCTTTTTATACCAGATAAATTATTAAAGGTAATGCACTCGTGATAATTTTCGGTAAACCTAAACCTTGTGGAGAATATTCCAGAATTTTTTCAAAATTTTTTGACCAATACTTTTCGAGATAAGGGGGGGAAAGCGATTTCTAGCATTTTTTTTTTAAATAATACAAAGAAAAGTGTGCGCAAGTATTACATTATATGTATTTTTAAACTTGTATTTTTACAAGCTTTCAGTTGACATACCATTCGATAAACTGGTAGTTTTTTTTTTAACTTCCACTTTTACCCCTCAAAACTAACTCCTCAATTCAAAAATATAACTTTCAAAACTACACGGCTCTGATGAGGTCATTAATTCCTATAGTAGTGCCAAATTTCAACTTCTTCAAATAGTTTCGGAGAAAATGGGGTGTGACAGGCGGACAGACAAATCTTATAAGTATTTCGTACGAAACATTAATATCAAAATATAATATAATCTTTTACTTCCTTTGTATTCGTGAAAAAATCATACTCGGTTTTTGCACGTTTTCGCATTTCAGGGTCTGCTTGAGCTTGAAATTTAATTACCCAAATATTAAATTAAGGAAAGTGTTTGTGTGGGCATATTTATCACACAAGTTGTACACATTACCAGCCTTTAATTTTTCTTAATTGTTAATATGGCTAAGTGAATGTATGTGCTGAAAATATATAAATGGAATTTTCGCTAGAATTCCAGTTATATTAAAAAAAGTATTAATGTAATTTTATATTTATTGAAATTTACAGTTTGTCAAGTAGGAACGTGTCCGCGATAATTCATTTTTGGTATATGTGATTCTAGTGATTCGACAAAAAATTGGTAGAGGGAACGTTTATCTACGAAGCATTTTAGTAAAAGTATCAGTCAATTCCGAACTTTCGCCGAAATCACGTAAAATCCAAAATGAGCCACTTGTTCGTGCGTCGGTTCCAGGCAGTCTTTCTTTGTTCTCATCCAAAATGACATTAAAATGACACATTCTGCGGCTGCTAAAAATATTAAGACGTCGGTATCGTTTGTGACGAAGTGGTAAATCATTTTAGCGTGACGACTTGCCAAAACCTGGCTCGGGAGGCACCAGTCACTCTGAATGTCTAAAAAGGAATTGTGTCTTTGTTTTCACGGAACTCGAAATTGACGCTGCGTCAAGGAGCGGTAAAGTTAAAAAAATCGAGTTTGAATGTGTCCCATAAGACCATTTGACAACATCTTCGTGCTCATGATGTCAAATTCTGAAGCACGTTGAGGAAACCTTTATTGGGTGAAACTTGCGTCGCGAAGCGGCTCATGAAGATGCTAGAGTGCCCCTCACAATCGTAGGACGCCAACCCTATTAAAAACGTTTGGTTTCTTTCTAAAAAGAAAGCTAAGAGGAAATACTCTGGGAATTTTGACTAAGTTGTCGCGGGAGATTCGATAAATTTGCAGAATATGCAGAAAAACTCGTCGACAGCATGCCTCGAAGATGCCAGGCGATTTTTGATGCAGACGGCCATTGGACAACTTACTAAGGTAATTGTGTCGTTGTTAGCACACCAAAGAATACACTGATGGCAAAAAATGTTTTCGAAACACATTTTTTCAAGAATACAAGCGGTCACGCTCTTACTTGACAGACTGTAAGCAATATAAGTAGTATTCAAAAGTAAAATTTTTATTGTGTGTTTTTTAATTCTACTAGAAAACAATTTTACCATTAGGATACATACTTTTAAACAATCGTTTACTATGACTATTTTTTAAATAAATATTTGCTGAATTTGCATTTCCCTTAATGTGTAAAGCCTCATATATATTTAATACTTTCTGTATTTTTATACATGTACCTACGGTACAGAAACTGTAATGAAGTAATCTATTATTGAAGAACCTTTGTTGCTTTTAATTAATTACAGTGATCAACTATTGCGTTGCAAAACTAACTTACTTTGACCTGTAACAAATAAAAGGAAATAGAGGTCTATTTATTTTTTTATTTTTATTATCCAGTTAGTTGACGACATCACTAAAACTAAAAAGAAGCAACAACAAAATTGGCAAAGTAATTTACCCAGTACTTGCTCTAAAAAACACCTAATTTGACTGTTCCACCCTTATTTGATCCAAGCACTAAAACTCATTACGTCGCAGATAAACTACTTTATATTAAAACATTAATATTAAAAATATCAGTTATCTTAACCAAATATATGAAAAAACTGTATTTCAACTATTCACTATTTAACGACTTCAACATCTTGCAACTCATTTTCCTGTTAAAATTGAAAGTAATTAAATGAATTTTCAATTAGTCAACTCTTTTGCCAATTACCATTATATCGGCTATGTCCGGAAAAATAAAGGCAGTATATATAGTATATACTATAATATATATATATATATATATATATATATATATATATATATATATATATATATATGTATAAATAAATATATATATATATATATATATATATATATATATATATATACATATATACATCTTCAACAGTCAGATATACAAATAAACAGGTGGAGCGCCCATGGGATCTTTCCTTTCTGATGTATTTTGAAGCAGAGGCCCTTAAAAACTCACCACTCAAACCAAAACTCTGGAAACGATATGTTGATGACATCTTTATAATTTGGGCTCATGGACGAAATGAATTAGACAACTTCCTTACCTTTTTAAATAGAATTTATCACCGGATACAGTTCACTTTTGAAGTAGAAGAAGAAAAGAGCTTCCCCTTCCTTGATGTGTTTATAACTGGGAAAAACAACGGTAAACACTTCAATACTCAACAACTGCCCAGGGCTGTGTTTCCCAGTACAATTTACAACGATTCAAGAAAAACGTGAATCGCTTTTTCCGCACACATGCTGCTCTTGAAACGCTTTAGGGACTTCCTTGTAGCATGCGTGCTAGACCCATAAAAAAAAACTCAGTGTGCCGGAAGCCCACCCATACCAACAACGATGACTCACACCACCATCCATCCCAAATACAGTCGGTAGCCAACACCCTCATATCGAGATCATACCGGCTCACCGAGCCAGACACAAGACAGCAAGAAATTATACAAATTACTAGGGCACTCAAGAAAAACGGATATAAAGATCTGTCCATACGGAGAGCATTAGAAAGGCAGCGCCAACCACAGACAAGGACAGAAGAACGGGACCTCAACCAAGGCAGAGTCCTGTTACCGTATGTGAAAGAAGTTACAGATAGGATTGGAATAGTCCTAAGAAAACACAACATAGGTACAGCATACAAACCACAAAACACTCTGGCCGAAATCTTGGGTAGCCCCAAAGGCAAAAGTAAACTAGAAAACCATGGAGTTTAGAGTATCGCATGCGGAGACTGTTCACAAATTGCACATAGGGTAAACAAACAGAAGAATCTTCACCCGGATCCAAGAACATAAAATAAGTATCAAAACAACTTTAGTTCCTTTTCAGCACCATCATGATACTACTCACAACATAAATTTTGAAGGGTCTAAACAAATAGCCCCGATTTCGCACTATAAAACAGGCATAGTCAGAGAAGCCTTGGAAATCGAAAAGAATGGACAACTAAATTAGCGGGATGATGTACTGAATATCTCCACTACATGTAAGGGTCTCCTAGCTACACCAAGGGATTACCAAGACATCGAGAAGGCAACAGTCCCTCACAATGCCAGAACCCGTAATTACCACTGATATGGGCACCCAGCCGGCAAACATCGAAGCCCGGAGGAACACTCCCGACCCCCCCCCCCCCCCACCTACAACCTGCGTAGATGCCGACCTATAAAAGACGGCGGTCACATTTCGGTCTCTCGAAATGTGCAAATTCATTGTTAGACGAACGGTTGAAACTATCTATCTAAACTATACTACTACTACTATATCTATATATATATATATATATATATATATATATATATATATATATATATATATATATATATATATATAAACTCCTGGACAAAATTAACGCAACAATCTGAAAATTAATTTATCTTTTTCTTATGTCAGTTTTAAAGTTTATCGAGTATTTGAATATTAGGCTATGCATATTTTGTTTCTTTGTTTATGACAGAAATTAAAACAATTCGTTGAGATTTATAGTTTTAAAGAATTTTTTAGGAGATAAACAATTTTCTGTAATAATGCGATAGATTTTCTTTAAAAGCAAGCTTATAAATTGTTCCCTTTTTCAAAGTAATACGTTTTTGTGGTAGACTGTTTTATTTTTGACCCCGAAGAATTAGAAAAATGAATCGAACAAGGTATTTAACTGAACACGAGGTAGTGCGAGCCTCAGTTTTATTGGACGAGGGATATTGTCAGAGTTATGTTGCCAATTTGTTAGGCAAACATCGTTCCACAATAAGTCGTATGGTAAGACTCTTAAATGAAGTAGGAACTTATTCTAGAAGGCTAGGGCAAGGTCGAAAACGAGCACTAGCGACCTAGATGAACGTTTTATAAGACAATATGCTTTAAGAAACAGGGCTGTCACTAGTTCTATAATAAGAAACGAACCCCAAGCTGTTCGCAATGTCACAATTTCTTCTAAAATAGTTAAAAGACGATTAAATGAAGCTGGATTAAAGAGTAGGAGACCAGCCACTGCGCCCTTGCTTACTAGAGAAAACAGAGTTGCCAGGTTACGTTTTGCTCGAAATCACGAAAACTGGTCTGTGGATGATTGGAAACAAGTTTTCTTCACAGATGAAACTAGGGTTAGTCTAAAACATCCAGATGGTCGTGAGCGAGTATGGCGAAGACCAGGAGAGAGGTCTGCTTCTTGCAATATCTCTGCAAGGATTCCATTCGGCGGTGGCTCTGTTATGTTCTGGGGTGGCATCTGCTTTGATGCTCGCTCAGAGTTAGTTCCTGTCCGTACGAGATCCATGAATGCTGACTACTATCTTGAGAATATTGTAATAGAACATGTGATGCCTTTCGGTCATTTTGTGGGGCCCAATTTCCTGTTTATGCAAGACAACGCTCGACCTCACGTGGCTAGAGAGGTACTTGATTATCTTAATTAAGTTGATATACCGATTATGCAATGGCCACCAAAAAGCCCGGATCTGAATCCGATAGAACATGTATGGGATGACTTTAAGAAAAATGTGAAACGTCACGCACCTAGAAACCCGAGGTAACTTGAAAATGCAGTTATCACAGAATGGGAGCAAATTCCTCAAGATTTTATCCAAAATTTAATTAGAAGCATGCCTGGGTGCATAAACGATGTCATTCGAAATAGAGTAGGTCTTAAGAATAATTTTAATTCGAATCTTATAGAGAAAATTGGTAGCTAATTCACTTTTAAAGTATCCGAATAAGTTTTTTCTAACTTTTAGTGTAACCAATGTCCATCAAAAATTATTAAAATTAATTCATTATAGAGATTTGTATGATTTAATATATTGTTGCGTTAATTTTGTCCAGGAGTGTATATATGTATGCATGTAATACATTAAAATTCCTGGTTTCAATCCGTTCGTCTAACAATGAATTTGCATTTGCAGTGCAAATTGATTGTTAGATGAACCGATTGAAAACCGGAATTTTGATGTATTACATTCCACCATCTGTGGAAACCTCTATTGTAACATATATATATATATATATATATATATATATATATATATATATATATATATATATATATATAATATATATATATATATATATATATATATATATATATATATATATATATATTTTCAATTTCTTGGGCTTTATGGTTCTTTTGTTTTAAGGATAGAGAAATTACATCATGTTCTAGTTAGAATTTATTGAAAACGTTTCGCCCGATTTTCAGGCTTCTTCAGTTCATCTAAACTAGAACATGATGTAATTTCTCTATCCTTAAAACAAAAGAACCATAAAGCCCAAGAAATTGAAAAAATATATATTCAATATTCCAAGGTTCAAGAAAGAATTCAATCCAATATATATATATATATATATATATATATATATATATATATATATATATATATATGTATATATATATATATATATATATATATATATATATATATATATATATATATATATATATATATATATATTATGAAAACTAGTTGAGGAACTCGGCAAAAATGGGCATCAACAGATGTTCATACTATATTCATTTAGCCAATATTTCGGTCCTAGGTTGGGACCTTCATCAGGGCACAAACTGAAAAAGAAATAACGAAGCAACCAATAAAGAAAATTAGGCATACAGACTTGGTGTTATGAAGTCAAGTTTTTTAATTATTAATTCTAATTATTAATTTCTGATTTGATTTCAATCTTACAATTATTCATATGTAACTATTTCAATTCAACAGTATTATTATTTTAAACAATCACAAATTATTATTATTATTATTAAAAAATGTCAACAAAACTCACTTGTAGTATGAAATTTAATCTAACAAAAATGACCATCAAAAACAATCGCCATAGTAAAAACCAACACTGAATTAAAACAACCACTATTCACTAACAATTTAACATAAAAACATGGCATTTACAGCAGGGATGCCATTGATAACGTTGGATGCTGAAATTCAAAACTAATTAACCACCTGCCATCTTAAAGAAAAATGAAAAGTGACAACTTTGACAGGGCGCTGACAAAGGACGACCACCTGACAGATGTAAGGGATCACTCACAAAGAAATAAAAGGAAAGGTCAAACGACCAGGAAAAGACCGGTTTAAGTACGAAATTAAGTGCTACGTCATATAGTAAAATTTTGGTATGAAAGGAAGGGATATCTAATGGGAAGGCAAATTTACGCTGTATGACCATTGAGAAAACATATAAAGGAACCAATTTTGATTTCATCTGGGGGAAGTAGAGCAAGGAAGAAGGAAGGCAATGATTGGAAAGGATTTTTCATTAATATATATATTTTTCAATTTATTATTATAATTATTGTTATATTAATGTTATCTCAATAGGAATGTAAATTATGAAGAAATTGCGGGGAACCAAGAAAAACATATACCCAAACAGGATGGTAACCAAAGGGGAAAAATGCAAAAGGACAGAGTTTTCAAATACCGAAACGAAAGTTATTATGAGGAGTGTGACGACCCAGAGACGTTATGCAAGGGAAGACGGTCACAAGAGAGAAGATAGCTGTATATGCTGCTCAAGCCGTCAAGATCAGTTCTTTTATTGATATTTTGGGGATTTTCGTTGATATAGCACATCTCAAGAAATTCTCTTTTAAGAAGGTTTTTTTGGAAATGAAGGATTTTTGGTTCTCTGAAATTAAAGGAATGCCCATTATCAACGAAGTGAGTTGCCAGTGCACATCTTTGTGGATGGCATCTGGTGTCGCTTTTATGTAATGCGATGCGACGGTTGAGACATTGTGATGTCTGGCCAATATATACAGCAGGACAGTTAAGACAGGAAACGGAATAGACTACATCTGACATGGAAAGAATAGGTAGAGAAGATTTCAATTTGCTGAAAATACGCTTATTTTTATAGAAATAATACTTGGCAATCTTGACATTGGGAATGACGCGCAAAATATGAACCAATTTTGAAGTAAGACCAGGTATAAATGGCAAAGAGAGCAAGGAGGGACTTATTTCCGTATGGCTAGCAGGGGGTAACTGGGGTGGAAGGGGGGAAGGGGATGAGCGTAAAGGGGGAGGTTCTGGTAAAATGTCATTAGAAAGGAAGAGCTTGTCGACTTCGTCCTTGGTCTTGAGCAGGAACCTCTCTTTGAATTTCAGCATCCAACGTTATCAATGGCATCCCTGCTGTAAATGCTATGTTTTTATGTTAAATTGTTAGTGAATAGTGGTTGTTTTAATTCAGTGTTGGTTTTTACTATGGCGATTGTTTTTGATGGTCATTTTTGTTAGATTAAATTTCATACTACAAGTGAGTTATGTTGACATTTTTTAATAATAATAATAATAATTTGTGATTGTTTAAAATAATAATACTGTTGAATTGAAATAGTTACATATGAATAATTGTAAGATTGAAATCAAATCAGAAATTAATAATTAGAATTAATAATTAAAAAACTTGACTTCATAACACCAAGTCTGTATGCCTAATTTTCTTTATTGGTTGCTTCGTTATCTCTTTTTCAGTTTGTGCCCTGATGAAGGTCCCAACCTAGGACCGAAATATTGGCTAAATGAATATAGTATGAACATCTGTTGATGCCCATTTTTGCCGAGTTCCTCAACTAGTTTTCATAATTTAGGATTTTGTTAGATACGGCAACTTTTGCTTTCTCTCTCTTTATTTGTTATATATATATATATATATATATATATATATATATATATATATATATATATATATATATATATATATATATATATATATATATATATATTTACATGAGTTTAAGGTCAGTCATATGACAAGATATATAGGAAACAAATTCTCCAATCTCCTGTCTCAATCCTCTTTTATATTTTTCTATAAATAAAAAGCTTCAAATTTGTTTAATACATTAAGGGCCCTGAAAAATTCTTATAATTAAATTGAAATTATACAATATTTAACGATCGCCATTTTAAAAATGAGAGTTCTGGAAAAAACACTTATTATATGCATATTGCATATTCGATATATTCGAAACAATCCCTCTAACCCCCCTTTACCCCCTAATATATGGTGGCATAAATAATGTACTTAAAATTTTTTGGTTACATCAACTAAACAGTCTGGAAAAACTCTGGAACTATACAATATTTAACGACCCCCTCCTTTTACCCTCTTTCCATGTTAAACTTGAAAATATTGAAAACCTACTCTAATTTGTGGATTACTCGACTTCAAGAACCCTGAAAAGAACATATAACACGATATATTTAAAGCAACATCTCTAATCTCCTTCCCCACTCCTTTAACCTCTTATATATCATACTGTTAATATGTATGTACAAAATTTGTTTAATGTCTAAGCAAAGAAAGAGGAAAAAATAACATATTATTAAAACTTTACGTCATTTTTTCGACACTCATGCTTTTCACCCCCTTTCCCAAAATTGATATTGCGAAAAAACTGTTGATTTTATATAATCGTTAGATATTATATATGTACCATCTTTAAAATTGATATTCTACCTCATTTGAGAGTTGTAGTACCAACAGGCTGACTATGTTTCTCCTAATTTAGGAACCCTAAAAGTAAAAAAAAAAATATCTCGCTTCGCGAATTTCTTTAAAGGGGAAAGTAGAAGTATCTCTACAATTTGACACATAAAATTAATTATAGTCAAAGTTCAATTCGACCACTAATATAATCCTGCTTTCATGTTTGGGACTCTTCTTTCAAAGGTACTTTGTAATCTAACCAGAAGAGAGATCGAAAAAAGATAGGAGGCTTGAGTCTTTTCCAGAATACTTCCATGAATGTTGTCGACTCATGCAGCTTGATTTTGCCCCCTCTCCCTATTGATGCGTACTTCTTAGTACGCATCAATAGGGAGAGGGGGCAAAATCAAGCTGCATGAGTCAATCTTAAACACATCGCAACAGTACATCCATCCATCCATATTGGTTTCAGCTTATCACGCCTCGTCATAGAAACAAAAATAATAATGCCATTTCACTACGAGCACTTCTGGTAAACAACACTGTTAGATAACTAGAAAAAATAGTGACCTCTGATCTTAGGTGACAATATCACGAACCTCAAGAAAATAACAAATCTTATGTAAAAACTAACACTATGTAAGGCGCTAGATGAAGAAGACATCATGCTTAAAGGACTAAAGAATCTTCCTAGGAAGACAATAGATTAATTGAAGAAAAAACTATAATTTAAAAATAATCAAACAAAGAAAAAAATGAACTGAAGTAAAAAATTCCTATCTCGCTAACCAGCACTTTAATAAAATAATAGACGATTAAAATTCACCAGAGTGGTGAGGGTAATATTATATCTCCAGTTTTATATACCAAGTTTATAAATGATGCCCCAAAAATAATAATACGGATCTAGCAATATTTGTAGACGATGTAGTAGTATACAATAGACCATTTAATGATGAATTTGCAATAAGCCAAATAGGAAATAAACTAGTATAAATAAATAGAGTTTTTAGTAAGTGGAAATTAAAATTGGAAGCAGAGGAACGACAATAATAGATGCAAGTGAAGATATAAAACATCTTGAGGTTGAAACAGACAAAAAAAAAACCTTTATCAACAAGTGGAAAATATAAGACAAAAAGAGGGAGTTTTAACAAACCTTTTTATAAATAGAATCAACAGATTAAGGCAAAAAACTAATAGTACTGGTCAGTCAATAAGTTTTGAAAGCGGAAATGAAACAAGATGAATTAATGAGTATATATTTATTCTTCAGTATAATCTCCCTTAAGCTCAATATATTTTTACAGCGATTTTCCAATTAATTTCTCCCGTCTCTGAAGTGGTTTTCCGGAAGACCTTCAAAATACCCGGATGCTATCACCTCATCATTTGTTGGAAAACGCTTTCCACGTAGAAATCTTTCGAGGTTTTGGAACAGATGGAAGTAAGATGGAGCCCAATCTGGCGAATAAGGTGGATGTTCCAACAATTCGTATTTCAATTAGACCAGTTTTGCCGTTGCCAAAGCACCTCTATAAGCAGGTGCATTGTCATGATGAAAGGTTATTTTTTTCTTCTGCAAACCTCGCCCTTTCTCACGAATTTTCTTATCCAGCTGGTCCAAAAGGTTGCAATAATACCATCCTGTGATTTTTTTTTATCGGTTTGAAGATAGTTAATTAACAAAATTTCTTTTGCATCCGAAAAAAAACTGATGCCGTAATTGGACGACTTTAACTACTTTAGCTGTTTGGGAGCTGAACAACCGGGCTCAGTCTACTGTACGGTTTGTTATAGCGGTTCAGGATCATACTAATAAACCCAAGTCTCATTCATAGTTTATATATATATATATATATATATATATATATATATATATATATATATATATATATATATATATACATATATATACATATATATATATATATATATATATATATATATATATATATATATATATATATATATATATATACATATATATATATATATATATATATATATATATATATATATATATATATATATATATATATATATATATATATATATTCTTTGTGAAACGAGCCAAATATTGTTTAGGAAGTTTCTATGCCTATAGCCTCAGCTATATCATCCACGGTTAATCGACTGACTACCATTACCATATCTTGTACTTGCACAACAATTTCTTTAATTTGTAGTTTTTGGACGTCCTGAACGTGGATCAGGCTACTGCTCTTATATATCGAAAAAATTATCAGCATCCCCGGACGGATATGTTTTTTAGACCAAAATTTAATGACTTGTTGAAGAACTCAGCGTGTAGAACCAGCCTGCTTCGCGCCTGGGGATCAGGCCACACAGGCATTCTCCGATAGGAAATCCAATCTACAGGTTTGTCGATGACAGTATGTTAATTTTTTCATATACTATAAATGCTCGAACATCAGCTATTCATGCGTATATCCACAGAGAGCAGGAAGACGTTCAACTTAACAAAAACTTTGAACAAATTTTACCTTGGATGACAGTAACGCTGCAAAAACCCTGACGGTAGTTTTTTCTAAAAGAGTTAACGTTGGGAAATCCGAGATAGTTATGTCGGGACACTCGTTACTCGACTTGCTTGACGTTAACTGGGGAGAAAATATATCTTGGCATGAACATGTTGCATGTATAGCAAAGCGAGCTTCTAAAAAGCTGGGAATATTCGCATTCCCATATAAAGCTTAAATTCGATTAACGATGGAGTACTGCCCGATGTTTGGGGCATTGCTTCCAAACATACGCAGCATTTGTTAGATTCTATTCAGAAGAGATTCCTTGGAATATGGAAGAACGGTTTGCGAATTGAGTCTATTCAACAAGTACTGCCATGGAAATCTTTCGATGGATGTGGCCCGCCTCCCACAGTAATGCAAGCTAGAAATACATCTTGCGCTAGTACGTCATAACCGTATGAGGTTGAGCTTGTCACTTCTTCTACCATCCTTTCAAAAATGGAGAACCTCATTCCTTCGAAATACTTAGCCCAAACCTGTATTTCCTGTTGCAGCGATTCAAGGCCAACGTGAATCGGATTTCTTCATACGCTTCGCACTTGTAATACTTTAGGAACTTTTCTGCCTGTTTGCTGTGCCCATAAGAAAGGCCCCACGGGACATGAATCCTTTTTAAAAATTCCGTACAATATTTACAGAACAGCAATTACAGATTTGCTGAAGATTAGATTTAACAGAGACTGGAACGATTACCAAGAACGAGGCAACCAAAAATTCTAATAAGAAGTCCCAATCGTGAATATATTAAACCTTTGCTGAAATTAAGCAGGAAACGCCTAAAAATAGTAACAGAAAAACCACACAGGACATTATTATTTAAATGAGCACCTTACTGTGAAATAAGGCCCTTGTCGACGATTATTATATATATATATATATATATATATATATATATATATATATATATATATATATATATATATATATATATATATATATGTATATATATATATATATATATATATATATATATATATATATATATATATATATATATATATATATATACATAATTTGGGTTGAATTCTTTCTTGAACCTTGGAATAACGAATATATTTTCAATTTCTTGGGCTTTATGGTTCTCTTGTTTTAAGGATAGAGAAATTACATCATGTTCTAGTTAGAAGTTTATTGAAAATGTTTCGCCTAATTGTAGACTTCTTCAGTTCATCTAAAAAATGAAATTTTCAATCAATACACATTTTCCTCCCTTCTTTACTTTTTTTTTATGACTTTAAATTTTGATTTTACAGGACTGTTTCGGATGTTCAGTACGATGCACAATTTTTTAATTATGAATAGATGAAATTCTTAAATTTATAATACAATGTAAAAAGTGAAATAATAAAAATACACATAAAAATATACATAAAAACTTACAAAAGTGGGTAAAACGAAGGCACACTTAACGTTCTTTAAAAGGTATTACTAGGACGGTCACATTTTTTAAAATAACTTTAGACATGTATAGGAAACGAAAATCATTGTTTGGTTTGTTTATGTGTTTTTATTTATTAACTGCCATTGAGTTATTATGAGAAGAGTCCGAAATAAATATGACTCAGACCCCTAACGTCGCTTTTGCCGTTTATGTTGTTTTTCTCTTTATTAATACAAATCATTTCATGGATTGATCTTTTAAAATAATTTGATACTTTTTTTTAAGATTCTTGTATTTTTAAAATCAAAAGAGTGTTTGGTTTGTTGAATGTGCTTTGATAGAGCTATTGGGTTATTCTTATCATACTTATGGCCATTCAGTCTAGTTTCTAGGTCTTGTTTAGTCATGCCGATATAACAGCCGTACAGTTTTGACAAGGAAAGGAATATATCAGATTTGATTGTTTCAGTAACGGTGTTCTGGATTTTAGGGGGGTAAAAAGGTGTTTTAGTGAGTTATACGTTTTGTGGCAAACAGTTAAATTATTTTTTTTGAGGACTCCTTTAATTTTTTTTTTGAAAGTCCTTGAATATACGAGGCTGGTTTGAAAAGTCCGTGCAAAAATAAAAACTACTTACGTGTTTGGGGTAAACCTTTTTTATTTTTCGACATAGTCTCCTTTTAGGCTTATACACTTCGCCCAACGATGTTCTAGTTTGTTGATCGATCCCTTCCGAATAATAGGATTTGTCCAAGTCTGCAAGATATCCATTAGTGTCTGCAATGACCTCCTCGTTTGAATAAAATCTTTGTCCCGCCAGCCATTTCTTCAAATTGGGGAACAAATAGTAGTCCGAGGGAGCCAAGTCTGGAGAATAGGGGGGATGTGAAACGAGTTGGAATCCTATTTCCATTAATTTTGCGACCACAACTGCTGAGGTGTGCGCTGGTGCGTTGTCGTGATGGAAAAGGACTTTCTTGTGGGCCAATCGCGGGCGTTTTTCTTGCAGCTCGGTTTTCAAACGGTCCAATAACGATGAATAATATTCACCTGTAATAGTTTTACCCTTTTCCAGATAGTCGATGAGGATTATCCCTTGCGAATCCCAAAAGACAGTCGCCATAACCTTTCCGGCCGAAGGAACGGTTTTTGCCTTGTTTGGTGCAGATTCTCCCTTGGTAACCCATTGTTTAGATTGTTGTTTGGTCTCAGGAGTATAGTAATGTATCCATGTTTCATCCACAGTGACGAAACGACGCTTAAAGTCCTCCGGATTCTTCTGGAATAGCTGCAAACCATCCTTGCAACACTTCACACGATTCCGTTTTTGGTCAAGCGTGAGCAATCGCGGCACCCATCTTGCGGATAGCTTTCTCATGTCCAAATGTTTATGCAAAATATTATGTACCCGTTCAGTCGAGATGCCCACAGCACTAGCAATCTCACGCACCTTAACTCTTTTGTCATCCATCACCATATCATGGATTTGATCAATGATTTCTGGAGTCGTAATCTCCACAGGCCATCCAGAACGTTCAGCGTCACTTGTGCCCATATGGCCAGTCCGAAAATTTTGAAACCACTTATAAACTGTTCTAATCGAAGGTGCAGAGTCACCATAATGTTTATCAAGCTTCTCTTTAGTCTCCTGAAGCGTTTTGCCTTTCATAAAGTAATGTTTAATCACCACACGAAATTCCTTTTTTTCGTCCATTTCTTGAAAATCACTCGACTTCCTTGATTCACACGAATGCCAAACACAAAGAAATAGACCAATATGGCTGAAACTTGGTGTGCGTTCATTCAAGAGATGCTACTAACTAAATATGACCTCGATACGCGCCGGTGGTGCCATCTCTCGGACTTTGCACGGACTTTTCAAACCAGCCTCGTATGGCATGGATATGTATGTTGTAGCTGTTCTCTGTTTTGGTTGTTTATCTAGAGTATTATATAATTTGTGAATTCTGGTTTTTTTAAAACTTTGTTTATTAGATCAACCGGATAATTTTTGTTAGTTAAGATAGTTTTCATTTTTTCTATTATTTCTGCTCTATATTTAGGACTTGTTAGTTTTAAGCCTCTGTTAATTAAATTTATAACAGTATTTTCCTTAAAATATAGAGAATGATGTGAATAACCGTTTTGTTGCTTTTGTCCGTTGTTAGGATCGTAATTTCAGGATTATTTTTTAAGAACTTTTTTGCTTTGTGTATTTTATTATTAATATTGCATTATTTTCTGCATTAATGTTGTTTTTTGATTTTATTTTTACGGTTTGTCAGAATGTTTACTACTTGCAATCTGACTGAATGGCCATAAATATGATAAGAGTAACCCAACAGCTCTATCAAAGCACATGCAACAAACCAATACCCTTTTGATTTTAAAAATACAAGAATCTTAAATAAAATTATTTTAAAAGATCAATCTTTGAAATGGTTTGTATTAATAAAGATAAAAACAACATAAACGACAAAAGTGACGTTAGGGGTCTGATTCATATTTATTTCGGACTCATTTCATAATAACTCAATAGCAGTTAATAAATAAAAACACATAAACAAGCCAAAGAATGATTTTCGTTCCCTATACATGTCTAAACTTATTTTAAAAAATGTGACCGTCCTAGTAATACCTTTTAAAGAACGTTAAGTGTGTCTTCGTTTCAACCCACACATGTAGGTGTTTATGTACATTTTTATGTGTATTTTTATTATTTCATTTTTTACATTGTATTATAAGTTTAAGAATGTTGTATATTCATAATTAAAAAATTGTGCATCCTATTGAACATCCAAAACAGTCCTATAAAATCAAAATTTAAAGTCATAAAAAAAAGTAAAGAAGAGAGGAAAATGTACATTTATTGAAAATTTCAATTTTTAGATGAACTAAAGAAGCCTACACATTAGGTGAAACGTTTTCTATAAACTTCTAACTAGAACATGATGTAATTTCTCTATCCTTAAAACAAACGAACCATAAAACCCAAAAAATTGAATATATATATACATATATATATATATATATATATATATATATATATATATATATATATATATATATATATATATATAGATACATATACATATACATATATATATATATATATATATATATATATATATATATATATATATATATATATATATACATTGTAACATTCATTTTTTCCTAGACTTTAAGATCATGTTACAAAACCTCTCTTTAGTTCATGCAATAACTGTTAATTTAAGTTAAGCAGTGAATTTTATTCTTATTACAGTTTCTTATATTTGGTTAAGCAGTGTAACTCAACCAGTAGTAGGCATATATGATCGATTTAACTTATTTCATTTGCATTGAATATGTATGGATTATGATAAGGACTAGCATCATCGGTCCTTGTCTATCAAGTCGCGAGTTTAACACTCCCGTCTCACTTTGCGTTCCTGAAGTGAACCAGTACATTTTGAAGACTTCACTTCGAAGAAAAGGGAACTAGAGTATATAACCCGCCATTTCGAATTTTTAAGGGCTTTTTCGGGTCCGGCATGTAACACTGACTGTCTCTATCCGTCAGCGAGTGATGGCTTTTTCCGTCCTTCAAGTAGTGAAGGCATCCTTTTTGCCATCCATGATACAGAGTGTTTTTTTATCATCGAGCCGTTCCTGAAATATTCTACCCATCCTAAAACATTTTGGGTCAATTACTGATTAGTTACCCAAATGAAAATAAGGAGGTAGTGTGTGAGGCAATATTTTGATGGGAAACTCACCAGAAGAGGCCAAGCAGTTGATAGAAAAACCACGAGGAGAAGCCAGACGGTAAGTCGATAACTATACCAGCTAAATACCTCAGTTCCTTCCCACAACGTGTGTTCCTGACGACTACGTAACACGTGTGATCCCGGAGTCGGTTTTACCGGAAGTGAACCTGGAACCAACTTTCTATATCATGCCTTTTTAAAGCCATTTTTTTTATTCTCAATAATAAGTGATACGAGAAAGTATGCTACCTTCATATTTCTAAGTTAAAGACTATCTGTGAACATATGCACTCTCATAGCATAAAAGGTTATTAATCTAGTCTATTTAATTCCAAGGGTGTAATAAATGTAAGAATGTTTTTTTTATTTGTCAATATACCTTATTTAGTATAAGCGTAGTGTTTCACTGAACTCCCTTTATATCTTACAGGACGTAAATTGTACTATACTCAATTCTACACTAACAACTAAATAAATTTTCAGTATTTTTTAATTTTCTGAGCTGAATTTAAACTATTTCTCTCACAAAATGAATGGTGCCCAATACAGTACCACTAGGCTTTAAACAACTGTAGAAATTATTTTCCATAGACCTACAAAAAATTATCTCTTTTCCACATCTCCCCCAAAAAAAAACGGACTAGCTGATATCTTAATTTTGTTCTCTTTCAGTATTAATATCTACTCAATTCATTCTCAAAAATTAGGATATACATAAGGGGCAAATAGTGGCTCTTATTTAATAAATAAAGCATTTATTTAAAATACAAAAGAAATAGTCCATATTATTATATATATATATATATATATATATATATATATATATATATATATATATATATATACCTATATATATATATATATATATATATATATATATATATATATATATATATATATATATATATATATATATATATATATATATATATATATATATATATATATATATATATATATATATATATATATATATATATATATATATATATATATATATATATATATATATATATACCTATATATATATATATATATATATATATATATATATATATATATATATATATATATATATATATATATATATATATATATATATATATATATATATATATATATATATATATAAATATATATATATATATATATATATATATATATATATATATATATATATATATATATATGTAGTAGTGGTTTTTTCGGGTATCCCGTGTTAGCTTGAAGTCCCTTGATGGACGGTTTCGCTGACGTTTCGACGGAATCTCATCCATCTTTTTCAAAGCGTTGATCACTGGTCGGTGTCTTGGCGTTGAATGTTGACATTCAACACCAAGACATAAATATATATATATATATATATATATATATAAAATATAAATGATAAAAAACTTATGATTACTTTGGAAAGATTCATTTTTCATCCTTTATGAAAAGCTCAAGTCAGAGTAGAATTTCAAATCAAACTTTTTCCATTTGATTCGAATTGCGTTACCGTAACCGGTTTATTTTGCAAGAGGTGTCTTATTTTATACCACTTTTGTAGGCGCCATGTCTAAGATCACTTCTTGTATTCCATGATTTATATCAGCTTAATTTATTTACACCTATAACATTCAACATCAGATAAACATATTACTTTTTATTTCAATTACAGTTTACTGCACAGCAAAACTACCGTCGTTGTAGGCTAAAATGGTCCATTACTTACGACATAACTGCTGTGAACGTATTAATGGCCTTTGGAGACAGTTCCTTTTAAATTACTTTAGCCTGCAATTTTGTACGACACACTTAAAAGCATGTACGTAAAAGAGATTGACGATCATTTTTGACTTTATAACTGCAAAAATTGAGCAGGAGAGAAAAAATAGAATTTTAGTTAGGTAGTTATAATAAATTATAAGGAAGTATTATCAAAGTGAGGTCTGTCGACTATTAAAAATCACCTATCTAAACTTCATATATATATATATATATATATATATATATATATATATATATATATATATATATATATATATATATATATATATATATATATATATATATATATAAATATATATATATATATATATATATATATATATATATATATATATATGTATATATATGTATATATATTTATATATATATATATATATATATATATATATATATATATATATATATATATATATATATATATATATATCAATCCATTTCGAGACGCGTTTCGCTGTGGTAACATCAAAAAGAAATTCGTTAATATTCTTTTGGGAAAAAACTGTAAGAGTTGTCTTATAATCATTTGATGCTAGCTCATTTGCTAAAATTTAATTATGTATGTTGTGTTCGGATTTGTACATCCTCCTCTTGGATCCAACAGCACATTCCGTCCTATTTATAAGAGCCTATCGATAAATAGTAGCATATTAGAATGTGTATCAATAGCACCTAAATCATTGATACACACACCAAGAAAAACTTCATTTTTTTTTTATTTCTATTCATTTAAAATTCTTAAAGTAAAAATGTAACATACCTCATTTGAAAATTGGATGTAGTAATTCGAACTATAAAACAGTTTAACCTATATTTCCATCAAAGATTCCTTCTGCATTTAAAACTAGTAACCGATTTGTCGAAAATAGTTTTGAGCTGTATTTTTTTAACAAACTAATTTAGATAATCCGTAATATACATTCTGAATTAATTAACTTCCTTAAATGGCTTATCTAGAAAAATGGCTATCTTTGATTCTTCTTACAGGTAAATTAACATATTTCGTTATCCTCACTACATATTAAAATTTCTTAGTTAAGTTGTAAAACATGTTTAAGGTTATGGTTAGGAAATCATTTCAGTGAAGCTATTTTATGTGCTGATCTGCCTGCTATATGCAAAAATTACTTAATATATTTAGCTGAAATCTGGAAAGAATGTATAAAATAAATTCGAATATTGAGAATAATTTCAAAAAGCTTTTTTTCCGGGATATAGTGCGATAATTAGCTGACATGGCCTTTTAAGCTAATTTACAAGAATGTACCTATTTGCTCGTAAAAAAAGACACCCATATGGGAGCATATTTAATAAATTGAGAAAATTTTGATCGTACCTGCTAGCTAAGAGAAAAATATCTAGGTCATCATACATCTAATAGTCAAACTTTCATCGTTTAATTGTTAATACTAGACATTTTTAACCAATATTAAACATTTATAAATCAGTAGAATTACCATCTTAATAGTAAAATAAGGTGGGAGAAGTTATAAATAAAAGAGAGAAAATAAGTTTTAAACTAATGAAATATGGGAAGGAGAAAAATATTTGTCGTAAATTCAGGAGAAATAAGAGTTGGAAAAAAAGTACCTTGCTTTTCTGCGTTATCTTAATTGTTGTTCCGAATGATGCATTTGTTTGAACGGTTGGATCATTCTCCTCTGTTGAGATCTCCCTGGGGGAGGTGTTTGACTATGTGTCTAAACTTGACATAAATAAGGGGCCGGGTCCTGATGGTATATCTCCCAGATTTTTGGTTGACTGTGTCTATGCTTTGGCCAAACCGCTCCATATGCTTTTTAAAATGTCCCTAGAGAGCGGTGTTTTTCCTGAGCAATGGAAGTATAGCTTCATTACTCCAGTATTTAAGTCCGGCGACAAATCAGACGCTAAAAATTATCGACCTATTTCCATTCTAAGTTCTATTCCAAAAGTATTCGAAAAAATTGTTTGCGACAAATTAAAACCATTCATAAAACCTTTTTTGGTTCCGGAACAGCACGGTTTCGTTGGTGGCAGATCGACGGCTACAAACCTAATCTTGTTGGTTCAAAGTACTATTGATGTGATGGAGGCGGGTGGTCAGGTTGACGTGGTTTATACGGATTTCAGCAAGGCCTTCGACACAGTCAACCACGATATCCTGATAGGGAAGTTAAGAGGTTATGGGTCTTGTGGAGCACTACTGAATTGGTTGACCTGCTACCTTACATATAGAGAACAGTTTGTTAAAGTAAAGGGCTTTGTGTCGAGTGAGGTGTCTGTTGCATCGGGTGTGCCGCAGGGTAGCCACCTGGCCCGTTGCTGTTTAATATATTTATTAACGACCTACGAAAGGTGATTCTATTTTCAAGGCCCTTGTTTTTTGCAGATGACTCGAAATTATCTACGGCAATTCATTCTGTTGACGATGCTATGAGACTGCAGGGAGACTTGGATAACGTGAGTGAGTGGTGCAGGAGAAACAAAATGAAACTAAATATTCAAAAATGTAAGATTATGTCGTTCTTTCGAGTGAAAGTTCCGCTTTTGTATGACTACAGTATTAATAATTGTCTTCTCGAAAGAGTCTCCTCATTGTGTGACTTGGGTATTTATTTGGACACTAAGCTTGATTTTCATATTCATTATGACTTTATTACTAACAAATGTATTAAACTCCTTGGCTTCGTCTGTAGGAATACTAGGGATTTCCGGACCGTAGATAGCGTGAATATTTTGTACAAGGCCTTGGTGAGATCTTCTTTGGAGTATCTGTCATGTGTGTGGTCGCCATCGTATGCTGTGCATATTGGGGGTGTTGAAAGGGTACAGAGGAAGTATGCTAGATATGTCTCTTGCAAATTTAAGTGGAACATCACTGCCTATGGGGACCAGCTACGAAGACTTCAGCTGCAATCACTTTCAAGACGAAGGAAAGTTGCTGATATATGTTTTCTTATTTCGACTTGTAAATGGTCATATAGACTGCTCTGATCTCTTGAGTCTGATAAATTTTCATGTTCCACCAAGATCAACAAGGGACCACGTACTCTTTGCCCCGAGGTACCACAGATGTAACTATGGCCTATTCTCGCCGATCACTAGAATCACTAATGGTGCCAGTGAAGCGAATCTTGATTTTTTTAATCTCTCTTTAAAACGTTTAAAAGAAAAACTGTTGACAGTCCACTGAGTTTTTGAAATGAGAATTACTGGTGTTGTTATTGTATTGTATTGTTATAAGTTTATTATATTATTGAAATTTTTCTGTAAATACTATGTATAAAATGGGTCTGCCCGTAGATAAATAAATAAATAAATAAATAAATAAATAAATAAATAAATAAATAAATAAATAAATAAATAAATAAACGGTTAGATGATGAGCTCTAATTGGCCCGTGACATAAGTTACCCATTTGCTTTAAGAATCGTAAAAATTATAGGTACTGTAAAAAATTCTCTTGTTATTTAAAGGTTTTAAAATAGAAGGATCTTAATATTGGAATTTTATTACTGAATTAAAAATATTAATACCTATATTATTTTCAACAATTTTGGCTTCATTAATTTGTAGAAATTCTTCCAGGACGAAACAAAAAAAAAATCTGCAAACGTTAGCTATTTTTTCATATTGTCCTTCCAAATATCATTTTTCATCTTATTGCTTAAGCTAAAGAAAGGAATAACTAAAAAAACCTAACAGTATGGTCTTTTAAACGAAAAATGTATGATCAAAATTTTTTGATACTTCTTACAAAGATTTTAGTGAGGTGAAGGTAAAACCTTTTTCATATAATTTTCTCAATACCCACATATAGCCTATTTTCAATTTGTTTATATTATCTAGCCATTTTTTTTTTCAATTTTCTCCTCTTTCTGCAGAAAATACCAACTAATTTTAATAAATACAGAAATATTTAACCTTGAAAGCAGTTTAAAAAATATTTTCAATTTAAAATTCAATTTTGTTTTTATAACAAGTAATTTATTATTTTGTTTGCACGAAATAGATTTTTACCACATTGCGTGTTAGGATGAAAATTTAATTAAAATTAGTTTCAAAAAATTCATGTATTTTTTGTTGGTTTAATTTAGTAAGTATCTTAATCGAGACGGAGAGTTCACTAGTCTTCTTGATCTGTTTTTAACCACCAATCCAGAGATTTACACCGTCATCGTAAATCCGTCGTTAGGTTCTTTCAACCATTGAGTATCCTACCAATCAGTAACGCCTAAACCGTTTAAGATTGGGCACTACAAGTCTGCTAAATGGGAGGAATTCATGGAATATTTTCGAACTTTCCCTTAGACGTTTGTTTTTGATTAGACGATTCATATGACTGCGCTGGGGAGGTTCCCGATGTTATTTTTTTCGAAGAAATTCCCTTCCAATCAAGCCTTAGTTTGACCAGAAATAGAAAGAAGATGTATATATATATATATATATATATATATATATATATATATATATATATATATATATATATATATATATATATATATATATATATATATATATATATATATATATATATATATATATATATATATATATATATAACAAGGATTTTCTACAGCTGACGCTGTCTTCCTTCTCTCAGCCTTTGATTCCATCCGTTTCTATCTTCCCAGTCTCCATCTGTTAGACCCCTGTCCTCCATAGCCTCGTCCACATCGTCTCTCCACGATCGTCTGGGTCTTCCTATTTTTCTTCTCCCTATAGGGCTCCACTCCGTTATTTTCTTTATCCACCTATTATCTTCGCTTCGTCTTATGTGTCCATACCATTTTAATCGTTTTTCTTCAATGGTGTTTATTGCGTTCTCTTTGATGTTCATTCTGCTTCTTATTTCTTCATTTATTATTCTCTCCATACGTGTCACTCTACAATATCTTCTCCAATACTCCATCTCTACCGCTTTAATTTTAGATTTATTTCTTTTGTTGATCGTCCACGTTTCTGACCCATATGTCATTATGCTTTGTATTATTGATTTGTATATGCGTGTTTTGTTTCTCTTTATAATGTGCTTGTCCCACAGGATCGAATTTAATTGTCTTATGCATGTTCGCGTTTGTCCTAATCTAGCTTTAATCTCTTCTTCTGATGTTGCGTTTTTTGAAATGATCGTTCCTAGATATTTAAATCTATCGGTTCCTTTGATTATTGTTTCGTTATCTACTTCTAGAATCTCCACGTTTTCCTCCTTTGTTGTTAGATATTCCGTTTTATCAAAGTTTATTGCTAATTCTGCTTTAGTGTATTCTTCTTTCAGTTTTCTTACCATATAACTGAGATCTTCCTCATCTTGTGCTATGATTACTTGGTCGTCTGCGAAACTTAGAGTATATAAGTAATCTTCTCGTATTGGGATTCCCATTCCACTACATTTTTGCTTCTATTTTTTTAATGTTTGTTCGAGGTATATTTTGAATAGTGTTGGGGATGTAGAGCATCCTTGTAATAGGCCTTTGATGTTTGGAGTCTCTTCCCTATTTTATGTCCTATTTTTATGTTCACTGTGTTGTTTTCGTAGAGAGCTTTTACTGCGTATATTAGTTCTTTGTCAATGCCTATTTCTTTCATTGCGTTCCATAATCTTTGTCTTGGTACTGAGTCATAGGCCTTTCTTATGTCTATGAAGGCTAGATGAACTTCTCTATTTTTTGCTAGTTTTTTTTCCATTGTTTGTTTTATAGTATATATGTGGCCTATACATGATTTTCCGGCCTGCTTGGTCTTCTCCAATTTTTCCTTTTATATTTTCCTCCATGATATTTTTAATAATTTTTCCATACAAACGTCCCATACTCGATATTATGGTTAGGCCTCTATAGTTTGTGCATTTTCTGCGGTCTCCCTTTTTAAATATAGATACTATATGAGCTTTTGACCATTCCTCTGGTATTTTTTTCTCCATTTATCGCTCTGTGGAACATGTTTCTCAGCATTCGATGTAATTTATTAGACCCGTACTTATTCATTTCATTTATCACATCCCCAGGCCCTGCAGATTTATTATTTTTGAGTGTTTTTATTGTCTTCTTTACTTCTTCATAGCTTAGTTCTATCTCTTTTATTTCCTTAGAAAGAAGATATTGCTTCTAATTGTCTTGGCTACCGAGAATGGCGTGAAAATCCTAACGTCATAAATCGTAACATCTTTGTTCTTGCCCGGAACAGATGCAAAGAAATTATCGACGAAACTAAGGATGCACAAAATCAACGAATTTAAAAACAATCTTCTTGCTGGCCCCAACAATTCTAGGTATTTTGGTCAGTTGCTAAGGCAGTTAGTCAAAATTTCACCAAATCTACTATATCACCACTTACATGGACCGACCATTCTATTGCAGCAACACCTGTTGAGAAAGCGAACTTGTTCGCTGAAATTTTTGCTTCACTGTCTACCATTGATTTCCAAGGAAAAATACCACCTACTATTCCCATAGTGCATTCAAGGATGCCCGATATTGTCTTTAGAGAACTTATCATAAAACATATTTTAATGAAGCTAGACACCAAAAAAGTTTCTGCCATAGTACTCAAAAACTGCGCTAGATCACTAACAACAGTTTTCTGTAGACTTTTCAACCTAGCCTATCCTCCTTCTCCTCTGTCCTATTGCCCTCGGCAGGGCGTGGTGACTACTCATGAGCTGGTTTTTCGTATTTGATCCATCCAGACCTATCGGTCTAGGGTCCTTTGGTCCCCCTCATGAAGAGTTTTTCCAACAAGGGATTGCAATTGGTCTATCCATCTTAGAGGAGATCAGCCTCTTGAACTTCAGCCGCTGATGTTCCTTCGACTACCAGTTTCTCCATGGTGTTTCTTTTTCCTACTCTTCCAAGACTTTTCTTATTATATATTCTGTATATATATTAAATAGGATAGGGAAGAGAAAGCAGCATACAGATTAACGAGCAAATTAGACAGTTATCAACCAAGTGAACAAGCGGGATTTAGAGGAGGATACAGCACTTTGGACCATCTACAAATAATTAGAATAATTAGAATATTAGTGGAAAAAACAAATGAATCAGGTTACCTTCTACATAGCAATGGTTATGGGAAGTCATTAACGCCTTAAGTACCAGCATAGTCAACGAAAGATACACAACTTTTCTTGAATACATATATAAAAATTTTACTTCACAAACAATGCTTGAAGAAAAAACAAATAAAAGCAAAATTAAAAGAGGAATTAAACAAGGCGACCCAATATCGTTCACGTTGACTCTAGAAGACATGATTAAATCGCTAAAGTCATAAAATAGACTAATAATAGAATAATAATGGACGGTGAACAATTAAATCAGTTAAGGTTCGCAGATGAGGTCACTCTGACCGCCAACACAAAAGAAGAATTACGAGAAATGCTGATGGAATTAAATAACAAGTCTAGAGAAATAAGTCTAAAAATATATTTCACCGAAACCAAATATTTTAACAACGAAAGTGAAGATAACAGCCAGGAAATATTGATAGACGGTAAAACAATGGGAAATTTACAAACATTTATATATTTAGGACCAAAACTCGAAATATCAAAAAATAATTTAAAGGCTGACTTGGATAGAAGAGTCTCATTAGCTTGGTTTGCTTTCGGAAGATTACAATCTATATTTAAATTGGACATCCCAAATATAATAAAAGCCAGAATGGTCGATCAATATGTACTGGCGATATTAACATATAGCACTGAAACGTGGGCTTTAAATAAAAGTATAATAAATAAACTCCACGTAACCTAAAGAGCAATGGAGAGAAGAATGCTAGCTATAAGACTTCAAGATCTTATTCCTGACACTGAGATATGAAGAAGATCAAAATTGAAAGATGTAATACAAAGAATATGTATATTAAGGTGGAATTGGGAGGAGCATATCGCAAGGATGAATGATAATTGATGGACACGCCATATGGTTGAAGAGAAGCCTAGAGAACATAAGAGATGCAGAAGTAGACCACAGACAAGATGGACGGACGACATAAAAAGATTAGCAGGACACGATTGGATGCAAAAAGCAAACAACAGCGCTCATTGGAGACAACTTTGGGAGGCTTACATCCGACTACGGATGGAATAAGCTAACGAAGATAATGATGATGATTTGTAAACGAATTTTGTCTTTTGGTTATCTCAAGAATTGTCCAATTTTCTTAGAAGTGTTAAAGATTGTGCGAAAGTTAAATGTTTTAAGTAATTTGATTATTTTGTACCATGTACCTTGTATGATAGCTGGGTCTTTAAACCGGTTGAATGAACGTTTAATATCGTCAGTGTATTATTCATTACACTGATTAGTTTATCCATTCCGATGAGATTGAATTTTCACCACTTTGAAGCTTTATGTACTAGGGAGTTAATAACAGACAGTTTTTGAGAAGTATGATTGAAAATTTCTTTACACCGTTTTGATGGTTATAATAACAAAACTTAGTTTAAGGAGGTTGGAGTGACATCAAATACTTAAAACACTTTTTGCCGATCATTCTAGAATAGAATGGAATAAATTGATTTTCAAAAAATGTAACGTAATGTGGCTTCCATGTAGCTCTTGTGTTATGCCGATGAATTTTTTCTTGTTTCCCCCGGGAACAATTAAAAAACATATCCTGCTAGGAAATTTGGGATCATCAAAATGACTCATATTTAAATAAATAGTTATCTTTAAATTATTTTTGCTTAAGGTAAATATTATATATTCTAAAAATTTTAAGAATATTGTGCATGTGCAACACACACATTCGATACTATATTAGAACGTTTATAACACGTGCTTTAACGGGCCTTATTTTTGTTATTTATGAACTTATGAAAATATGCACTCAATAGTAAATCTGTTTTAACTTTTTATCGTTGTTCACATAATATAAATTAGTAAAAGGCAACAAAAGATGTAGAACTTTTCATGTTACGGTTGCTATTTCAGACAGTGATAACAATTATTTAATGTCATTCATTTTCAAATTTCAAGCCTTTAGTTAAGACCAGCTGATAGTTATTCGATTGGAAAACAAAATTTATGTCACTGTACGTCTTGTAATCTTAGTGAATTGGATCCCTTTTTATGGCTGGTATTTTTTGTTTTGTTGCCATAAACATATTGCCAAATTGGATAAAGCACTTATCCAAAGTATTTGAAGTAAAGCACTTAAGTCAATATTTTCAAGCCCAATAAACACTTGGCGAGAAGTGTTTATTTTAAGATTGAAGTACTTTCCCTCTTTAGTATTTGGGTCAGGAGAAGCTATTATTAAAGAAAAAGAAGATAAAATATATTTTTTATAAAAGTACACAGGGTGTAAACGGTATAAGTTTATATTTTTGTGTAGTATTAAAAAGTTTCTATCAAGAGTTTGTTAAATTTCGGTAATACAGGAGATTTTTGAGAAAGAACTTCAAAATTATTATTGAAGGCTATATAATAGATAGCAATTTGTTTCAAATTTCCTTTATTTCGTTAGAATATCTAGGAAAGTAATAACGGCATAAATTAATTATTCTTATTTTAGTTTAATTTACGGCAATACCTATATAATTAAAACAGATGCACAAAAAATTGTGTAACTATTTACCTAATATTTCGCTTCTACATACTATATGATGGCCGATAAGTCAAGATTTTTATATTTTTATACCTTTTAACAGTTGCCAGTCAACGTTGAAAGTTGCAAATAACATGATATATTGGAATCTTTCCCCTCTCGTCCTCCCTTAAAGTTGATATCCCTAACGAAAATTACGTTAGAAATTATCTTTAGTTTATTTAGTGTCAGAAAAGAACTATAACAAATTAACTTCTAGCTTTCTTCTTTACCCCCTTTCTATATATATATATATATATATATATATATATATATATATATATATATATATAAATGTTATAAAATGCAGTGCCCCTCTGTCCGTTAGTGCGCTTATTACTCAAGAACCACTTATCGGATTTACGTGTTTTTTTTTTTTTAAATCATACATATGTTCTTTGGCCAAGTTCTAGTTAATATTTTATTACGTTAGGAAACAAGGAATAAGCAGTCACGATAACAATGAATCAAGTTGAAAAAAGGTTATATATATATATATATATATATATACATATATGTTATATATATATATATATATATATATATATATATATATATATATATATATATACATATATGTTATATATATATATATATATTATATATATATATATATATATATATATATATATATATATATACATATATGTTATATATATATATATATATATATATATATATATATATATATATATATATATATATATACAAACTTAAACAATAATTCTATAGTCAACGCCAGCAATGCCGCGAGCACAGATAGTATATTACATAATTATTTATATTAAATAAATAGTTATATTAAAATTTGTTCTTTATCCCAACTAAAACCCTGGAAAAATTTCTATAATACTATTGAAACTATAGAATATTTGACCATTGAAATTGAAAGTAATGAAAAAAATAATTTAAATTTCCGTTTTCTCGACTCCAAAAAAGCCGGGTAAGATCTACAACACCATATACACAAAGCAACTCCTTTAAACTCTACTACCCCCTCTTTAAACCCTTGCATAGTTTACTGAAAACAATATAAATAATATGTGTTCAGTACATCAACTAAAAAACCCTACACACATCTGAAAATGCTATTCAAATTATAAATATTAAAGGATCACTGGCCCTGTCAGGCCTTCCCTGAGTTAAAACTGAATACTATGACAAAATAACCTAATTTTTGGAAGTCTTTGACTTTAAAAACCCTGAAAAAGACACATAGCACGGTGATTTATATATGTATATATGTATATATATATATATATATATATATATATATATATATATATATATATATATATATATATATATATATATATATATATATATATATATATATATATATATATATATATATATATATATATATATATACATATATATATATATATATATATATATATATATATATATATATATATATATATATATATATATATATATAATAAAGAAGGAAAGCAAAATGTTGCCGTATCTACCAAAATTATTAAAAATACAATCTTAATTGGGGAACTCGGCAAATTTGGGCGTGATAGGAGATCACACAATTTTCATTAAGCCGCCAATATTTCGGTCCTGGATTGGGACCTTCTTCAGGGAAGGGATTGGAAAGAAGAACAGAGCGTATTCACTGATAGTGTCTGGGACAACTTTAAATTAATGATGTTAACATTAGGTTGTTATAATAAATAAAATTAGTGTGGAACAAGAATAAGATATTAGTCATAATAAGTTAAAAAACTCACATGAGAGTGCGAAGAATTTCGTTAGCCTGAATGGCCGTAGGTTATACATAAAAAATTGTTACATACAGAAGTTGGTCAATCCATAAAATATGCAAAATACACATTAAAACACTGTAGGTAAAATTCTAAAAAACAAATTTAACACATGGATATAATTGGGAACCTTGGATGTTGAAAACATCGTTAATTAATTCACTTGTGACCACCACATATGGCCACCGCCATTTAGGAACAGATGACAAGAACGACAGGAGACAGCTACTCGACAGAGATAAGGCGTTTAGTCAAGAAAACTCAATTAACCAGAATGCGGGGTCGACACCTGGAAGGAACCGATAGAAAAGGAAGTACAAATATTGGACCCTAGGTAAGAGAGAGGTAGCCAATTGAGCGACCAAAAACACCCGGTATGTAATAGTAGAAGGATAGAACACACCCTAATTCTAAGTAAATGGTGAGCGAGGGAGCGAGAGAGAGAGTGACAATAGTGGGAGCAATGAAGAAGACAATTGTCCAGTGAATTAATTATTAATTTATTAATTTCTTGTTGGAATCTGATTGGCAGAAGAGATTGTCGGCAAAAACACCAATGAAGACTCGAGGCACCAGGAAATGTAAGAGAGGTGACGCAAGGAACTGTCAATTGTCTTCTTCATTGCTCCCACTATTGTCACTCTCTCTCTCGCTCCCTCGCTCACCATTTACTTAGAATTAGGGTGTGTTCTATCCTTCTATTATTACATACCGGGTGTTTTTGGTCGCTCAATTGGCTACCTCTCTCTTACCTAGGGTCCAATATTTGTACTTCCTTTTCTATCGGTTCCTTCCAGGTGTCGACCCCGCATTCTGGTTAATTGAGTTTTCTTGACTAAACGCCTTATCTCTGTCGAGTAGCTGTCTCCTGTCGTTCTTGTCATCTGTTCCTAAATGGCGGTGGCCATATGTGGTGGTCACAAGTGAATTAATTAACGATGTTTTCAACATCCAAGGTTCCCAATTACATCCATGTGTTAAATTTGTTTTTTAGAATTTTACCTACAGTGTTTTAATGTGTATTTTGTATATTTTATGGATTGACCAACTTCTGTATGTAACAATTTTTTATGTATAACCCACGGCCATTCAGGCTAATGAAATTCTTCGCACTCTCATGTGAGTTTTTTAACTTATTATGACTAATATCTTATTCTAGTTCCACACTAATTTTATTTATTATAACAACCTAATGTTAACATCATTAATTTAAAGTTGTCCCAGACACTATCAGTGAATACGCTCTGTTCTTCTTTCCAGTCCTGCCCTGAAGAAGGTCCCAATCCAGGACCGAAATATTGGCGGCTTAATGAAAATTGTGTGATCTCCTATCACGCCCAAATTTGCCGAGTTCCCCAATTAAAATTGTATTTTTATATATATATATATATATATATATATATATATATATATATATATATATATATATATTGTAACATTCATTTTTTCCTAGATTTTAAGACCATGTAATGTTACTGATTTTTCCATTTCAAATTGTACTTATTTTCCATTTTTGTATCGAACGGTATATTAAACAGAAGTTCCAGGACGTTCGGTATATACTGTGTTATGCGGGTTCCGGACCGAACCTACCGCCAGGCCACGATTGGTGAAATATTTGATCCGCAGTTTTGATTCGAGCGTCGCGATATTGCAGGAAAAAGTCGCTCGGTTTATTTAAGGCTCGGCAGAGCTTGAAAAGGGGTCGTTTCCATCTAGCCGCCGACCAAGGCTGTTTTCCGCCAAGCCGCTGCCAGGTTGTTATTTTACCATCTAGCCGTCAGGCTAATTGTCATGAGAGTCGCCAAGTAGGCTTCCTTCAAATGAGCTAAAAAAACAAAGGAAATAAAGCTCAGAACAACCAACAAAAAAGCACCAGTTTCTTCAATAAAAGCCGTAGTGGGCTTTCTAAGTGTTTGTTAAGAAAAAGTGGGCGATCGGGCGTAGTCGATCACAGCAGGAATAAAAAACAGTAAGTCAACAAAACTCCCTTCAATAGACTTATTCGAGAGTAGCGCCTTAACTGCAATGTAAAACAGACTAAAAAGTGAAGTGTAAAGCACGATTTCTCGTCTTCGGGGGTTATAATAGTCTAAAATTTTAATGTAACAACTACTAGTTAGGCTAGAATTTGTTAGGTAAAACTGTAAAGGTTAGAACTTTTCATTTTAAAAACATGAATAAATTTTCTTTTTGTTGATTAAAGCTAGTGTCTCACTGAATACTTATTTTTCTTTTCAGGATAAGTTGTACTAGACTAATTCTTTTTAGTAATATCCATAAAACACTTCAGTTTTTTCTCATTTTTTTTAGCTGAAGTTAAATCCTTTCTATTTTAAAATGAGTGGTGCCCAAAAAACTTGTACAACTGAGGCTTTTTAAAAATAGAAAATAAATCCAAAAAGACGTAAGACAATTATCTCTTACCCATATCTCTCTACCAAGGAAAACTGGGCTAGTGTTTCTTTAATTTCTTTAGTTCTTTTAAAATCAGGTTTCACTCAACTCATTATCAGAAATTAAAGCGGGGCTGCAAGAAAATTGTGCTCAAGCTTGGGGCGTTCAATATTCAAACGGTACAAAATGACGCAGTGTACGTGGGGCGCAATTAAACACTTTTTCATAGGCTACAAAATGACACCACAACGTGCGGGCAAGTTCCAAAGTTACAAAATTGCGCTCAAGCGTGGGACAAACAACTTCTCACAGGGTACAAAAAAAAGATGCCTCAAACTGAGGACAATTTTTCACATCTTACAAAATAGCGCTGTCAACGCGGGGCTTTTGGAATTTTATTTTTTAAAAAAGGGTTCAGTGTACTAGCTTTCGAACAAAATAAAAGCTCTAACTTTGCAGATATTTTTATTTCATAATACTTATTTTTGTAGAATTTTTTTATTTCAATTTATCTGATATAGATATTTGAATTTTGTTGTTGACTCTAAGATAAGAGATTCCTACTTTTTTCTTAAAAGCTAGCTTTATAGTTCAGATTAGCAGATGTGCTGGTTTACTTTAATTTTTTTGCAGTGTTAGATTTTGCGGTTAACCGAACAAAAAACTGTTCTTTCTTCTCACCGATGTTTTGCATGAATATTAAAAATACTTAGCTGATACGAAAACGATATCTGGAGATTTTTTTGTTGGAAATTCTTAACATTTTTGGTAAAAGGATTTTAACACAAGGCAATACTTAAAATTTTTTTTGAAATTGTCGAAGATTTTTTTTTTTACATTTAGTAAAGAAGTTTACATATTTTAAGTGCCTTTGCATATTTTTTATTTAGACTATTGGGAGCACAGGAGAAATATTTTTACGATTTTTTAAACAGTTCTTTTAAATAGTATTCATTTATCATGGAAGCCTTCAATTTTAAAGTCAATCACCTACTGGAATATGAATTAGACTATGAACTGAAAATCCGTCGTACTTTCTCAGAACGTCCGGTCGCGGATAAAAGAAAGATTCTAACGAGGATCTTAAGTAAAGAAATTAATGAGCCGGGAAAAATGATAAAAATAGGGGATGACACTCTGGATAATACAGAAGAAACGGCTGGTATCGAAAAGAGTTTAAATTCTATCCAAAACTTAATCGATAGTTATGACGGCGATCCAAATGATTCACTTGTACACCGGGTTAAATCACGTTTATCGCATGTAGCGGGTCGCGTACAAAGAATTCCCATGCCGGATGACGAAGAGGAAGCGTCGAAGTTTTCCAAATATGTTCAAGAAACAATAGCTACGTGTGTACTCATGGAAGCAAATCTTGCAGAAAAGATAGCTCCTGGTCATGAGTTACCACAGCTGCCTATTACAACCCCAGTCATAAACGTACCAGCTCCAATCGTGAATTGCGCAGCCAGAAATATTCCTGTCAGCGAATGGCAATTGAAATTTAATGGAGACTCAAAGAGACTCTATCCTTTTTTGGAGAGGCTGACTGAAATAGCTCAAGCTAGGAAAGTATCGGAAGATGAACTTTTCAGCTCTGCTGTTGAATTTTTCACTGGCGATGCTTTCATTTGGTTTAGAAGCATAAAATCAAGTGTCAACGACTGGCATTCCTTGGTAGATAGGCTAAAGAAGGACTTCTTGCACTGTGATGATGATGAAGAATTGTGGTCGGAAATAAAGAGGAGGCGACAAAGGAAGAATGAGTCCACGGTGATTTTTATTGCCCACATGGAATCTTTATTTGGTAGATTATCCACCAAGCCTTCGGAAAGTACCAAAGTTAAATTTATACGGAGGAATATTTTGCCTAGTTTCGTCAATCGGTTAGCTCTACTAGATATTAATTCGGTAGCCGAACTCGCCGGGTTATGTAGAAAACTTGAAGAGTCCGATTATTTGTTGGAAAAGAGCAGACCAAAAAGCGAAACTAATATACATCAAGTAGAGTATAATCCAAATGGCCGAAGTGGAGTCTCGACAAATAAAGCTGGGAAAGTAAATCGGAACCCTAGGAGTAACCAGAAAACGGGTAAAGGAAAAGATAATGACTCTAAAATTAGCGACACTGCAGCTAAAGTGAACGACAAGCCGGTTTCACCTAAGGCAATTTTCACGTGTTGGAATTGCACAGGCCCGAATCACACTTACCAAAATTGTACAGCACCAAAGAGGGTATTTTGTTTCAAATGTGGGACAACAGGTGTGAGACTAACATCATGCCCCAAATGTACAAAAAACGAGTAAGGACGGTATATTACCGAGGCGGATATCCTAAGTCCAACAAAAAAGCCTCTAAACATTCGGCTAAGTCACAAGCTCATGTTCGCAGTAAAGCCCCTAATCCAAAACGTTCTAGCAACACAGACGAACAAAAATATTCCAGTAGATCAGATTGGACTAAATGGTTACAAAAAGTTTCTGATTTTTTTAAGTCTAATAAAAATTCTCCTTCTCAAGTTAAAACTCCTGCTTCTCCAAATGGTCACATGTCTCCTTTATTCGTGCATAAATATTCAGATAACAGACCGCATATCAAGATAAATCTATTAGGTGTCCATTTTTCGGCTTTATTTGACTCTGGTGCAAATGCCTCCGTTATAGGTCAGAATGGTATTAAGATTTTAAGTCGTTTAAGTATAAAAATATGCCACGTCAAAAAATAGAAGTGTTACCACTGCAGATGGCAGCCGTCTAAAAGTTTTAGGTACGGTTGAGTTGCCGCTAGTCTGCAATGGTCATTGTTTAGTAATCTCTGCTCTAGTAGTACCTTCTCTATCACATACTTTGGTTTTGGGATGTGATTTTGCACAAAAATTCGGAATTTTAGTAAATTTTAAAAATAATTCGTGGTATCCACAGTCCCTAGAAGTCAATTCTCAAACAAGTTTTAAAGATAGTTATTCAGAAAGTTCCTTAGAAAACCTTTTCTCTCGTCTATGTACCTTAGATGATCTCTCGCGGACGGAACGCTTAAAAGCCGAAAAAATAATAAGCTCTTTCAATGAAATAAGTAGCAAAGATAGGTTAGGCCGAACGAATAAAATCAAGATGTCTATAGATACGGCTGATGCCAGTCCTGTAAAGACAAGGCCCTTCGCCATGTCTCCTTATATGTCAAAAGTATTAAATAAAGAGTTGGACGAAATGTTGAAACTCGGAGTGATTGAAGAATCAAACAGTCCTTGGTGTTCTCCAATCTTATTGGTGAAAAAGGCCGATGGACAGTATCGTCTGTGCTTTGACGGAAGAAAGCTCAACGAGGTCAGCAAATTTGATAACTACCCATTACCGAACATCGACAGAATTTTGACATCACTCAGGAATGCTAAGTATGTATCTTCGATAGATCTTAGAAAGGCTTTCTGGCAAATTCCTTTAGACAAATCCTCTAAAGAAAAGACCGCTTTTGCAGTAGTAGGCCGAGGTCTATTTCAGTTCGTCACTATGCCGTTTGGTCTAAAGAACGCTGCTCAAACTCAGCAACGTTTAGTGGACGCTATATTTGGTCCGAAATATGAGCCACATATTTTTACCTATCTCGATGATATTTTAGTAACATCGGAAGACTTCGAATCGCATATTCGCTTACTTAAGGAAGTAAAAGATAAATTGAAAGAGGCCGGACTGACGATAAATTTGAGCAAATGTGATTTTTTCAAAACTTCTCTAAAGTTTTTAGGCTATATTGTAGGCTCAAATTCCTTGCGTACCGATCCGGATAAAGTAGCAAGCATGGTTAATTATGCGAGGCCTACTAATACTACGGAAGTTAAGCGCTTCGTAGGAATGTGTTCATGGTATAGACGTTTTATCGAGAATTTTTCTACCTTGTTGTCGCCTATTAATGATCTTTTGAAAGGACGAAAAAAAAGGACAATCGATAGAATGGACAAAGGCAGCCGAAGAATCTTTTATAAAGATTAAAGAGCTATTGGTTTCAGCTCCCATTTTATCCCAACCAGACTTTTCCCAACAGTTTTATATTTCTAGTGATGCTTCTAATACCGGTTTAGGGGGCGTCCTAACACAGAAAATCAATGGTGAGGAAAGAGTGATAGCGTATGCCAGTAGAACTTTATCAAAGGCTGAACGTAACTATTCGGTTGTTGAAAAAGAATGTTTAGCCGTACTCTTTAACATCGAAAAGTTTCGACCTTACATCGAAGGTGTTCCTTTCACGGTCATAACAGATCATTATAGTTTATTGTGGCTTAATTCTATTAAAAACCCTAGTGGCAAACTAGCGCGTTGGGCGATTAGGCTGAGACAACACACATTTACTTTAATTCATAGAAAAGGAGTCCACAATGTTATTCCTGACGCTTTGTCAAGAATCCCAGATCATACAGCGGACGAAAACAGTCTTAATGCACAGTTTGGCGTAAGAATTGATACAGTTGACGTAGATCGCATTGATCCATGGTACGACAATTTACGGCAGCAAATTAAAGAATTTCCTCAAAATTTTCCGCAGTGGAAGGTGGAAAATGATTTCGTGTACAAATTTATCCCGAACCAGTTGCCTTTAAAAGTTAATGTACCCGAGTGGAAAATACTAGTTCCCAAACCACAGAGAGAGGAAGTTATAGACATGTGTCACACTCCTCCTACTTCTGGTCATTTTGGCTTTTATAAAACTCTTCACAGGGTTCAGGAACAGTATTATTGGCCAAAAATGCGTTTTGACATCTTAAAGTTTGTGAGGACTTGTGAAGTATGTGGAGCGCAGAAATCTCCAAATGCACTACCTATGGGACTGATGGGAAAAGAGAAAACGGTTAATTACCCTTTTCAAGTCATAGCAGCTGATCTAGTAGGCCCATTCCCACGTTCGAAAAAGGGAAATAAATGGCTTCTCGTGGTTTCTTGCTGGTTTACAAAGTATACCATGCTATTTCCTTTGAAAAGCTCTAAAGCTGGATATATAGAGAGAATTTTGGAAAATAATATCTTTCTAATCCACGGGGTCCCATCGCTCTTAATATGCGATAACGGTACTCAGTTTACCTCTAAGAGTTTTAAGAGCTTAAGTGAAACTTATGGTTTTAACATCCGTTTTAATCCCGTGTACTCTCCCCAATGTAATTTTGTGGAACGTAATAACCGAACAGTCGGGACCGCTTTAAGAAGTTACGTGGATTCACATGACAATTGGGATGGCAATACTTCCAAAATCCAACAAGCGATAAATACCGCAAGACACGAAGTAACAGGGTTCACACCGTCTTTCTTGGTTTACGGCAGACATATACCTCTATCTGGATCGTATTATAAAAATTTAGATTTGGATGTCAATGTTGACAGCGAAATAATTCCGGGTAACAGGGGTGCGTACGCCGAAAATTTAAAGGGTTTAAAAGATATTTTCACCGACGTGCGTAGTAGGATACATAAGGCTTATGAACGGAACAGTAAGTCTTACAACCTTAGAAAAAGGGATTTTGCCTTTAATATAGGTGATCACGTTTGGCGAAAAAAAATAAAATTCTTTCCAGTGCAGCAGATAAATTCACATCTAAGTTGGTACCTAAGTATGTGCATTGCGTGATAAGAGAAAAGATTTCAGATTTAGTTTATGGTTTAGCTAATTTAGATGGGACTAAAATAGGACGATGGCATATTAAAGACTTAAAACCATTCAATGAACCTAACCCTAATGAAAGTTTGTCAGAAGAAGAATAATTTATATTTACATTATCTTAATTGCTTTACTTAATTTTTTTGATGTTGCTCTGTAGAGGTGACGACCTCGTTTTTTTTGACTGTTATAAAAGTTGAGCTGAGGATAGCTTACTTTTATAGTTTTTGCTAAGGTTTTGGGTATTGGCCATATCCCAAACTTAGGTTGATTGTGTTGATGTTTAGCGTCGACTCAGCTGTTGCGAGCTTGCGAAAGAGTCACACTCAGGATATATCATAAGACTGGTATGTCGGTGGTCGCGGGATTTGATTTGCTTATGACCCCAAATAATATCCGGTTCTTGACACTTGGAAGCGAAATTTTGATTAGAGGCAATCCAAGGTGATCTTGAGTTAGGACAAGCGCATGATGTAGCTCGTGTAGTATGATGTTGAGTCAAAATTTTTATTATGAGCAATTTCAAAGTTTGTTACCCGAGAGGGTGTATTTTTATTACCTTAATGGTATATGTTGGGTGCAATTAAGAGTAAATTGATTTTGGTTTATCCTGTAAGTCTAAGACTTGGATTATTTTGATTTAGATCTTCTTCTGAATTGACAAACTGAGGGTATATTCTATTTTTTTTTTCAGGGCCGTTTAAACGTTACCTTTGAGTCACTAATTTTTTTAAAAATTTTTTTTGCATGGACTCATAGGCGTATGTTGAGTTTTTCGGTATACTATCAGATTGATAGAAAATTGAAGTCCTGCAGGAGAACTAAAGGCTGATCATTTACAGGAGATGAGAGCAGAGTAAGACAGTCGATTCACAAAGAAATGATCAAAATCTGATACCGAGATGAGAACCTTGCTAAGAGAGGCTAAGCGCAGTGAAGGAAGATTCCTAACCGAATTTTTTTTTTTTTTTTTTTTAGATTTCCAAGAGGTAATCTAGAAGTTTGGGCTGACAGAAAACGGTTATGCCTGATACCTGTAGCAGTTTCTTC
Source organism: Pachyrhynchus sulphureomaculatus (assembly GCA_019049505.1). Classification (NCBI taxonomy): domain Eukaryota; kingdom Metazoa; phylum Arthropoda; class Insecta; order Coleoptera; family Curculionidae; genus Pachyrhynchus; species Pachyrhynchus sulphureomaculatus. Next base: position 135,429,361 of record CM032456.1, read on the forward strand.
TAGAGGCTATTGTCTAGGAAGACGATTAACACCATGATCGAATATTTTAGCTGTCGACGATGTTTTCTTCTTGTTTCTGATTAAGCTGGAAAAGCTCTTGTCGTCTTCAAAAGTTTTGTTGCGTTGCCACCGAAAATTTGAGAAATTTTTGCTTCATGTAGCTTTTTAAGCTCATTTTCGTTTTTTTAAAATTTCGTTAGAAGCTTGGTTAAGTCAACCTTGTAAACCTTTTAGGTTGTATCCCATGAGTTATCTGTTTTTACAGGCTGTGATGCACCGGGTGCTAACAGATGCCGTTACGACGTTTGGCAGGGAGTTAGTCTTCCTGAGGAACAGACTGATTGGAAGGGTAGTCTATGGGGGGTGAACGTTTGACCTTTGGGACCTTTAGGGGATTTGTTACCCAATGGTTATTTCTATTTGAACCAAAGGAGAGCCTAGCTACTGTAGTCGACCTCAGCTCCAATTAGCCTATTAGTGGTGACAGGCTGTTGGCAGTAGTGTGTTTCGGAACACCCTATTGATTAATTTTTTTTTGACTTATGGTGGTGTGGTAGACACCGTTTTAGTTTAGTGGATGCTATAATCTACTCCCTTTTGTTGGTGGACTCCAGGGTCACCAATTCTGTATTTTATTCTCTCCACCATTCAGTATATCGTAGTGAGGTGTTTGTCTCCTGTTATGTGGGATGGATTGAATGTTTTTCGTTGTTGTTCTAGGGCGAGACCAGTACACGAGGGTTCTTCATGCAACTTGGAGAAGCGCAATGCTGGTTAAATTTTATATCTCTGTGTAGCCACCCTGAAGAATGACGGAGGGCGTTTTTTTTCCGGCTCATGTTTCTAGGCAGATTTGTCACTTTGGTGCGATGTGCCGAAGATTTGATTAGCTTTTGCTAAGAGCTTTCACCAAGCTCAGTATGGAGTTATCATAACCAAGAGTTTGGGATTTGAACTCCTGTATATATTTCTGTACATATTTCTGTATATATTTCGGTGTATGTTGGTGGCCTGAGGGCATGTGCTCAAAATGTGTGATTTTGAGTCGTTTTGCTTATGGACTCCCATATATAGGATTATGACTTTAGGGAGGTCCTATTTCGAGACTTGCTGTCTCATATAGTTATGTTGGGAATGTTTCCTTGAATGTTAGTTGTGCGCAGACTAATCATTCTGTTCTTAGTGAACATTGCTTTTTGAAGCAGGATCATTCAGTTTGGTGAATTTTAGCTTTTATAGCTATTCACTGTGTTTAGGGTGAATTTTAGCTTTTATAGCTATTCACTGTGCCTATAGTGATATTGTTAGCTTTTATAGCTGCTCACTATGTTAATGGCGAGATTGTTCTTTAAGAACGCAGACTTTGTATAGTCGAGGACTATTTACAGAGTGTTTTCTTGGCGAGGAGCCGAGTTTTTTCTGGCGATATACCAGAGTGTTTTGTTGGCGATAAGCTGACGTGTTTTCTGGCGATCAACCAGAGCGTTTTCCCTAGCGATTTTAGCATGTCTAGATGTCTTAGGACGTCGACATTGTGCGATGTAGAGTGCGATTATTTTCTGAGTGCGACTAGTAGTGATACTAGATTTAGAATGTTCTCTTAGCGATGAGCTAGAGCATGGATGGCGATTTTTCCCGAGCGTTTGTCTGGATATTTATCCAGATGTTTTTCTTAGCCTAGTGCTAAATGGTCTGACAAGACTTTTTCTTTTTAGTGTAAGTGTTTG
>CM032456.1:135436087-135460173 GCA_019049505.1 Pachyrhynchus sulphureomaculatus
CGATATATCTAAGCCTCCCTTGCAAACCTCAAATAAAAAGCAACACTCAGCTGACGCCCAAAAAAAAATTCTTTGATGCTTCGCGCGCATGATGTGAGCCGCCGATCAAAAGAAAACATTTTTCTGTGGAACAAAAGAAAGCCGAAGAAGGTGAACGACTTTCGACGTGCCCCAATTCGTTTATTAGGTTGGTTAGGTCAGTTTTATAATCACGCAATAAAAATTTAGTAAATTACACGTGTTGAAATTTTTACTTATTACACATTTTTAAAATAACTTTTTGTCATTAAATTTGTTAAAAAATGTGTTTAGTAACCTATTCAGATGTGAACAACGCTGTAGTAAAATAATATCCAAAGTACCTTCACAAAAAAAAAAACACAAATAATATTCATTAAAGTCATTAAAGGATAAAACATCTGGAAGTAACTGAAAGATTATGGGTACATAAAGATTGGTATACCAACAATCCAGAACGCTAGCAAACCGCAAGGCTCCACAGTGGATGAATGTATTAAAAAGCATACTGTATCCACTGAACTCAAAAACTGTAAACCAACCTTGTAAATTTCATTGAGAATTAATAAAGCTTTTTTAAATTTAAATTTGATATTCTGACTCGGCGATATTGTGCAGTTGTATGGTAAACTAGTGGCGACATGAAAAAAATATTCAGGACATCAATTCTTTACAGTCGATTTTTTTCATTTATTATGGTGAATTTCCTGCAATCGGTCTTACTGCAAGGAGGCACCACTTTCAGTATATTCCATGAATTTCCGAACACCCCGTATGTATATGTATATATATATATATATATATATATATATATATATATATATATATATATATATATATATATACATATATATATATATATATATATATATATATATATATATATATATATATATATATATATATATATGTTACAATAGAGGTTTTCACGGATGGTGGAAGGTCATACATTAAAATTCCGAGGTTTAATCCGTTCGTCTAACAATGAATTTGCACGACGTTTCGCCTAAATCTCAATTGGTATTTTCAAGTGCTCTTGCTGCTGGTGCTACTCGATACTGTGATCTTGGTGCTACTGCGGCTCGAAGCTAACTCTTACTAACTAACAGCTTCGAGCCGCAGCAGCAAGATCACAGCATCGAGTAGCAGCAGCAGCAAGAGCACTTGAAAATGCCAATTGAGATTTTGGCGAAAACGTCGCGCGTCGTGCAAATTCATTGTTAGACGACCGGATTGAAACCCGGAATTTTAACGTATTATATATATATATATAATATAAATATATATATATATATATATATATATATATATATATATATATATATATATATATATATATATATATATACCCGTATATATATATATATATATATATATATATATATATATATATATATATATATATATATATATATATATATATATATGTGTGTGTGTGTGTGTGTAATTTCACATATCTAAGTAATTTTGTTATAATCACAGGGATATTCTATAGTTATGAATTGATCTAGGTTATTCATGTAATTGATTCATGAAAACCTTTGAAAACCTTAAATCTCAGACACAAAAAGAATAGATCGAGTATATTTATAACATCGTTTTCCATTAAATCAATGGTCCATAAGAAACTGCGATGAGTGTGGTACGGGCAAGTCCATAAGGAGGGATTTCCAACTCTGCTTTATGGTAGAAAAATTACCGTATGCCGCTTTGGTGCATCGCCACTAACAATCGATGATGTTCTGCTAGTAAAACTGACCGTGGAAACGTAAAAATGTTATCACTTATATTTGTTAATTTGAACAGTAAATTACGTGTAGTTAGATATAACTTAATATATTCAGCTACTTCTTATAAATTTAATATTATTTACTTTCATCTCTATAAGCTAAAACTCGGCGAAATAATTTTACTTCATTAAATTAAACTTTGAATAATATAGCGAAATTTAGCAGCACTTAGATTTAACCAAATCGTAACTCATCGTTTCTAGTCTCCCTTCCTCGAGTACTCTGTTAATCTTGGATCGTGTTTAGATGTAAACAAGCATTGCTTTAAATTATGTTTCTTGTGACCTAGTTACATGAAATTGCCAACCACTCAGGAGGTAACTGTTTTACTAATAGTATAGTTCCTTAGTTATGAAAAATTACATAGCTTTCAAATTCCTGCACCCAAGATCCTGAAAATTGCATATGAGAGGATATATTTAAAATAAATCCCTTTCTAGCTCCCCATGAACCTTGGTATTAATTAATTAGATTTAAAATTAACTAAGTTAAAAAAAATAAAAAATTGTATTGAAATCACAAAAAATATTTTAATTTCCAACCTTTTCAACCACTTCTCTTAAACCGAGATTGATCAAAAACTTTAGATTTCTCCACCATATTAAGTATTATGTGTACTAAATTAAAATCAATATCTCATTTTGTTTGGGAGTTATAGTCGCAAGAGGTAGTCAGATAACTTGAAGGAAATAAGAATGTATTTTAATAAATAACTATTTATTTGTCAACATACAACAACACAGATCGACAAACGTCACTCGCGACTTGCTGGTGCTTAGTGAAATAATATGATAAACTAGTATTTTCTTCAGTATTTCGAAAAATACCTTCAGAACCAATATTGTTCTGAAAGTAGGAAGGTGTTTTTTTTTCTGGATGAATAAACAAGGTACAGTTTACTGAATTTCTTCAAAATGAACAATTTTGTTTAATATAATCTAGTATATTATGCAACATATATAAAATTAAATTTGAATGATTCTTTATTTTGAAACATGACATACATAAACTCTAAAATGTGTGAACCTTTTCTTTTTTATTTTTCTTTTTAAAGGAAAGTATTGTATTCATGAAAAAATTACATAGGGAGATTTTTTACTTTTCTGCCCGTTTTAGAGTTCCTAGATCACGAAAAACATAATCACTTCCGTTGATCTGTCTGTCTGAGGGTCTGTTTGCACTATAACTCTCAAACGAAGTAATATATCAATTTCAAACTTAGTACATAGATAATATCCAGGGGATGAAGACTATAGTTTTTAAACGATATCACTGGGAGCCGATGAAGTTTTAATGGTTTGAATATTGATAATAAGACAAATAAGGGGCTTAAGGAAAGAGAGAGGACATTCACATATATTGTGTTGTGTGTTGTCGAATTTTTAAAGTCCAGTAATCTAGAAGGTTATTTTTTCCTTGTTTCAATTTCAGTGGGGGAAGGGATAAAAGAGAAATATTACACTATCTTTTCGTTATTTTCAATTTTAAAAAGGAAAGAAGGTAAAAGTAAATATTGAGTGGTTTCAACGTTATTTCGAAATTTTTTTCTGCTTTTTGGTTGGAGACTAATAATTTATGGTAAAAGATGTATGAGGTGAAAGGAAGGAATGGCGTGGGGTGTTAGAAGGGTGCTAGAGTATATATCACAATATATTTCTCTCTCAGTGTTCCTGTTTTTTTTTTTTTTTTTCATTATTTTCAATTTTAACAGAAATAATATGCCGAAATTTACTTACATCTGACACAGTAAGTAAATGACTATTTTTAATTTAAAAAAAAAAAGAGAATGAGAATATCTCAAAAAGATATTTTTCCATTTCCGTTAATCTCTATCTATCGGTTTATTGGCACCATTATTCTTGAATAAAATTATATTATAATACTTGAAGTTGGAATAAAATTTACAGTTTTTTAGCGATATCATTTCAGAGGAAAGAGATGGCTGTTGATAGGTTGCATAGTTTCAACTGTATTATGGAAATCTACTGACCTTTCATTTGAGAAAGTTAAATTTATTACTTATTTTCGAAATAAATATTTGCTAGAGAAATATTGGGAAAATCACATGGTCAACGGTAAGCCGGATCTAATTTTTTTATTAAGATTTAAGGTTTAGTAGCTCAAAGTCGTCGAGGAATTTTAAGGCAGTTAGAAAATTCTATGTTGAAAATTAATGCATTCGTGCACGTACTACACAAAAACGAGGAAATATTTTCAAGGTTTTAATTTCTGATTTATGTTAGAAGTAAGAAGTAACATTCGACTAAAAAATACTCCCAGTTTTTGTTACAGGTACATTCTCCAAAATTGTGAAGATTTTCTTTCAAAAATTATTTCAAATGTTGTTCAAAAATTAAAGAAACAGGTAAATTCATCCAAATTTACCAGTTATTCTACAGCAAATTTATGGTAACATATTTTTCATTCTTCGGATCTAAGACCTATTGTTAGCGCGGTGGCCTCACAAAACTTAGAAAAATATCTGTCAAAGATCATGCAACCAACCATTGAAAGTGCTCATTCATACATCAAAAACTCTGAACCCTTTACGAACATAATCAGATATTCGAACAATGACTAAAAAAAAATACCTATTTTGTCTTCAACAGTCAGATATACAAACAAACAGATGGAACGCTCATGGGATTTTTCCTTTCACCAGTAATAGCTAACCTTTATATAATACATTTTGAAACAAAGGCCATCAAAAACTCACCACTGATACCGAAACTCTAAAAACGATATGTTGATGATATTTTTATAATTTGGCAACATGGATGAAACGAATTAGACACCTGAAAACGCCGAAACCCTGAAAACGATATGTTGATGATATTTTTTATAATTTGGCAACATGGACGAAACGAATTAGACACCTTCCTGACCTATTTAAATAGAATTCATGATATGCTCATAACTCGGGAAAAACAATGGTCAACTACGATACTCAGGCTACCGGAAGCCCACTCACACCAATATATATTTAAACTTTGGCTCACACCATCCAGTCGGTAGCCAACACTCACGTATCGAGATCATATCGACTCACCGAACCAGACACGAGACAACAAGAAATTGCACTAATCACTTTAACAAAACGGATATAAAAATCAGTCCATACGGAGAGCATTTGCAAGGCAGCGCCATCCACAGACAAGGACAAAAGAACTGGACCTCAACCGAAGTAGAGTCCTATAACCGTATGTGGAAGGAGTTATAGATAGAATTGGAAGAGTCCTAAGAAAACACAACATAGGCACAACATATAAACCACAAAACACTCTGGCAGATATCCCAAGGACAAGAAAAAAATGGGAAACCATGGAGTTTACAGCATTCCATGCGGAGACTGCCACAAACTGTACATAGGGCAAACAAACAGAAGAATCTCCACCCGGATCCAAGAACATAAAATAAGTATCAAAAACAAATAAACAACTTCAGCTCTTTTTTAGCACCATCATGATACTCGTCACAACATTAATTTCGAAGGATTTGAACAAATATTCTATATCTAAACAAATAACCTCTATTTCACATTATAAAACACGCATAGTCAGAGAAGCCTTGGAAATCAAAGAGAATGATCAGATATGGTAATTAGTTATTGGCAAAATGGTACTTCCATATGTATATATATATATATATATATATATATATATATATATATATATATATATATATATATATATATATATATATATATACATGGATATCTCCCTTGAACGGACAGTTTTTTCATGGTCCCGACCGACTCTCATATAATTAGATTGTGTTAACTCCCTCTTGCCCTGACATACTCTTGAATAGACGCGGACACAAAAAAATGTTCCCTTAATCGGACACAAAACAATAAAAAATAAACGCCTTGTCTCATTTTTCTGTGGCGAGTATCACTGTTGCATTTCTCAATCGCGCCGCGTGCCAACGTTGCTGCCTACCTTCACTGAGGGACTTCTCCGAGTAAACCGTGGATTTACCGATCTTAATTTCTCGGTACACGGGATTTAATATTACTCTGACGCCTATGCGAAAAAGAGATACAGTGGACGACACATTCATAAACAAAAAAATTGAGATTGTTGAAGTTCGCAATAGGGAAAAGTTAAGTGTAAGGGACTTATCGAAACGTTTCAATATCGGAAAAACACAAGCTGCTGATATAATTAAACATAAAGAATTCCTTCTAAGCAAGTGGATGTCGAACAGCAATTTAAATGAAAAAAGAAGCTTTTTGATTGGTGATTTTACCAAAATTGACAAGTTGTGTTATAACTGGTTTATAGCAGCTCGCAATAAGGGGATTCCTTTGACAGGTACGCACTTGAATTATTTTTTTTAGATAAGGTTTTCTGGAATTGGTGCGTTGATTTTCTTTCATATCAATTAAAAGAATGGATGAAAGGGGTGAGAGTATCAGTAGGCTTGTCGTGACAAAAATACAAAAAACTTATTGTTAATGTTTTTTTTTTTTAGGTCAGCCAATATGATGCAAAGCAAAAGAATAGTCGAGTCTCTGGGGCATTCTACATTCAGTGCTTCTTCTGGTGGACTTAATAAATTTAGAATCCGGCACAACATAAGTTTTAAAGCGATTTCAGGAAAAGGAGCTTCGGTTATTGCTAAAAATGTTTCATTGTTCTGGGTAAAAATGCGCTTCTTTAATTAAGGGATATTCACCGAGAAACATCTATAATGCTGATGAGACAGGCCTGTATTTTAGGGCTCTACCCAACACAACGTTAACATTAAAAAACGAAAAATGTGTTGGTGGTAAATATTCTAAAGAGACGTTTAAAATTTTGCATTGTGCAAATATGGCGGGAGAAAAAGAAAAAACTCTTAGTCATTGGTAAGGCAGCTAGACCCAGAGCATTTAAAATTATTAACATAAACAACCTGCCCATAACTTGGAAATATAATAAGAAAGCTTGGATGCCAGGAGAAATTATGACAGATTGGTTGCAAGATTTTGATTGGAAAATGACAAAAGATAAAAGAGACATTTTGTTATTTTTAGACAATGTAAGATCTCATCCAAAAGATGTCCGCTTGAAAAATATAGAAATCTTGTTTCTGCCCCCTAAATAGCCAGGGAGTTATAAAAAATTTTAAAATTTATTACCAAAGTCTAATCCTAAAACACCTGATAGTAACTATTAAAACTGCTGGTACAACTTTTGAGTTAATTAAGAAAATTACGCCATTGGATGCAGTTTAGTTTGCAAAAACCACTTGAGAGCAAGTAACCAAGGAAACAGTTAAAAATTGCTCGCGTAAAGCGGGATTTAAGCATGAAAATATGCAAAGTGAAGACCAGTTAACTGAGGCTGTCACATCTGATTCAGAAGATGACTTAACGTATTCGCAGATATCCTTAAAAATAAGAATTTGTTGGAGTTATCTGATAATGAAAACTTTAGTGATTTTTTGAACATAGATGAAAATTTTTATGCTGAAAATCGAGATTCAGAACAAGAAATTGAAAATCCAGTTGAAATACAAGGACTTTCTGATGTCGATGAGATTCCAGTACCAACAGATGCTATCCCAAATTATGGTGAAGCTATTACCCTAACCAAGCAGCTTAAAAGTTTTACTGAAGATCACGGAGATGCAGAGTCTTTAGAGCTTCTTTCCAAATTAGAAATACGATTTATGGAGACCATTTTAAAGAAAAAGAGGAGACAAACAACAATATATGAATTTTTGCGTCATTAAAGTGACCTTTCATTTCATATGTATAACTCTATCCTATTCTATTTTATAATTATCTAACAAATCTTTGTTTTTTTCCTTAAGTTTTATAATATCAGACGACAATTTTGCTAAAGAATTAAACTTCATAAAACAAGTAACCGTTAACAACGGTTTTATTCGGTTAATGCCTGCTAATCTACTGTATGTATATTAATACGACTTAATGTCTTGAGGTATTTTTTGAATGAAAAAACAACAAATAAAATTAAAAAACAGCTGATGTACCCAGTTACTTATTACATTTTAATAAATATGTCAGATATGGCAATTAGTTATCAGCAAAGTGGAAATTCCAATAAAGAATAACATTTTTCACTAACAAGTCGACAACTTTTGCTTAAATTTAACCAAATTTAATGATTTAGTATGTATGAAAAATTTATTAAACAATTTTTTTGTAAGTACACTTTTCAAATTTTTTAGCTAGGAATTTTCCATAACAAAGAAATGTTTTAATGATGATGATCAGAGTTATTTGTTAATAAATGGGCGTTTTTATTCATAGTAGAGTTTTATGTAAATAATTCATATGATTTTTAGGAAGTACCAAACTTCAAACGATACATGTCAAAATTTCATGATATTTCGACGATTACTTACAACCACTGTGGTTTTAGTGACGCTACTTTTGGTATTTTCAAAACAGTGGAAAAAGTCGAATTTCGTTTGTTGATTAAACACCATGAATGTTGATTAAACACAAATGAAGCTAGACACCAAAAAGGATGATATACTTAGGGCTACTGATCGTGGTGAATCGTCAACTTTACTCCTTTTGGATTACAGTAAGGCATTTGATACTGTAGATTATAGTCTCCTCTGTGCAAAGCTTCATTATTACTGCTTTTCTGACGAGGCAATAGAGCTTCTCCGGAGCTATTTGGTGAATAGGAGACAAGTTGTTAAGATAGATGATAAGACTTCGCAGCCTGGGGTCAAGAACAGTAGCGTACCACAGGGCTCTATTCTGGGACCAATACTTTTTATGATATATACCATGGATTTGGTTGAATCAGTTAATGACAATTGCTTAATCCATCAGTTTGCTGATGATACACAGGTGTATGCTAGTCACAATAGGGATAATGCTGAGCAAGTGTTCCATCGCTTGAATGCCAAACTCAAGAATATTCAGTCATATTCGGAGAGGCAGAGTCTTAAGTTGAATCCATCTAAATCAGTGGCAATTAATTTTGGTAATGTGCTGGCGGGACTTGACTTGGGTATTGTTGTGGATGGTGTTCCTGTCCAATTGAGGGAAACTGTAAAAACTCTTGGGCTTGTGATTGACAGGGACCTGCGCTTTAGAGGTCAAGTTAAGCTTATAATGCAGAAGGCATACACAGCTTTAAGGAGCTTATATCGGAATAGACCTATTTTGACCAGAGACGTAAGGAAGAGGCTCTGCGAAGCATTAGTCTTGAGTCATGTTAACTATGTGGATGTGGTTTTTGGGCCATGTCTAGATGTTTTGTTCCAGTCCCAGACTACAAAAGATTCAGAACTCTTGTGTTAGGTTTATTTGTGTATTGCGGAAGACATATCATGTCTCTCCTCAGTTGGTGGGGCTGGGCTGGCTCAATATGTTTAGCAGGCTAAAATTGCACATGGCGGTGTTTGTTCATAGAGTCTTGGCACCGGGTTGTCCTCTCTATCTTAGACAGAAATTGAGGCATCGGGTAGATGTGCACGGTTTTTGGCGATGGATTGCCATTGTCTTCGCCTTCGCTTCTGTACATTACGTTATGTTTGTTGTTTTGCTGATTGATTGTTGTATGTTGTATGTTTTCTTCTTTTTTTCTTCCAGTACTATGTTAACTTGTATTTTTATTTTATATGATTATTATTATTATTATTTTCTTTTCTCTATAATGATGTAATGTTATTGAATGTATTTTTTATTTAGTATTTAGGCATTACTTGAATGTTGCATTATTGAATTTGTATTTTTATATTTGTTTATTTTTTTTTTGTATCTTGTATGCTTAGCTACTGGCTCCGTTGAGATGAGTAGTTTTCTTAACTGGACTTCACCGAGTTAAAAATAAGACCTTTTATTATTATATTATTATTATATTTTGTGATCTAAATTATTATTGTATCCGTAAAGTGAAATTGTGACTACATTTTTAATTTTATTTCCAGAAATAGAAATTACACGAAAGAAACGTTTTTGAAAATGCTCAAATTCAGGGACAATACCTCAAATATATATATTTTTTTTAAAACAAAGAAAACCCAGGTGTGTTAATTAAACCAATCTACACCCAAGAATAAAAGTAAAAGATATATGTACGTAGAGGTCCATATATATATATATATATATATATATATATATATATATATATATATATATATATATATATATATATATATATATATACATATATATATATATATATATATATATATATATATATATATATATATATATATGTACATACATACATAAATACATATACATATATCCTTCTAGAATTAATGAACTGAGATTTACTACTTTAGGTTTACCTATTTCATGCCCTTACTTTATTATATAGCAACTTATAAAAGTACGAGTACCAAATGAACTATTTATTAGATTTTGAGATAGTTTTATGAACAATTTCGTAACCTTGCGATACATTTGTAGTGTCTGTCCTAGCTAAAAAATATGACCCATTTTCTAATGGCTTATCCCGCTAGTATTTTCGAGTCGTTTATACTTAAATAGTAAAAAATACAGTTTGAACATAGTTTTTAGTATTTATTAATGTATAACGCACTTATTAGCCATTCGCATGTAAACAATTTAGTTTGACGTTGAGCTTTAATTGCTTTGATATGATGGAATAACTTGCTCCCACTGTGTTCGTTCTCGAATGTGGGGAAAAAGAACCGTCTAAAAAGTTGCAGCAATTAATCACGCCAAATCGACCGTAACATTTATGTTCCCTTTCATCCACTTTACTTTTTCCAACTAGTGCACAAGCATAAATGACGTAAGCTTGGAATCTCCTTTTAAGAAGTTTAGGTAAAAGTTTCTTTTAAACTTCCTAAACATTTTTTATGTTTGAAGGGACAAATCCGATAAAAAAAGACAGATAGAAATCTGGCTTTAAATTAGTATGCATTGAAAATTCTTGAAAATCCTTTGTGATTTTCGCTCCTCATTTGTAAGAATGTGACAATTTAACTAAAATGGAGTTTGGGCCTACATCATTCAAGGTTTTTCTTGTTAAAAAAGAACTACAATAGGAACTTTAATTTATTTGAATGAAAGCGTCTTTTTTGTGTTAAATAAAAATATATTACTAGTGTTCAAGAAAACATAATTACGACTTGGTTCACTAAAATAATCTAAAACCTGGATTCCATCAAGTTGACATTGAATTTAAAATTTTTAGTTGTGCAATTCACTTCTATTTGTGTTACTATATTATCTGATATGGTAAGTGCCAATAAAAAGGAATTTTTATGTAAAAAAAATAAGATAGTAATTGAGAAATACTAGTATTTTACAACCACGTAGTTTAATTTTAGCTGACTTACTGTTACTTTCGTCTAGTTAAATTTCTAATTTCCAAATTAGACCAATTTCAAAATGAAATATTTTTATGAAATAGATAGTTAATGTTTAAATAGCGTGCTGTTTTAGGTGGTGACAGTTCTACTTGCTTTAGTAATGATCGCAAAATTCTATGTCATTTGTATTGTCACTAATTCCAGTTAATTATTTGCGTGCTATTAAAAGAGCACGTTCTTTTCTGTGAACTGTATTTGAGTTTTCTTTTCTTAAAACATTTTGTGCAGTAAAAAAAACATGAAATCAAGAAAATTTATAAAAGCGTTATAATGTTGAGGTTACATTTGAAATATTCACATGCTGATTATACATCTTAGTTAATGCACGTCAGAAATTATTGAAATAAGCTCTAAGGATCTTTTTTATCCTTATATATCGTTGATCTGTATTTATCATGAAAATATTTTTTATATTTATACTGAATAAAATACTCTCCAAAATAATGTAAATAAATGGTTCCTTCTTACTTGCAACTTAATACAGGCACAGCTATATATATTCTTGAAAACTATCTTTCTATTATCGGATGTACTTAATTTGAAATCAGCCTCAAGGAGCATGTTAAGATTTCCATTAAGAATGTTGGTTAATTCGATATGAAATCATAGGATTTTGGGAAGTTTAATTTATGTTTTAGTTATAATAACCCAAAACGAAACGAAAAATTATATTTCAGGTGTTTAATTAGTTATATATTAAGAGCAAAAAAGTATTTAATAAAAAAATAAGAAGCATTAAATATATAAATATATACATGTATATATATATATATATATATATATATATATATATATATATATATATATATATATATATACACCAAAAGGGGGTTTAACTTAGGGATAGTCCTTAGGATTACAGAGTGAACAAAAAGGTTTTAAAGTTCTTAGTAACTGTAGTTTTATTCTAATATCGGGCTTTCGATGCCAAATCGTACATGATCTTCAGGACCTGGAAGATACAGAAAGAAACTCTCATCAGTTAGAGAACCTCCTGAAGGAATATGTCGTAGTTTACAAAAGAAGAAAAGTAGAAAACCCTACCATAATTTTTAAAGTTTAAAAAACAACAGAGTTATTAGATTAAAAAAAGGTACTTACTGAATATTTACAGTCAGCTCTCTGTCGAATGAGAATTCTATCTATATCCAAGTCCTAAAGATGATGTACGATTTGGCATCTAAAGCTCGATATCAGAATTAAACTATAGTTACCCAGAACTTTAAGACTTTTATTGTTTACTCTGTAATGTTAAGGGCTATCCCTAAGTTAAACCACCTTTTGGTTACTGACTTTCCTTTAGTTAGTTAGAGCGTTATGATATATATATATATATATATATATATATATATATATATATATATATATATATGCATATATATATGTATATATATATATTTATATATATATATATATATATATATATATATATATATACATATATATATATATATATATATATATATATATATATATATATATATATATATATATATATATATCTATATATCTAACTAAATAAATTTTTAACATTATTAATTTATAACGGGAGAAACTACTAATATTATGATGTCCTGCAGCAGAAGTGAAGTAAATTTATGAAAAAAAATTAAGGTTCAAATTCGAAAAACTTTCTACCAATTCCTACTCCAAGGTCCTACTCTAATGTTTCTTTAAGTAAATTACAAATTCTTGTTTTGTGAACAATCCATATTGAGATTTTTATTTTGCAAATTTCGAGTTACTAGTAGCAAAAAAATAGTTTGTGTGTGGGAAAAGATTTAAATGATCTAAATGAAAAAAATACCTCCGAGGAACTTTATTTTATATATTAATAAATTTATTGAATTTTTGGGAATATACTTTAACAATAATTTTTTGCCATCTTAGAATTGAGGTATGTAAGTGCTTGATTTAGGCAGTTTCTTAAATATTTATTATGCGCTGTGGAAATACATACCAAAAGTACCATGCTTTGTAGGAATTATAGTGAGAACTTTTACATTTTTTTTCTCTGTAAACAAAAATCATACGACTGATTTTTAATCAGCGTAAACATGAAGTGCATTTGTTAATCACACTATTTTAACAGTATCATTTATACATACATTTACGTGTTAAATCATAGTCACCGAACTAAAAAACGGGAACATCCTGATGGCTTCAAGGCACAAAAACATCCATTTTAAAGTTTTATTTATCTATAATACTACTAAACTATAAACTCATCAGAATCATAGGCGCGAGACCATTAAAAAAAATGGAACAAAATTTAATGGTATATTGTTTTGTCAGTGAATTTGTAGCATAATTAAGAATACATATTGAGAAAAGATTAAGTGATGTTATTTACTTTTCTCTCAGTATTATTTCTACACTGCTTTTGTTGTCATTGGAATTTGTAGTTTTTAAATGGTTTTATTCTTTAACTATATATGTTATTGGTGATACTGAGTTATATTTATGTTTATTTAGAGAAATTTTATATAACCTTTTTATTAGATTTCAATTTTTGGCACAATTAATAGTATTTCTAAGAGTTATAAAGAGCACTTTGTATTACTAGTACAGAACACTTATAAGATCACTTCGGCGTCTGTCCGTCTGCCTGTCCGTCTGTCTGTCTGTCACATCAAATTTTTCTCGGAAACTATTTGACATAGAAAGTTAAAATTGTGTAATAATTTAGGAATTGATGGCCTCATTAGAGCCGTGCAGTTTTCAAAGTTAAATTTTGACTTAAGGGGTTAGTGTCCCCCTTATCTCAAAAAGTAATAATCAAAAAATTTTGAAAAAAATTCTGGAATATTCTACACAGGTTGTAGATTGAACGAAATTTATGACGAGTGCATTACCTTTAATAATTTATCTGGTGTAAAAAAAAAAACAAAAAATTCAAGGTTATCAGTTTTCAGTAAAGATCGGAAAAAACCTTTGTTGAAAACTCATTTGAGGTGTTTTTTGTGAAGTCATTGATCATTTTACACCTCCGTAACAAAAATTTTTATTCTAAAAGCAGTCAACGCACGGAACTCTAATTGCGCAAGTCCAACTTGCACTTGACCGGTTTTTTGAATTAATATATTAGTACAATTTTATGTAAGTTGTATTTACAACGGGCAAATCAAAAGTTATGAAGTTTTTATTTAAAAAGTACTGATGATTATTTCTAGTAGCGTAGCTAGATTCTAGAGTGGCGAAGCAGACGGTTCAGCAGGTTTTTTTAAGAGAAAAAGGGGAAAGCGATTTAATTGGTTTTCAGATAAGAGTTAGAGTGCTCTTTTTCATGGTTCATAGGGGCGGACGGGGAAATATACCCTCTAGTGACACTCTCCCTCTTCGTCTCTCTTGATACCTCAGTGTTAAATAATTCCTTCAATGATATTTCTATCCATAATTTTTAACACATTGATAAAATAATAAATAACTTTCTGGAAGGCCAGTATTTAAATTTTGTACACAGAGGAAATATTAACATCTCAGAGGCAAAAAAGAATGCACAGAGTATGTTATACATAACATGATTTCTCTTCAAATCAATGACCCATAGGAAACTCTAATCAGTAGAAAAAGGACAAGTAGAAAATAATATTTTATGAAAAAAAAATTACCTTATGCCGCGTCCATGGAAAGAGGGGTACGTTAAAAACTTGAATGATTGGACATGTCCTGCTAGTATAACTGACAGAGGGTACATACCGGTGTTGTCACTTATATTTGTTAATTTTAATAATACGTTATATATTACTTATTATTACCACAAAATACGAAATACAAGATTCTTTAAATAAAATGGCAAGAGGAAGAGCAGCAGGTAAAGATGGTATACTTGTTGAAATGTTGCAGCAGGGCGGAGAGCCTATATTACGAATGCTGGATATATTGTATAAGTGTCTCGATATGTGCAATGTACCTCGAGACTGCGATGTTGCTTTGGTGGTCCTGTTTGTCAAAAAGGTAGATAAGTCTAAATTAATCAAAAATAGACCAATCAATCTACTACCCGTGATGTACAAGTATACTGGATTACCTTCAAGTATTAAGAACCTTAATAGAAAAGTCAAACGAGTTTAATTTTAGGATTTGGGTGTCTATAGTCTAAGTAACTGTAGCAGATACTCGCAGATTATTCAAGATATATATAAAAATGAAACTGAAGAAAACACTAATAAGATAGGAATGAAAAGAGGGGTACGTTGAGGGGACCCCATCTCGCCGAAATTGTTTAGGTTGGCTCTAGAAGATCTTTTCAAATAACTTTCAAGGACAAGTAAGGGTATAAATATAGTGGGAGAGCAACTCAATCATTCGCTATTCGCAGATGATATTGTGTTTATATCTAATAACAAAGAAGAGGAAAAAATGCTGAACGAATTTATCAACAAGTCCAGAGAAATTGGTCTGAGGATAAACATCGCCAAAATCATATTCATGACAAATGACGACTGTGATAAAGAAGAAGTACTGAACATTGAAAACATGAAAAGAACAAGAACGGATTCATACGAATATCTTGAATAAAAAGTAGTAACATCCGAAGAAAACTTGAAAACGGATTTATCAAGGAGAATATCATTGGCTTGGTCGGTATTTGGCAGATTGCGGGACATCTTCATTTCCAAAGTCCCAAATACACTAAAATGCGTGTTGCCAGTATTGGCATACGGATCGGTGGCTTTTGATTCAAGAAATTATAAATCGTGTACATGTAGCTCAACGAGTGATGGAAGGGAGGATGTTAGGAATATCGTTGAGGGATAGGCTGACTAATGAAGAAATTTGAGGAAGGTCCAAGATAACTGATGTAGCTGAGAGGGTAAGCAGATTGAAGTGGAGTTGGGTGGGTCACATCGCAAGATTCTTTAATAATCGATGGACCCATAAAGTAAGCAACGGGAGGTCTTGGAACGAGAAAAGAAGTAGAGGATGGCCGTAAACCCGTTGGTCTAACGACATCAAAAGACTAGTGGGATACAACTGGATAAACAAGGCCCAAAACTAAAGAAGATGGATGTACTTAGGGGTGGCTTATGTCCGACGATGGACTGTATAGCTGATGATGATAATAATAATTCATTAAAGTACAAAGTACAAATTTAGGAAATATTCAGCTGTCTCTTGTATAATAATACTCTATAATGTTATTTAATTTTTTCTCTATTAGCTAAAACTACTCACGATAATTTTTCTTCATTAGATTAAACTTTTAATAAACTATTTTACATTTAGAGATGTTACCATACTTACATTGAACCAAATCGTAATTCATTGTTTTCAGTTGCCCTTCCTTGAGTCCCCTGTTAATATTGAATCTGTTTTAGATATAAACAAGCGGAGCCTTGATTAACAGATAGTTTCTTTGCGAGTTTTAAGAAATTATAACATAATCAACAAAAATTTTTCAAACAATGCACTTAAAGCAGAATGCCTATTAAACCCATTTAGAGTAGGCCTTAATTTCTAGCTTGGATTAAACTAATTATCATTTAGCACTATAACGACGCGTAAGGTCTTGATACTTACCAACAAACCACGGATTCCTCGGATTATTCTCGACGTTTAGTGACAAGAAATATTCCTTAAATCCCTGAACAGGATTAGCTTGAGGCTGCACCGATAAAGTCCCTTCGACTTCCGCCTCGTTCCCGTCGGAAACAAGTGAACGAGCGCTCCACCCATCCGAACCTATCCAGGAAAACGAGCCGGTTGCATTACATCTGCGAACGGCTTTCATTAACTCCGCAACTTCTTGATCGGAGCCAAAGATAATACACCCTGAAACAATAAGATTATATGTTTGATAATTCTAATTTTCAGCCTAAAAATTTATTAGGGTTATACGCTTAAGTTATATATACAGGGTTATTTTGAAGTGTTTTGAAAGGTAAAATAAAAATTGAAATTTGGTAGTATATATATAACACAATATGTGTCTTTTTTATGGGCACTACACATTCTCTGCGTGGAAATCTTTAACCTGTTACGTTAACGGCGTTTACGGAGAAAAACCGTTTGTCGTTGGTCTTAAATCGCTGGGAATTGTACTCGATGAGAACCATAGCTCTGGATAGTTCATTCCAAAGGGATGAGATTTTCTACATAAAAAGCTCTTGAAGAGATTGATACGAGAAGTGACAAGCTTTGGGAAGACTCAAGCATGCTACAACCATCAAACTTTTCCTATAAAAATATAATAATATCTGATATACGGTTGGTTGGTTGGTTGTGGGCGAGGCAGACAATTATGTCTGTTTATGCACCAAAGCCTTTTGGCTTATTGTGCTACCTACTGACAGATGCATTATCCCTTTGAGATGGTTTATTAGCTTATCTTGAAGTTCTTCAAGTGGCAGCTAGTCGCCTCTATAAACATCTTCAAAGGGTGCTAGGTAATAACAAGAAATTGCATAGGATATGCCCGGCACTTTTCTTCTCTTCACCATATAAAGTGAGACTGAAGTTTCCAACGTGTCTTCGATATTCCGAAGAATTAAGGTTCGTCAGGAGTTCCGGATATCCATTCGGCTTATTTTAGAAATAAAGAGAATATTTCAGAGCTAAGCCCCAAACATAGCAGTAGTATTCCACTGATGACCGAATTTGAGATAAGCATGGCATAAGCTTTTCTATATCGGAATAATGATCCGAACTTAAAAGTTTTCTCTCCTATAATTCTAATGTAATCATGCCAAGAGATTTGCTACCACACCAAAAAAGTCAAGGGATAGAACAGAGTCTCTAGATATAACTACATATACTCTGTAATATTAATCGTCCCGAAAAAACTGCTGCTCGGATTCTTTTAGCCTTAAATTCTGCCTGGTTACTGCCATTGTCTTGCGATTTTTTTTGCGAATATTTGCATAGACAGTTGAAGCCTAAACGTTCAAGGTAAATGAAGAGACAAGTATACTGTTAATAATAAAGCTTTTTCGGTCCGTATTCTTCAGCAGATTACTAATGTATAGAAAAAAGGGAGTAGGAAATAGTATGGTACACCAATGAAAGCGTCAGAAAGAACTATCACCTGGAAGGAAGGATCATTTAGCCTTTGCTTATAGCGTTAAATTATTTTTCGTATTTTTAGTTTTGCCAAATTTTTGATTTTCAAATAATATTGTCTATTTATTTCTCGTTACTTGATTCATTAACGTTATTCTGAGCATACGGACACCACATTTGTTAATTTTTTCGCTATATAATTTCTTTCTTAACTTTTATTTTTTAATGTTGTGCATACGTTACAAATTTTAAAGTGTTTTGCGGGTTTGTGTGTTATTTAAATCTTATTACAGAAAACTTTTAACAATGGACAATTTTAATGGCAATAGATTCATTCAAAAAAAAATATTTGAAAAAAAATATTATCAGAACTGTGACTAAAAATTAACTGTTAGCGTAACACAGCACTGTATATAAAAAAATAAAATTTATGAATAGAAAATATTTGACAAATAGTATCTCATTGTGCTTAGAATGATACTTTCAAATTAAATAACTTAAAAAATACTCCATTTAAAATTCAAAAATAGGCTTATTGTCGGTTAAATAAGAAATGTGTAAAATTATTTAAAAATGCAGTAAATATACAGGGTATTATGAAATTCACTGCATATATTCGAGCTGGCGTCTCCTAACAAGACAGATTGCAGAAAATTTATCTTATGTTAAGTAGCGGGTCTGAATAATAAAGGAAAAAAATTAACCCTAAAGAAATAACTTCAAGAATATTTTTTTCACGCTCCCAATGGTTTACCATACAATTGCACAATATCGGCGAGTTTTAACCAGAAGGTAACGTTTCAATTCAAAAAAGCTTTATTAATACTCAATAAAATTTACAAGGTTGGTTTACAGTTTTTGAGTTTGGTGGTTAAGTATGCTTCTAGTTCTTTCACCCACTCCCACTGTATGGCCTTGCGGCTTGCTAGCGTTTTACATAGTTGGTATACCGGTTCTTACTTACCCGATAATCTTTCAGTCATTTTCGGATGTTTTTAATGACTATTAGTATTCGTGTTTTTTTGTAAAGGTACTTTGGCTATTGCTATTAAAATTAGGATAATTTTATATATAAGCTTTGTACAGAATTAACAGTTGTTGTGAAGTGTAAAGCTTTCTAGTTCGAAATAGTATTCCCAGGTTTTGAGAAACTCTCATTGCTATGCTTGCAACATGATCATGCCAGGACATATTTGCTTCCAAATTAACGCCCAGCAAATTGAGTGATGATGCTAGCGGAATGGGGTGCCCCGAAATAACTATGTTGGGTTCAGCAACAGTAACTTGTTTAGAAAAATCCAGCATGGGTTTTTGTAGCTTAAAGTCTACTTGGTTACTGTCACCCCAAGATAGAACTTCTCCCAGGTCTTTGTAAGTTGAACGATCTTCTGCTATCTGCGAATATTTGCATGAGTAGCCGATGTTTGAGCGTCCAAAATGAATAATGAGATAAGTGTAGTATCTTCTGAAAAGCTGTAGATTGGATTCCTGGTCTTTTCCAGCGTATCGTGAATGTAAATAAGAGAGTAGTAGACAGTACAGAGCCCTGGAAACACCAGCGTTGATAGTCAGTAACAGTAAAGAACGCTCTTTGAGGAAATTTAAGAGCCATAAACAGAACTTTTCAGGCATACCAGAAGAGAGTAACTTAGCCAACAATCCATCGTGCCAAACGGTCGAATGCCTCGGATATATCACGGGCAACCGCTCGAGATTCTCCACAGTGTTCAGTTGCGTTGTTCTAAACATGTTACATAAGTTAGAAGATCTGTTGATTTATGTTTACGAAAGTCGAATTGATTTTCGCTAATAATATTGAATCCTTCAAGATATTTTAGAAGATGCTGATTGATAGCCTTTCCTATGACTTTCGATATTATTGAAAGCAGTGCGACTGGTCGGTAGTTGTTTGGCACTTTTTTAGTTATCGGCTGAACTGTGGAGCATTTCCAGCAGGAAAGAAATGTTCCCTCTCTGTAGAATAGGTTGAAAAGTTTACAGAAAATTGGTGGTAGTTCTCTCGCGCAGTTTTTGAGTACTATGGCAGGTATTTCGTCGGCCTCAGAAGTTTTTTTTGGTATCTAGCTTCATTCAAATAGGTTTTATGATACGTTATCTGAAGACAATATAGGTCATCTTTGACTGCACTATGGGAATAGTAGGTGGTGTTTTTCCTTGAAAATCAACAGTAGAATGTGAAGCAAAGAGTTCAGCCAACAAGTTCGTTTTCTCAACAGGTGTTGTTGTAATCGAATTATCTGGCTGTGTGAGTGGTGGTATAGTGGATTTGGTGAATTTTTGACTAACTGCCTTAGTGACTGAATATAAAGTTATGGAATTGTTAGGATAAGTAAGAAGTTCGTTTCTATTTCGTTGAATGTGTGTCTCCTTGGCATCGTCAATAATTCTTTTGCATCTATTCCGGGCATGAACAAAAATGTTAACACAATTTTTTTTTAAGCCGATAAGAGTTTGTCATCGGCACTCAAAAGCCTTTGTCAGCGTACGACGTCCAGAACACAGAATTTCTTCCCGCCATCGGTTCGCTTTAGCGAGTATTTTTAGTGGAGGATTTTCAGAGTCTTTCCTTTAGTGATTCTACCAACATAGTTTGATGTAGTTTCCACAGTTTTTGTACTGTATTTTGTCTCTTTATTGGGCCCAAAGATTTTAAAGCTCTCTTTAAAGTTTTAGCGTTACACTCCGAAGTAGATGGTTTACTATTTAAATGTGGCAATCTGTTTGGAAACTGCAAAAGATTTATTATATATATATATTTATATATATATATATATATATATATATATATATATATATATATATATATATATATATTATCAGGAAGCAAATTCAATTTTGGTGAATTACCTGTTAAAATTTTTACTTATTATAATATTGAAATATAAAACTTATGTAAGTAATTAGTAATTATTTTTTCATATTATTTTTTATTAGTAAATTGGTTTAGGGTCGAATTTTTCCTTTATTAATGCGATACGCTATTTTTTATTTATCAGCAGTTTGGAATCAAAATAAAAATAGAATTTCAAATAGATTTTTCTCTGAACTTTTTAAATATAAAGACCTAAATGGTAAACATTTTTTTTATCTACCTTAAATTGTTACTTTATAGGTTGGATGGTTATATTTTTGTATAATAAATGTACCTTAACTGTGAAATAGATCTCCTTATAAAATATCCTAAGTTTCCTAAATTTAAAACTTAACCAACTGTACCAATGACACAATATATCTCACTTTCTGCTATATTCTGCAACTTCCTTAATCACTATGTCAGTCCATCTCTTTATAAAAAAATATTTACCTTTATAACACCTTACCCCCGTGATTGGTAAACATTTACTGAAAAAAAAAACAGAAAGCACGGCAGTCGTGGCATAAATGCTTTAATCTTTGGAATGCAGATAACAAAGAAGCCGCAAATCTTTCGCTTTTAGAAAAGAAAAATATTTTAGTATTGTTTTTATCAAATTTATTTGCGAAAAGCCGACTGACGGGATGAAAAAAAAAACGACTTTCTGTCTGATTTATGTATTTCGATATTGTGGAGTTCAGCGTTCATCAGTGCGACAAATAATATTCATAACATTATTTCTTTAGGGTCGATTTTTTCCTTTATATATATATATATATATATATATATATATATATATATATATATATATATATATATATATATATATATATATATATATATATATATATATATATATACATATATATATATATATATATATATATATATATATATATATATATATATATATGTATATGTATATTCTGTGTATACAAAATAGTTTTCAATAAATAAAAAACTTGTTTATTGACAATTTTGAATTTTATCTTTGACCAAAATATATTAAATTAAGGAAAACATTTTTTGACCTACAAAAATTTCGTAAATATAGGCAACATGCACCTTTTTTTCATAATGTGATTTCACAAAATTAAATATGTTTGAAATTTTGAAACAACTCCCATTGACAAAAATGCAAATAAAAAAGTCAATTTATATTTTTTAAGACTTATGGCCACTAATGAATTTAAACATCCGTGAAATAATCCTATAAGACTTTTATACTTCTACCTTAGTGATTTTCAACCTTACTCTTTTAAAAATGTAAATTTTTCGATATTTTTGAATTTACAAAACACTTTGTGGCAGATCCTGTATAATTTTTCAATAATTTTTTTTTGAAAGAACGTCAATTTTAATTAATATGCAACAACTTTTAATGAACACCGAAGTAGGGAAAATTTAAAAAAAATTAATTAAATAAATAACTTCCTTTGAAGCAATTTTTTCCTAAAATAATAGCTGTTTTAACTTTCAATATTTAACTTTTTTTTCTTCGTTTCTTAATTTTCAGTTTCTTTTTAGTGTTCCGTACACGAAGATCACTTCGATGTCTGCCCATCCGTTTGTCCCTCTGTTCGTCTGTTGTCACACTCGATTATCTCCGAACCTATTTTAACATAGAAAGTTTAAATTTGGTACTAAGGGATTAGTTTTAGGGGGTGAAATCGGAAGTGAAAAAAAAATTACTAGGGGTGTTAAATGAAAGCTTGTAAAAAATAATAATAATATAATACTTGCATACAGTTTTCTTTGTATTATTTTAAAAAATCGCTAAAAATCGCTGTCCCCCACCTTTATCTCGAAAAGTACCGATCGAAAAATTTTGAAAAAAATTCCGGAGTCTTCTCCACGGGGTGTAGACTGAACAAAAATTATTACGAGTGCGTTTCCTTTAATAATTTATCTGGTATATAAAAAAAACAAAAATCATCAGTTTTCAGTAAAGACTAGAAAAAAACTTTGTTGAAAACTCATTTGGGCTATGTTTTGTGCGGCCACTGATCAGTTTTACATCTGTAACAAAAAGCAATCAACATACGGAACACTAATTGCGCAAGTTCAACTTGCACTTGACTGGTAATTTTTGAATATAGTGATAGGTGGAAAAAAGAGAAAATCTAATATTTAACAGATTTAAGACCCTAGTAGTTTCGAAAACATTTTATAAGGTGAATTGGAAATAAAAACACAACGAAAAAAAAAATGGGCAACACAGTTTGTTATACAACAGTAATGTAAATTTCCTAAAGATATTTCTTATTGGAACTATATTTCCCGTAAACAAGCCCACTAAAAAAAACGTTCATAAAATGTATAAAATTTGATGGCTCGTTAAAAACAGTCCACTATCTCTGACATATAATTCTAGAAACAAAATGAGATATCGATTTCCAGTGTGATACACATATGATGCTTGAAAACAGGATAGAACCTATAGTTACTGAGCGATACCTCTACAGGAAAATGAGGCCAAAGAGTCGGGCATCAGCAGATATTTTACAATTATACTGTATCAGTATCATGGGAATTTTAAGAGTTTTTATTCATACACATGAGTTAAACATGTAGGGGATCTCGAATATATCATAATACAGTTTTTTTTATGGTTTCTAGTGTAAAGAAATTGATATTCTTTAGAGGAAAATATTGAAAGGGTTGAGGTCGCTAAGTCTTGCATATATATAATAATATTATGAATATTTTTTCTTGACTGACTTAAGTTTGAAGCATAGTAATTGATAGTCTAATATATAAGACGCTAAAGGGATGGGGAGAGGTGGTTTCGTATATATCGTGTTATGGTGAGCGGCCTGTGTTCTGTGGTATAGTACCTTGCTTACGGTGCAGAAGGTCGAGGGTTCAATCCCGCAGGTCGGTATACGTATTTATTAAATTATTTAAGTATATTTGGCCTGGCTACGTACATAGGTAGTAGTTGTTCGCAGAAATCCAATAACGCCCGAGGCAGTACTACCGCGTTGTCTAAAAGGTTCTGTGAAATACAGAAATGTATGTAGATATATATATATATATATTATATATATATATATATATATATTATAGATATATAT
>CM032456.1:135460273-135502773 GCA_019049505.1 Pachyrhynchus sulphureomaculatus
AAGGTAGTAAAACAAATACAAAACGATACTCTTAGAATATTTTGATAGTGTGACATTCGGATAGACATACATCGAAGTAATTTTATAATATTTAAAGGTAAGAAAAACAAATACAAACTATACTATTATAATATATACATATTTAAAACTTGCACTATTATTTTGTCTTAAAAATAACATTTTGATGTTTCAGGAAAAAAAAACATGTCTCGTGAAACCGAAATCTTGGAAATTATACAAAAAACAGTAGAGCTAGTATTTAGTCAAAGAAAATACTTCGCAGCCTGTTTACCAACATCAATATTGATTTTTGAAATAGCTCAGAAATTTGATATTCCTGTGGAGATTGAATGTGGATCGTTATTATATGATCATGATGAAGGTAAAGAAAATCTAAGAGTTACTCCTCATTTTTGGAACGTTTATTCAGACAACATATATGATCCAACATTGAAACTACTTAAAAACCATTTAAATGAAGTAGACCTTGGAAAATTTAGACATAGTAAGCATTTTAACATCGATAATGAAGTTGCAGATTTTATGTTTAAAAAATTTTTACACACTAAAAAAAACTAGAACTACTGAACATTATTTTGAGACAGCTCCAGTCGATCTTTTACAAACAAGAAGACTTATTTACAAGAAGATCAATCGGTTTGCTAAACAAAAATCCTGGGGAAAGATATCTATTTCTTAAATGTTTGTAATTCTAATATTTCTAAAAAATAGCAAGAGTTGTTTTTTGTAAAATCAAATTGTATAAGACGTCAAATATCTATTTATATTGTTTTCAAAACCTTGTAACATGTATTGTGTTTTAAATGAATTAATAAAAACAAATAACCAAACTTTTATGTTTTATTAGTAAATGACATTGATGTTAATCATTAACTTTCTCATTCAGTCAAGATATATGCTGCTGTGAAACCTGTAGAAAAATCAATAGTTTTGTTTTGACGTTATCAAATTATGATGCAAATTGTGCAAATTATTTATTTAAACCACCATTCTAGTGAAAAATATCTATTTTATCAGTTTATTCAGTTTAAAACTAACATTTACCAATCGACAACAACGATTCTCCATACAGCTACTCAACACCTTAACACATTATTTTTAATCTTTCTTATCAACTTTGTTGAACTCTCATTCGAATTTAATTTTATTTACAAGTATTTTGCGTTTATACTTTCTATATATTACATCTTTTCTATTTTGTTTGGTAATTGTTGGTTTCATTTAGTAGTAATTTCACATACATAGAAAAAACAAACAACGAATTCAAACTCTCTCTCTCATTTCAACGAGAATCCAAACTCATTGTTGTTTAAGCCCTCCTAATTTAAAATATTACTTTACTCCAGTTGTATACTTTTTCTTAATAAATCCCCTCTGAATATGTCCACATTAAATTGGAAAAATACCTTCCTGTTTCGATCATCACATATAACCTGTGACGATAAAAAGGTACAATGTAGTACCACAAATTGTTTTACACTACTTATTTGATTCAAAAAATCATACTATAATGTTTATCGGTAGCAATCAAGGAAAAGAGTCTCCACAATACTCATTTAAAAACCTATATATAAAGGTAGTAATAATGGATTTTATTAGGAAATATAATATATACCACAATTCTTACTTAAAAACAAAACAGTCTGTATGAGGACTTTAGTACGGAAAATGTATGTAAATACATCAATTCTCACTTAAAACAAAAACATCTTGTATATAAAGGTAATAAGACTTAGGATATTCAAGGGTTTATGCTGTTTTTTCTACTTAAGGTTGAATCTATTGAATCATGCATTCATCCAGTCAAAATCATATAATTTAAATTTTGCTTTCTAACAAAATCCAACGAGTTCACACACAATATTTCAACGAGGTCCAACTCGTTTTAGATTTATTTAGGCTCATTTCATACATCAATATAATAATAATAGTAGGAACCTAATCAGACCATTTAGACAACAACATTTCAATCGAATCCAAATATCATCGTTTTAAACTATTTTAAGCTCATTTCATACTTATTTTACTATTCTTGACAAATATAACCAATTTTACTAAACTTGTATGCATTCAAAACAACTCCTTATCAGCTATTTTTGACCTTTCTTATCTACTTTGTGACCTATCAGACCATTTAGAACATTCTAGCTATCACGTCATTTCTATTTTTAGAATAATTCGCCAAAGTGTTTACTTGGTTTCAATTCAAGGAAATTAGCATAAGTCATACTTTTTGTTTACATTTAGCCTTATCTTCAACATTTTTACCGACTTTACGGCGCCATACAACTAATTAGGGGAACGTTTACCAATTTTTACATCGAAATTACATCCCAATAAGGCCTTTTTCAATACAATTTCCAACTAATATATTACTTTTTGATCAACTTTCACACCATAGCTTTTACTAGTCAAAATATCAAACAAGTGCAGTTTAGAATAGCCAACACCCATTCTACCTATTCAAACAACCAATTACAAGTTTCTTATCACACCTATACACTACAAACCAATCAAATACATGCCTTATGGAAGCCATTTTACCTAGTCAACCAACCAACTACAATTTTCTTATCTTCCTTTTACACTACATACACATTCAACCTATCCAAATGTTACTTTTCTTATCAGGTTATGCCTATTTTCATGCAACGAGACCAATCAATTATCGAAACCAGTTGTAAATCTATTGAGCTGTATTAAAAAATAAATTTTAATACAATGTTAAATAAATGATAAATTGCTATCTAAATATATATAAATAGTTATAGAACTCGAATAAATATAGAATGGCTTTCTCTGATACTTTTACTGCGAGTAAATCAGACAAAATTTTCCAATCACCAGATATTGTTATTATTATTTTGTATTTTGCAGTTTGTTTTTAAGTAATAGATAGCGCTAATTAAGTCAGACCAAATTTTCCAATCACCAGATATTTGTTATTATATAAACATGTTTTCAACATTTATCTTCATTTTATAGACTAAATAAATCAACTTGTTTACATGTTTTTGCTATTTTTGGGATTTTTTAGAGACTATTCGTTTATGTGTATATATTTGATTAACTCATTTAAAAATTTAAGTAGTTTAAAACAAATAGGTTGACCATCTAACCATGTTATCAAAAGTATGAGTGATATTGTTCGATTTAAATTAAACTTACAATGTCTAGTGTGTGGTTTGAAAAATACAGATTGATATGATAGTAAATTATCTTGTACCTAACGATTTAAACCATGTAAGAAGTGTTTCTATTATTTAGATATTTTAACTAATTATTGACATTTAGTATCATTTATATATAAGATGGTTGGTAAAAAATTATTCTTTTGTCTATTTACACATATATCACATAACGACAATGATATTTTTAGTTGATATTTTACAAATGAGGAGCTTTATATTCATAAACTTAGTAAAGTCCTTTAAGTTGTCTATTTACACATATATCATTGTGTAACGACAACGATATATGGTAAAATTTTTGGTATTTAAATTATTAACATTCTCCATGCATTCGACTTCTTATCACATATTCTTATCTGTTTTTACTGAACTCACTCTCGCTCTCTCGAATTTATATTAGTTATTAGTAAAGCATAACATTGCAATTTATATTTTATCCAATACATTTTACATCCTCTTATCGACAAAAATTGGATCTTTCTTATCAAATTTGTTGAACTCTCAGTTAATTTTGTATCAATTCGTACCAAGCAAAATATTAGTTATTTATTTGCAAATTAACCTTGTCTGATCTAGTTTTGAACAAATATTGCATTCATTTTATTAACATTTTGGAAATGTTTTGTTCTTGTAGGATAAAACAAACGACTAAAAAATTATTTTGCACATACTTTATTTACCTCAACCAATCAATACTCTTAGACATTATTTTATTCACATTTTATGTAACTGTTTGTAGGATTGTGTTAAATTATGCTTTTATTAAATTTATTTATTAACTCTAGCTCATATTGGTAAAACCTCTACTATCAAGCTCAAATTTACCTTAATATCTACTATATGAGAACCTTTTAACACCTATTTTCACCACTTTTTATGCAATAAGGACTTTTTACTGTCTTTTTTGTCAAATCTTTGTTCTTTTGGAAATAAATTTTGATTTATACAAATATCAACTAATTAGTGATAGTAGTAACTTGGAAACAAAAAATTTTACACATTTAAATTTATGACAAATTTATTGGTCTTTCAATTATTTTAATGCTTTCGAATCTACTTTTTATCAACTAATTTTAACATTTCTTATCTGTTTTTGTTGAACTCTCTCATTTATACATACTATTAAGCAATTCATAATTTTTAGTCAAATAGTTATTAGTAAAGCATAACATTGCAATTTGTACTTTATCCAATACATTTTACATCCTCTTATCGACAAAAATTTGATCTTCCTTATCAAATTTGTTGAACTCTCATTTAATTTTATAACAACTGGTTTTTGTTGGTATCATTTCGTACCAGGCAACATATTATTTACATCTTAAGATTTTAGTTAGTTTTATTGTTTTATAGATATTTTGTACTTTTAAGAATTTTAGTCAGTAATTATTATAAACAATTCATGGTTATTCAAATTTTCTCCTTTTTTTAAGCATATAAGACATATATCTTCTGACAACAACAATAGCAACAATAATAGCAACAATAATAGCAACAACAGTTCTTCTTCTTCTTATAGGATAAAACAAAAACGACAAGGAAATAAAGTACTTTTAAAATGTTTAGGTTTTGATAATAAACATAATAGTAGTAATAGTATTAGCAGGAATATATTTTTTCAATATAAGATTGAGATTTATCTAACTAAACTTAGTTCAATAACAGGTGTCTGAGATAACCATTAAAAATGCCAGTTGTTGTACGAATAAAATGTCCCAAATGTAAAGGAGAAACAGATCTGTATAATGAACGATGTTTGGCATGTGAAATTAAGGATCTGTTTAAAACAAAAGATGCTTCAAAACATTTACCTTCTTCTTATTTTTCCAGTAAAGAAAGAAAAGGACTCGAACGAGAAGCCAACGAAAGACAAGGAAACAGATGACTTGAATGAATTATTTTAAACAATAGAATTATTAATATATTTTCTTAAATCTCTGCTCATTCTTGTATTTTATTCTCTCTCATCATCTCTTATAGAAACCAACAAGTTACAAGTAAATATTGTAAATTTGTATGAGTTTATTATATATAATCTCTGCTCATACTTGTGTTTTATTCTCCTCTCTACATATATATTTTACTAAGATGCAATTCAACGAGTTCAAACTATTTCCTCCAAACTCGTTTGAGACTATTTTAGGCTCATTTCATACTTATTTTACGATTCTTGACAAATATTAATTATTTAACTTGCTTTCATCTCATATAGCATATTATAGTAAAATCCAACGAGTTCAAACTCATTTCAACGAGGCCCAACTAGACTAATTTAAACTCATTTCATACTTATTTTTACTATTTTTGCCAAATACCAAATATACCAAAGTTTACTACTCTTCAATGTATTCAAATCTACTTCTTATCAAATAATTTTAACCCTTCTTATCGGTTTTTGTTGAACTCTCTCTCGCATTTATTTAATATTTCTAATCAAATATATAGTTATTAGTAAAACATAACATTACAATTTATATTTTATCCAATACATTTTACATCCTCTTATCGATAAATATTTGATCTTTCTTATCTGTTTTTGTTGAACTCTCATTTAATTTAGGTTTTTGTATCATTTCGTACCAGGCTCTACATTTACATCTTAACATTTTATTTAGTTTTATTGTTTTATAGATATTTTGTACTTTTAAGTATTTTTAATAAGTAGAATAATTTTCTCCTTTTTAAGTTATATATAGTAGGTGTAAAGATTTTTTTACATCTTAACATTTTAGTTAGTTTTATTGTTTTATAGATATTTTGTACTTTTAAGTATTTTTAATAAGTAGAATAATTTTCTCCTTTTTAAGTTATATATAGTAGGTGTAAAGATTTTTTACATCATAACATTTTAGTTAGTTTTATTGTTTTATAGATATTTTGTACTTTTAAGTATTTTTTTAGTAAGTAAAATAATTTTCTCCTTTTTAATTTATATATAGTAGTTGTAAAGATTTTTAATCAGACGAGGCTTCAAATGCATTTCAACCAGTTTTATTCATTGAATAAAAATCTGTGTTCTCATACTTGTATGTTTTATTCTCCACTCGTTCCCACACAACGAGCTCATTTTTAACAAATATTTTACTAAGATTTACAATACAACGAGACCAAATTATACTTTTGTTAGGCCCAACAAAACCTTTTACAAAACTAGTAACAAATGACTCGAATGAATTATTTTATAGTTTCTTGTATCTACTTTATTTTAGTAACAATTTGTAGAATTATTAATATATTGTCTTAAATATCTGCTCATACTTGTATTTTATTCTCCTCTCATATTATATTTAACGTTCCCACAACGAGTCAGAGGCGAGGCTAGGCTAGGCTCATCTCATTTTTAACAAATATTTTACTAAGTTTTACAATCCAACGAGGACAAACTCGTTTTAAATTTACTTAGGCTCATTTCATATCACTATAATAACTTGAGAACAAACAACTACTTTTGCCTTTACATTTAACTTTCCCACAGCCAAATAAATTTCTTGCTTTTTCAATTATTTGCATGGAATTTTCCTATTAATACAACTTTTTGCTATTTCTTACATTCTCACATACATTCACTCATCTCTTATCAACTATTTTTCACCTTTCTTATCTACTTTGATGACCTAACGAGCCACTTGTTTACTCAATTTTACTTACAAAAAGTACCATGAATCACACATTATTCATACATTTTGTTTACATTTTGCCTTATCTCACACATTTTTACAGACTTACGGAGCCACTTGTTTACTTTTTCAAGCTTTTTTTACCGACTTTTAGACGCCAAACAACATATTAGGGGAACATTTACCAAATTTTACCTCGAACATACAACCTAATAAGGTCTTTTTGCTCACATTTACTACTAAAATATTACTTATTGATCCACTTTTACACAACGAGCCTCCACACAACTTCTCCTCTAACAGAAGTTTACAAAGTTTTTAATGAAGTTAAGATACCCTGTTTCCACATCTACTGGACTTGTTACGTCATTGACGATCACTTCTTGCAGACCATCTACCTCTAGAAAGACATTTTCAAACATCTAAACTTGACAAAAAGGCACTGTTCAACAGCCACTGGACAAATTTTAACTCATTGACGACTACTTCTTGCACTTTCTTAACTAATAAGCTTACACATATTCACATCTAACATTAAAACACATCTTAGACAAATTTTATTTTACCAAAAAGGCACTGATTCAACATCCACTGGACAATTTACGTCATTGACGACTACTTCTTGCAGACTTCTTCTCATACACACTTACACCTATTCACATCTATTTACACCTATCTTACACCTATTTACCTCTAATTTTACACCTTTTAGACAACTTATATTGCCAAAGAGGCACTGATTCAACATCCACTGGACAATTTACGTCATTGACGACTACTTCTTGTACAAATTTCAACTTTGCAGACTTTTCACATATTATTCACCAATCCTTTTTTATGGCATCCCAACAATTGCATTCTCTATTACGAATCCTATTTGGTTAAGTAGGATAAGTCCCCAGGTTTTGCAGTATTGAAACCAACTTATGTAGGTTCAAATCCTACTACAGACATGACTTTTTTTAACTTATTTCATTTAATACACAACATTTAACACACATTTATTCTAAGTCCTCAAGGTCTTTCAATGACAAAAAGTCACTGAGCTACATCCACTGGACAAATTACGTCATTGAACACTTCTTCAGCTATTACAGGTAAATTACAGGTAAATTACAGGTATACAGGTAACACAGGTACAGGTAATTAGGTGACAACAGGTACAGGTAAACAGGTAAACAGGTATACACTTCTTCAAGAGGTTCAGGAAATATGCCAAAAGGGCACTGTTCAACAACCACTGGACGAGTGACGTCATTGACGACTACTTCTTCGGATTTTCAGCAATTCTTCTAGATTTCAGGACATTTTTCAGGACTTCTTGTAAAAGGTCAATTAGAGGTCATGGACCACTGCTGAAGGAAAAAGTGGCCATCGAGGTGGTCCAGAACCCCGCTTATTATACTACTTACGTCTACCTACAAAAATTAACGCAAATTATCGAAGTAAACATATTAAGAATGCGCATGTTAAAATATTTCAACTAAAGAGAGTAATTTAGGTAGAAAAATATAAATTATTTGCTTGTGCATTCTTTGTTTTGTACATTTAAAAAAGATAAAAATTATAACATTTAGATGACTAGTTTAGATTTTACAAGGGTGTTTCTGCACTCTTGCCGCTTAAAAAGTAGGGGCTCCTATATTGCTGGATGATTTAACTCCACCAAAATTATGTCCAAACATAACTTGCTTTTGTGTCATTTTCGGACCCACTCCGATGTATGTGCGTATGCGCAGGGGTGAAGCAGTGTTACCAACCCTGTGTGTGGCATTGTTGAAGTTAGTGGGGTTGTTTTTTGATACAGAGTTGATTAAAGACGCTAAATATAAGGTATTTTTTGTTAAAAAGGTTGTCAAAAGGTCTAAGATGGGTTGTTTTCGTTAAAAAGTAGTTAAGAAAGGCCTTGTATGAAGGTAGAACAGGGTACGATCGTCGGACTAAAAAATGTGGAAAAAGGAAATATATGGGTTTAAAAGATGCTGGCTTCGGGTAGAAAAAGTCCTTGTTATGACAATGGGAGGTGGGCTGACCAAAAAGACATTAAGAGGCATGCTGAAATTATTTTTTTATGAGGGTAATTTACCCTCATTTTTGGATGACAATAAGTAAGCCTTCTTGCTTTTTCAGTGGGGCAATAAACGACCCTATTAGGGTTTTGTGCATAGTTGCTAGGTATTACAATAAACGTATTTTTATTTTACCTGCTTTGTATACCGCCCTCACTTGCACCTGCAATAATATTGGATCTATTTTTACCTACATATATATTTAGTACCTGGCAACCCAGTTTGGAGCCCTTTGAGTATTTGATAATATAGGCCTAATGACCACAGGTCCCCATTACGATTCAAAAGATACTTTTTATTATTTTTTATTTTTAGTTTTACTTACTTACCTACAATGTAACGGTTCTATTTTAATTATGTGGCGTCCGTGGGAAAATTGCAGTAGTGGCTATCGCAAGAGAAAACATTTATCACTTGGCGCTAAACAAATAGTGAAAGATGTTTACGACTGGTAAAAAGAAATTTGAATAAACAAAATTCTTTGCAGGAAACCAGTGAA
Source organism: Pachyrhynchus sulphureomaculatus (assembly GCA_019049505.1). Lineage (NCBI taxonomy): Eukaryota > Metazoa > Arthropoda > Insecta > Coleoptera > Curculionidae > Pachyrhynchus > Pachyrhynchus sulphureomaculatus. Next base: position 135,469,671 of record CM032456.1, read on the forward strand.
CTAACCCCAATTTCTACGATTAAGAGTGTTGTTGGAAAACCATCACTCAGGAACAGGAAAAAATGGAAAGATTTTCAAATGCATCATGTAGACGATTGTGAAAAAGACGTCATCAGGAGAAAAATATATTCTATGTATGAAGGGCAGTTGGTGCCGACACTAGACAAAATAAAATTAAGACTGGTGCAGGACGGGACCAATGTACATTGTGGCCGATCACCCCTTCACAAAATTCTCTAAAGGATCTAAAATATCAATAAATGGCAAGTAGTGGTGGAGTCACAAAGATTACGAATCTTGCGACATACTTATTTGCAAGAAATTAAAACGTGTCCATCAGAGAATTTGCCAATAATTTACCTTGACGAAACATAGTTCGATACGCATGACACTAACGCACCTTCAAATAAAGGTAAACGAATAACCATTTCGCATGTTGGATCTGAAAAGGGCTAAGTGTCGAATTGTCTACAATTATCTGCAAAAAACATAAAAGATTCTAGTTTGGACTATCACGAAGACACAATCGCAGAACTTTTTGAAAATTGGTTTCAAGATTCCCTTTTGCCAAATGTTCCCAACAGAATGTTATAGTTATGGATAATGCAAGTTACCATAGTCGCCCACCAAATAAGGTTCCTAATGCAGCCAAAACCAAATCGAAAATACAGGAATATATGTTAGAAAATGACATCTATTTTGACTTTAGTTATAAAAAAAGTGATCTTTTGGAAGTTTTGAAAGACTATAAATTGAAAAAGAAATATGTTTGTGATAGTATGGCTGAGAAAATGGGGGCACACTGTTTTGCGGCTTTCCCGGTATTGTTGTGTGTTTAATCCAACTGAACATATTTGGCATCAAGTTAAATCAAAAACAAAGACACACAACGTTTTCCTACTTTAAGCGTGTCAGTGGTTGAATTAGTAAAAAAGTTATAAATGATATACCTTGTGAAAGATGGAAGAATTCCATTCAGCACGTTGTTTAAGTTAAAGATTCATATATTTATGTAAATAATATAAAACCACTGATAATTACCTCAGATATTGATAATGATAGTGAAATGGAATTAGGCTTAAGTTAAAATATATTTTTATTTATACAATATGTCCCCTCTTGTAAACCCCATTCATTCAAATTTTATATTTGTACTTATCCATTTGTTTTTACATGCATCTATAAATAAACATCTCCTTATTTTTTTTCCTCGAATCGAAAGTTGAATGTACATATAATACAAATTATTTATATTACGGTTTTTCTTTTTCTACAGTACTCTTATAGAGCCCATTCCAGCCCGATCTGATCAATAAATTACGTAAAAAGGTCATTTTTAGTGTGTTCCGTACGGAACACTTATAAGATCACTTCGGTGTCTGTCCGTCTGTCTGTCCGTCTGTCCGTCTGTCCGTCTGTCCGTCTGTCCGTCTGTCCGTCTGTCCGTCTGTCCGTCTGTCCGTCTGTCCGTCTGTCCGTCTGTCACACCCGATTTTCTCCGAAACTATTTGTCATAGAAAGTTGAAATTTGGTAGTAATATAGGAATTGATGGCCTCATCAGAGCCATGTAGTTTTGAAAGTTAAATTTTGACTTAAGGAGTTAGTTTTGGGGGGTGAAATCGGAAGTAAAAAAAAAATTTTTTTACTAGGTAATCGAGTATGGTGTCAAATGAAAGCTTGTGAAAACACGAGTAAAAAAATATATATATAATGTAATACTTGCGCGCACTTTTCTTTGTATTATTTTTAAAAAATCGCGAAAAAATCGCTGTCCACCCGCCTTATCTCGGAAAGTACTTACCAAAAAATTTTGAAAAAATTCTGGAATATTTTCCACGGGGTGTGTAGATTGAACGAAAATTATCACGAGTGCATTATCTGTAATAATTTATCTGGTATATAAAAAAACAGAAATTTCAAGGTCATCAATTTTCAGTAAAGATTGGAAATAAACTTTGTTGAAAACTCATTTGGAGTGTGTTTTGTGAAGTCACTGATCATTTTATATCACCCTAACATAAAAATTTTGACTTAAGGGATTCGTTTTGAGGGGTAAAATCGGAAGTGAAAAAAAAATTTTTTTACTAGGTCATCGAGTGTGGTGTCAAATGAAAGCTTGTGAAAACACGAGTAAAAAATATATATATAATGTAATACTTGCGCACACTTTTCTTCGTATTACTTTTAAAAAATCGTGAAAAATCGCTGTCCCCTACCTTATCTCGAAAAGTACTGATCAAAACATTTTGAAAAAAAATCCTGGAATATTCTCCACGGGGTATAGATTGAACGAAAATTATCATTACCTTTAATAATTTATCCGGTATAGAAAAAAACCAAAATTTCAAGGTCACCAGTTTTCAGTAAAGATTGGAAACAAACTTTGTTGAAAACTCATTTGGGGTGTGTTTTGTGAAGTCACTGATCATTTTATACCACCCTAACAAAATTTTTTATTTTAAAAACAATCAACGTACGGAACACTAATTGTGCAAGTTCAACTTGCACTTGACCGGTTATTTACGAATAAGGTTGGTTATTTTTGTAGATTACTTGAATAATATTACAGTAAGGCCCAAACCACTAATGGCATCGTGTTTGGGGATCTCGAAAGTATATATATATATATATATATATATATATATATATATATATATATATATATATATATATATATATATATACATATATATGGTGTGTATATATATATATATATATATATATATATATATATATATATATATATATATATATATATATATGTTATATTTCGACAGCATAATGAAAGCTGAAAATACTTTTTTATATCGGATTTAACCTCTGTTACTTAAAAAGATGTGATATCTTAGTAAAAACGGGCTTGAGAGACCATTAAATTTCAATATTTTTTGATAAAATTTGAAGGGCTTATCCCAGACATAAGTGGAACTATTAAAAAAGTGAGTCTAAAAAAATGATACTTTTATATATACATATACGTATTTTAATATATATATATATATATATATATATATATATATATATATATATATATAGAATATATATATATATATATATATATATATATTATATATATATATATATATATATGTATATATATATATATATATATATATATATATATATATATATATATATATATATATTATATATATATATATATATATATATATATATATATATATATATATATATATATATATATATAGAATATATATATATATATATATATATATATATATATATATATATATATATATATATATATATATATATATATATGAATAGAATAAATATATATTAAAGTCAGGTCACGCTTTATAAAACTAAACTTGATGTAAATCTCTGATCTCGTTCAGTGTTCACTCCAATTTATAACGGTTTAATCCCTAGATCCACTATGACTCATATACCTAAAGCAGTAAAAGTTTCCGCTCTATAATTTGCCTATTTTTAGAAAATTTTTCCTATACTATTCCCTGTAAATATTTAAATATGCAATATAAAAGAGATAATTTTTTTGCAAAACAGTATCTTATATTTTCTTTAATCTAATTATTTTTAATGTTCCGTGCGGAATACTTATAAGATCACTTCGGTGTCTGTCTGTCTCTCACACCCGATTTCCTCCAAAACTATTTGATATAAGAGGTTGAAATTTGGTACTAATATGGGAATTGATGGCCTCATCATAGCTGTGTAGTTTTGAAAGTTAAATTTTGTCTTAAGGGTTTAGTTTTGGGGGGTGAAATCGAAAGTGAAAAAAAATATTGTTACTAGGACATCATCAAATGAAAGTTTATAAAATCACGAGTTCAAAAATAAATATAATGTAATACTTGCACACAATTTTCTTTGTATTATTTTAAAAAAAATCGTCAAAAAATCATTGTCTCCCCCTTTATCTCGAAAAGTACTAATCAAAAGATTTTGAAAAATTTCTGAAATATTCTCCACAGGGTGTAGATTAAACGAAAATTATCACGAGTTTTAGCTTTAATAATTTATCCAGTATATTAAAAAAAAAAATTTAAGATTATCAGTTTTCAGTAAAGATCGGAAACAAACTTTGTTGAAAACTCATTTGGAGTGGGTTTTTTGTGAAGTCACTGATTATTTTATACCTCCGTAACAAAAATTTTTATTTTAAAAGCAATCAACGTACGGAACATTAATTGCACAAGTTTAACTTGCACTTGACCGATTAGTTATTTTTATCGGGCATATTCATCAGATTTTATATTCATTCAATAATACTCGTAATTATTTCAGAGCTTAAAAACTATGCACCACGGAAATCTGTAAACTAAAATTAAATTTTACAGTGGGGTCTCTTCATTTTATATTTTATTGATATAAGCCCAAAGCAATAAATTACCAATTAAAAATTGTTCTTATTCTTTATATTCGTATTTCGAAGAATTTCCTGCAACATAGTTAAGTAATTAAGCTCTGAAAGCTGTTTCAGTCTGCAAAATATATATGCTTCTGGTAAGTTAATTAAATTACTGAAATTGAAAATTTGCCACTTTAACCATGATATGGTCAGTATCCCATTAAATTTTTGCCAATTTAGCTCCTTTGCAGTGATCATTTAATGTTTTGCCTTTAAAACAGAAATTACATTGAGGTAAATTTTCCTTGATGTTACGGAGTTTCTTCGATTAAGTAAATAGGTTTAGGTATTTAGGTGTAAATTTACAAATTTTTTTAGAAAGATAAGATTCTTAGTCAGGTAGTAGACCACATTTCATCCACCTACTAACATATCTAAAATGGTATTAAAAATAATGATATAAACAATAAAGTAAAAAATATTTTTAGGAAAAAAAAAGTAAGAAATAAGTGACGGCAAATAAAAATGTATGTAAAAGAAAACAAAATTGTGAAACAGAATAAAAATAACCGGCCAAGTGCAAGTCGGACTAATCAGGACAAGCCATGGGTTCCTCATATTGTATGCCAGAAATGTGTGGTATGTCTACGGTTTATGGTCCAGTGGAAAAAGAGATGCAATAATGTTCGTAACACCCATGATTTGGCGAGAACCTCGAAACCATCATGACGATTGCTACTTCTGCGTTGTGAAAATAAACGGAATTAACCCTGGAAATCGAAGTAAGTGTCCATATCCTAACTTATCTTCTGCTCAACGACCTCAATTAACATCACAAGAGGTACAACCCAGCACATCTAAATCTTCTGATGATCCAAATCTCTGTGAACCCGAACGAAATACATCAAGTGAAGACTCTGATTCAGACTACAAATGTAGCCTTTCAGAACCTCAACCATTTAATTAGAAAGAACTAAATGACTTAGTAAGAGATCTGAGCTTACCAAAAGAAGCTTCTGAAATTTTTAGCATCTCGTTTAAAAGAAAAAAATTTGCTTACTATGGAAACATTACATTTTTATCGTACCAGAGAAAAAAAATCTGTTCCGTATTTTTCTCAAGAGAAGGATTTAGTTTTTTTGTAACGATGTTGGTGGTATTTTGCAGCAGATGGGATTAAAACAGTACCAACCTAGTGATTGGCGTCTTTTTCATAGACAGCAGCAAAAGAAGTTTAAAGTGTGTTTTGCTTCATAACGGTAACAAGTACGGATCTATACCTATTGCACATTCGACGACTTTAAAAGAAGAATACGTAAATGTTTCTAAGGTTATGGAAAAAATTAAGTATCAAGACCACAAATGGGTCATTTGTGTTGATCTAAAAATGGTTAACTTTCTTTTAGGTCAACAAGGGGGGTACACAAAGTTCCCTTGTTTCATGTGTCTCTGGGATAGTCGTGACAAACAACACCATTGGTCACAAAAAGTTTGGCCAGTGCGGGAAGAGCTAAAAGTTGGTACAAAAAATGTTATAAACGTGCCTTTAGTTAGCCGAGACCGCATCATACTTCCACCACTTCATATTAAACTCGGCATAATGAAACAGTTTGTGAAGGCGCTTGACAAAAGTGGCGAATGTTTTAATTTTCTTTCACGCAAGTTTTCAGGATTAAGTTCAGAAAAATTGAAAGCTGGTATTTTTGATGGGCCACAGATTAGGCAACTCGTGAAAGATCCTAATTTTGTCAAATCAATGACTGAAGTAGAATACAAAGCTTGGAATTCATTTGTTTTGGTTATGAGTAGCTTCCTAGACAAAAGAAATCTGATGACCATGTCGAGCTTGTTGAGTGCATGCTATCGAACTTGCAAAAGCTAGGGTGCAACGTGAGCATAAAAATCCACTTCCTGCACTCGCATTTAGACCGATTTCCACAAAATCTGGGGTGATTTTAGTGAGGAGCAGAGTGAAAGATTTAATCAGGATCTTCGGATAATGGAAGAGCGTTATCAGGGGCGGTGAGACTCACATATGATGGCAGACTACTGCTGGAGTTTCCAACGAGATCTACCCAAAGTCGTTCATTCAAGGAAATCTTATAAAAGATCATTTGCTAGTGTTCAATAGAAATTTTGTTAACATAATGTATTATTTTTTTGTATTTTTTTGGCAAAATAATAAAACTGTATATTTCAAAAGGTAAAGCTGTTAGTAGTAGAACAAACGTGGTTCTGGGACCGCGGATGGCCATTTTGTCAAGAATTGAGACCAAGCCAAAGAGTGTCCTTGATTTGTTCTCTACAAGAAGTACCTGAAATGCAAGAAGTTCTGAAAAAATTCCTGAAGCCGAAGAAGTGTCGTCAATGACGTCACAGTCCAGTGGTTGTTGATCAGTGCCCTTTTGTCACTGAAAAGACCTTGAGGAGTGATTTTGACCACGTGACCATCATATATGTATGTATCCAGTGGTTGTTGAACAGTGCCCTTTTGTCATATCTTGAAGAGGAAATCTGACGTCACAACGGCATATATGTGTGTATGTAAATGGTGTATTTGAATTAAATGAGTTAAAAAAAGTGATGTCTGTAGTAGGATTAGAACCTGCATATGTTGTGTGGAGAACTGCAAAACCGGGGACTTAACCTACTTAGCCAAATAGAATTCGTAAGAAAGAATGTAATAATTGGGATGACATAAAAAAGGTATGCTGAAAAGTCTGCAAGAAGTGCTGAAATTGGTTGAAATTCGTACAAGAAGTAGTCGTCAATGAGGTAATATGTCCAGTGGCTGTTGAATCAGTGCCTTTTTGGCAAATAAGTTGTCGAAAAGGTGTAAAACTAGATGTAAATAGGTGTAAAATAGGTGTAAATAGGTGTGAATAGATGTCTTAAGAGCATGCAAGAAGTGGTCGTCAATGACGTAATTTGTCCACTAGATGTGGAAACAGGGTATCTTAACTTCATTAAAACTTTAATAAACTTCTGTTAGAGGAGAAGTTGTGTGGAGGCTCGTTGGGTAAAGGTGAAGCTTTAGGTAATATATATGTGTAAAATGTGTGTAAAAAGACCTTATTAGGTAGTATATTTGATGTAAAATTTGGTAAATGTTCCCCTATAATGTTGTTTGGCGTCTAAAAGTCGGTAAAAAAGCTGGAAAAAGTAAACAAGTGGAGCCGTAAGTCTGTAAAAATGTGTGAGATAAGGCAAAATGTAAACAAAATGTATGAATAATGTGTGATTCATGGTACTTTTTGTAAGTAAAATTGAGTAAACAAGTGGCTCGTTAGGTCAGCAAAGTAGATAAGAAAGGTCAAAAATAGTTGATAAGAGATGAGTGAATGTATGTGAGAATGTAAGAATTAGCAAAAACTTGTATTAATAGGAAAATTCCATACAAATAATTGAAAGAACAAGAAATTTATTTGGTTGTGGGAAAGTTAAATGTAAACGCAAAAGTTGTTGTTTGTCCTCAAGTTATGATATGAAATGAGCTTAAATTATTCTAGTTGGACCTCATTGAAATTTTGTGAAGTCGTTGGAGATTTTGTTAGAAAGCAAAAGTTAAACTCATATTTGTCAAGAATATAGTAAAATAATGAGCTTAAATGAGTCTGAAACGAGTTTGTCGGAATGTTTTGAATTCGTTGTCTTGTAATAATAGTAAAATTTTAAATGAGCCTAGCCTTTTACCGTATAAAAGTAAAAGTTGTTGTTTGTTTTTCAAAAAAGTTAGTTTTGTTGAGCTTAGTTTGGTTTCGTTGGATTATAATAAAAGTAAAATATATATGTAGAGAGAGATGAGCCTAGCCTGTACTCGTTGTTATTATTATGAGAGGAGAATAAAATACAAGTATGAGTATATATTTAAGACAATATATTAATAATTTTACAAATTGTTACTAAAATAAAGTAGATACAAGAATTAAAAAGAACAAGATATACTTATATAAAATAATTGAGCTATTCATATGTTATTTTGTTGGTTTCCAAGATTTAATTGGAGAGCGGAAAAAGTAACAGTATGATGTTGTTAATCCACAGTATTTACATTTTGAATTCGGTGGAATAGGTTTCTTTATGCATTTATCACATATTATACTTAGTAATCCTTCACAACCAGCACATTCCTTATAATCATATGTATCAATCTGACAGTCAATACATTTGAATATCTCAAACGTAAAATATTAATAAGTAACATATGTATGGCTCAATTTCTTACAATAAAATTTTAAAACAAGATTTTCTTTATTTTTTGTATACAGTTAAAACACAGTTTAGTCCTCTTTCTCTTATTGAAATATTTGTGATAATAAATAAATGTTGATTCTTGGTAGTCGACTTCATTTTTCACACTTTTCCAATATAAATGTGTAACAGAATCAAATAATTCTGCTAAATGGAAACGATGTTGCATTTCAATCCATTCCCAGTCGTACATCGGTTGGCTTTGATACATCAGAAAAACCTCTTCGATGAAATTAGTATCAAGTTCGTTTTCAATGATTTTCAATTTTTCCTTTGCTGGGATATCGACATCAAAGAGTTGCTATAAGTAAAATCATGAATCAGGAATTTTCTCATAACAGTACAAGTCCTGTATAGATATTTTGGTAGTAGTAGTAGTAGTAGTAGTAGGAACCATAATACCATGAAGAGTCAAGGAATTTGAACAAAAACAGAAAAATTTTGCACATTGTTTGCAAAATTGACTACCATTTCGATAAAGATGATTATAGGTATTTGGTATTAAGTTAATATCCCTTTCAAAAGAAAGAGAATGATGTTGATCCTGAAAATATGCATTATATTAATATTATAGACTGAAATTGCTTGGAAATATTTTTATTACATTTGTTGAGTAGCATCATTTAGAGGGAAAAACGGTTAAACCGAATAAATAGTAAAATAGATTACTATTTTAAAAGGAAGAATATGAAGGATCATCATTATAACCCCAGGGTATAGTGTCTGTGTAAATATAATTAACGATTCGTTTGTCATCATAGGGACTTAAACCTGTTTTTTGTTGTTCGACTGTATAAACGTTATGTTTTTCGTTACGTATAGAATTTTGAGTTACTTCAATTTTGGTGTGGTTAAATAAACATTGATAATAATCTTCGAATGAAATTAATTTTAGAGCAGAAGATTGAACACCTTTGGCTTTTTTGACTATTAAAACATTTGAGATAATCTTTGAGTTGTGTTGTTCAATAACATTATTATTGTTGTTATTAAGCACTTTAAAAGTATACATTTTAGATTGTAATCCAATAAACTCAGTCATGATATTTCCATTATTATCATCCTTCATGAGACCATAGATTTTCTTATTTTTAAGCGGTATATTATAGATATTATTTTCAGGATAGTCAGAAGTATCAAACATGTGGATATCGTCTTTAATATGTGTACAAATATCATCTACGTTGAACTGGTATATAAGACTATCTGTGTCTGTATATAACAATTTTGAGTTCGAACCAAATTTTTGTTTAATGTAATTGTAGTGAAAAATTATATAAAATAGTTTTTGATATGTCTAGAATTGACATTCCAAGATAAATAAGTTTATTGAATTTCACATTTAATCTTTTCATTTCAATTAGAACCAGGTCTTTGCCAAAAACCTCACAACTATGAAAATTAGGCTGAAAAATATAATAATTTGCACCATATCGTCCTGACCATTTGTTCACCAATTTTACCTCTCTATATTTTCGAACGTTTTCAATCGTTTTACCGTATGGAGCAAGATTCATTAATTTATAGAAATTTTTGTCAAAATCATTTTTACTTAATTACGAAGCTCAGTATTTATATCAATATATTTTTTTAACCATGAAGATTGTTTGAACTTTAAAACACCTATGAAATTTTGTAACTTTTAATCCCAATTGCATAGCTTGTTGGAGAGCTAAATAGTGAATAACATATTTTTTGTTATTATAAAGAGTTGTTAGTAGTTTGGGAATATTAGAGTCTGATACTGGTGGTACTAAATGTTCAGGACAAAGTGGTAGATCTTTATGAAGATTAAATAGTTCTTTAGGATAATGAAGGTCTACTTCAAAAATATAACCGTAATCGTTATCCCGAGGAATATGCAATATATTGTCTTCTTGATAGAAATCATCTATCCATTTAAAATCTCCTGTAGGCAGTGGAAAAACTCATGGCTCCATAGGTTATTTACATCAAAATACATAAGAAATGTGGAAGGTTCATTGCTATTATATTCGTTATTCATGTATTTATTATTTGCTTTACCTGTGCTATTAGAACATTGTGAAATACCTCCCCTAATACCCTTTTCAATAAACATAATCATATCAATGTCAGTTAACAATTCTAATTTTACGTCGGTTATTCGAAGCATACCAAACCGGGGGCTGTAAAATAGTGGAGGCTGTCCAGTTTATAAGTATCTAAACAGAGCTTTCGAAAACTTTCAAACACGTCAGCCAGAAGTAAGACATCAGTTTTCAAATAGAGTTCAGCATATTCTTGAAGATTTTGTATATTAAAAGTATTCCATACTTTACAAGCATGTTCATACTGTTGTACGGTTATATTAGAATGTGTGATTTTACTAAAAAAATTATCTATAGGTGGTAAAGACTTTTCTTGTAATTTTTCCCAACTGTCAATATATTCATAAGGAAAGACTCCTTTCCTCGTAGCTAATTTAAATTGAGTATCATCTTTATAAGCCCTCTTTGTAATAGTTTTCTGATCATCATCTAGATAGGATGCTAATTTATCTAGACTACTTGCCATAAATCGATAAGAATCTAAAAATCGGAATTGAACCTTTGAGTTTTCCACATATTTTGTAAATGATATATATTTTTCCTTGTTGATTGGAAGTAAACTTATTGATCCTTTCATTTCTGTACAAAGGGCTCTAATCAAAAAAATGACTATCGTAACCGGAAAGGTTGTGAAAAAGAACAGGTATTACCATTTTATTTTTAAAATTGACATTGCAAGAGTTGTGAGCTGCCCCTCTAAAATCACCAGTTAAATGACAGTGGTCTATTACCTTATAATCATTCGAATCTGTTAAAAAGGGGTTTGAACAAATGTGACAAGTTTTCGCACTATAAAATTCATCATTTTGTTGTTTTGTTAAGGATAATTTAATAGGATTTGAATATATTGCCTGTACTTGTTGTGCAATTTTTTCCAGTTCTCTAACAAACCATACCTGACAATTTTCACCCGTATACATTTGAAATTTTGAAAGAGAATCATCATAGGAACATTTTAAATAGTAAGCAATACTAAAAGGTTCATGTTTCTGATATTTTTTGGATTTCTTAGTGGTATGCCCATCAATGTAATTTATAAGCATACTTTCTAAATCTGCATAAATCGCAAATGGAACCTTCAATTTGTTTGAAAAATTCTTAAAAGTTAAAATATTCTCGTTTTCTTTGGGTAAGGTAATTTTAGATTTATTTAGTATCTTACAATCAGTTAAATGTTTATTCAGGTTTGATTCGCTTATAAAGTGATTAAAACATCTCTCACAAAACTATTTTTTTTTTTGTGGTTAATATTTCCGACTTGTTTGTGTACTAAACGACTTAAATTCTTAATATATGCAAAATAGAATTTATTATTAGGGTCGGAGTAGTCAATTTCAAAGGAATCATCATCATCATAATCATCAGAATCTTCATTATCAATAGTTAAAATAAGTTAATTGATTTTAGTTGACAAATTTGTATTAGTCAATATTAAGGGTATAATTTCCTGGTTTTTTACACAGAAAATATTTATAGCCAATTTATTAAGTGCTTCAAATCGAGGAATATATTTTAATACTATAGGAAATGTAATTCCTTCGTATTTTAATACTTGACTAAAATGTGGATAAGATGAAGTACGTGTAACTTTTTTACTGTTGTCAGCTGGATTTAAAGCACATACAACAGACCATAGAAAGCAATAAGGATCATTATTTTTAATATTCACAACACTTTTAGTTTTTTGAATGAATTTAGGTACTGTTACATATGTGGAAAACCCTCCACCTATGGGATTATATTTGTTTTTAATTTACTTTCAAGTGCCATATTTCACATAAAGCCCAACCGCTGTCTTTTTCCTGAAAATCCTCTAAATTACCTAAAATTTTATCAACTACATTCATCTTATACCACTCAGTCAAGTTGGTATTCTGATCAATTATTTGGTTTTTAGTCGAAAAATGTTTAATGGATGTGTCAGCAATTTGAGTTTTTATAAATAGACCACAAAAGTTAACATTTACTTTAAGCATAGTCAATTCTTTGAGTTCCTTTCTAATTCGCAGAGAAAATACACGAAAAGCTTTTTGTAAAAATTCCTTAGGTTCTTTATACTTCAAATTTGTTATAACTCGGGTTTTTATGCGTCCCTGAAAACAGGAATCGACATTTTGTCAAATCAATTTCCTATTTGTCAAATATTTATTAGTTTTAAGCTGAATTTCAAATTTTTCTAAATAATTTTTCAAAATGCATAAATTTGATTCCACTTTACTTAAACTATTCCCACAGACTTTGTTTTTTAAACCCTTTGTTAAAATAGAAATATTTTTCTTTAAGATACTTATATGTCTTTTATATTCTTCCTTTGTTTTAAGTAATCTACTTACCAATTCGGTCGACCGTACGATTTCCGTGGAATAGGAATCCAAAACTTTGGAACTACTGTTATTGGCAGAAGACATATTTCTTAATTAAATATAATAACCGATATACTATTTTTTGTTCAAGTTAAACGTTTGAACTGATGACTATATTAAATAAATCGTTCTATTTATATTTTAAACTTTATAGATTTGATTTATTGCAAAAACAAAAACAAGTTAATTAGTATATAAAAATATAATGATACGAGATAAATATCGAAAAACATGTTTTTAATAACAAATAGATTGGAAATTTTGCATGATGCAATCTTATATTTTATTTCAAGAATATATTTTTGTTGTCTTACTTAATTATTTTTGATTTATGCAAAAACAAAAACAAGTCAATTAGTCTATAAAATATGATATGAGATAAATATCGAAAAACATGTTTTTAATAACAAATGGAAATTTTGCATGATGCAATCTTATATTTTACTTCAAGAATATATTTTTGTTGTCTGCAACGTGACTAGAGATCTCTGACGAAACAGTTTGGAAACTAGTATATAAGCGCGATTAAAATTTGTTTTTGGTATTATTATTGCTATAACAGTACAGTGAATAATTTTACATTATGGCTAATACTCCATGTACTCTTGTTCTTTTCTCCGAGGATCCCATTAATTTTCCTCTTCGTTATTTGAATGTGGTTGTTAAGGAACTCTTTCAGTAAGTTTATTGCTTTTAATTTTTGTTTTATTTTTTACTAAAACTCAGATTTTAATAAGAAATATTATTTATTGTGCATGTTATTTGTAGATATGGAGTGAAATCAATTAAAACCAGAGGGGATAAAGTGTACGTTTATCTTTCCTCTTGTCCGAAGGGTAACAAGTTGAGACAACAGCTGGGCAATTTACCTGTGCGTTATATGCGTACTAAAATTGATAATGAAGAAGATTTTAAGATATTGGAGAAAGTTGCAAAGATGTATAAATTTAATCTTCTCGATGAGGAAGAGTCTGATGCACCTCAATCGATAACAATGAAGACTTCTTCTCCTGCTTTAGAGGAAGGAACCTCCCCTTCTCCACCTCGAAGGAAAAAGACTAAATTAACAGTTGAAGAAGTTTATACGGACAGTGAAGAGGATTCTGATGAGGAAAATGTACTCGATACTGCTATTGGTAATAATATCAAATAGGATATTTCATACATATTTTAATAATGTTTTACGTTTCAGATAGGGATTAAAATGTATCCAGATTTGACTATTACTATAATAAGAAGAATATTGTTATGGGAAATAATACAAATTTTCTTTTAATATTTATTTATTTACATTATATGTGTATGTATAAAACATTTTCTTAATAATAATAAAATAAATTTTAGTACATAAGAGAGTTTGTTGTATTATTGACTTGTAATATATTCTGTTAAAAAACCTTAACAGTACTGGTTAGAGGGTTATATCTAACTAATCGATCGTGTAGGATTAAACAATATGCAGCTGTATCTTTGGATACGTTTTTACTGGTTTCAAATTCAATGCGTATATCGACAGCACCTCCTTTCAATATATCTTCGCTCTGTCGAGAACAGTCAATTACCACTAAAGGTGTATGTGATTTAAATCTTAGAGGATAGACACATGGATCGTTGATTGTTGTATAATAGTAGGATTTTTGAAATTGTGCATACATTTCATAGAGAATTGAATATTTGTTAGAGTTAAAATCTAAGTTTAAATTGTCGTAGGGAAACACCTCCGAATTTAAGTAGACTTTTAAATTAGTCAAATTGATGTGATTAAAAGTACTCATATCTTTGTCAAGTTTGTTTTTCATAGCTGTTTGAAAACCAATGATGATAAAACGTGGTTTTTCCAATTGATTGGAAGATTTTACAGTCCAAGTATGATTTTTAGTTTGTTGCAACTGTGGATATTCATGTAATTCCTTGTTGCTCTCAAATTGTTTGAGTAATCGTAACTTTTGATGATCGCTTACTGAAATGTGTGGCATCTTCCAAAGCACCTTGTTCAAAGACACTTTATAGTTTTCCTTTTTATCTGCAATTTGTTGAATACCATTTAAATCTGTACTGCTTCTGATTAATATCAATTCTTGACGTAGATTCATTACAATTTTATGAAAATCTTTAGCAAAACCCATCATAATTTTTAGTGGAATGCAAACACTGAAATTTCCACTTCCATTTACTAGAGCAGGAATCTCTTTTTCACACCATCCTGCATTTTGTAATCTATTACTATCGGTTGGAGTAAATGATACGAGATCTTTTAAGGTTGTAGTTATTATAACACGATCAATTACTACTCCTCCTAGTTCATAACGAATTTCTTCAAATAGATATAGTATACCATTATTGATAAAATGTACATTTTCACTATAGGTATTGTCATTTTTCAACAATTTTCCTTCAATATACAAAAAACTTTGACTGGGCAACGTATAAAATCCTGTGTTTGAATAGGTATTCTAATTTCATCGTTGTTACTTAGAGTTGTCGACGAATAAGGTTGATGAGTATGATATTGATAACTAACAATTGCATCGTCATGTAACACACTTTCTCCAACTTTTAGTATGTTATAACTCATTTTCTTCTTTGACTTTGTATTTACACTTACACCTAATTATTAGGA
Source organism: Pachyrhynchus sulphureomaculatus (assembly GCA_019049505.1). NCBI lineage: Eukaryota > Metazoa > Arthropoda > Insecta > Coleoptera > Curculionidae > Pachyrhynchus > Pachyrhynchus sulphureomaculatus. The sequence continues at coordinate 135,485,311 of CM032456.1, forward strand.
AAATTCTCTCAATACTTGTACTAATTTGTAACTTAAATCTACACCAAAATATTGTTATTTTGTTTGCAATGTTGTTTATTAATTTTTCAATTTAAATCCCAAAGAATGTAAAACAGCTTTACTCTCAGGAGTTAATTCTTTCAATGGTCTTTGTAAACTAATACGTTTATCCTTCTTCCTACAGGTTTTATATTCAGTTTGTTGATTATGATGATTATAGTCCCGGAATGGTATGTCAAATGAATTATGGTTGTATATAAATACCATATTTAAACTCTTTTTAAGTGTAAACGTGCTGTGAGCAACTCTTTTCTAAAATTAACTAAATTGCCATGTTGATCGGTGATTTTAAGCTGAATTTCATCTATATAACGTGTATTGATTGGTAAATATATGACATTTGATGGGTTCTCCAATATTTTATATCCAGGTTCTACATTAGGATAAAACATGTGAATTATATGCACATGCGCTTCATTATTATACGAATTGTTTACTAAATTACATTCGATACAGATGGAATTCCTTGAAAATATCTACAGGATTTTCAGATATGTACTGTGTATTTGGTTCTAGGACAATTTTACCAAATTCCAATAGTTTTCCTATAGAATTTTCTTGGGTAAAATCAATTTTTTACTGTACATTTAATTTCACACTTGAGAGTATTCAAGTTTGCACTAAGAAATAATTTCGGTTTAACTTCTTCCTTGGACTGTAGGCTTATTTGTTCGAGTAAATATTTGTATATATCTCTAAGTTCGTACGATCCTTCTGGTAAAACAATCTTATTGTTGTTTTTTTCCATAGTGAAAGGTATTATTGGTTTTGTCAACATTTGGTATTGAATAGTAACTGGCAAAAGTAATCAACCCCAAAACAAACTCTTCGTTTTCGTTTAATACAATAGGAGGATAAATATTTGTTGTCAATATAGATTCATTTCCTGACAATGTAAATGTGTAGGACATTTTTTGTTGAATACTAGTTCTAATCAGTTCAAAATAATATAAATAACTAACACAATATCTACTTGTAAATTGCTTTTATTTTAAACATACAGGATTATACAGAAAGTTTAAACATAAATGACCACAAAATAATAGAATTATAAGACTGATAAGAAGCATGATTATAATATATAGTACTTGGTTCCTTAGATTGATATTACAGTTGTGTTTCGATTGGTGGTAACAAATTTCCAAAACTATCAAAATAATAAATGAATGATCCATACTTTTTGTAAGCAGTCCAATGTGGACATGGGACCAGAATCGTTATCCAAATTAATAACTCCTGATTCATATTTATAGATTTTCCTCGGTAACCTATCCTTCATAAAGACTCCTCGAAAACGGGGAATTTTCAACTTTTTTGCATACATTTCCATTTCGAGATTCGTTAAAGCCCGATTGGGTAATGTTATTGATAATTTCGTACTTTGTGAGGAGGACGATGATGATGAAAAAAACAGTCCCATTCCAGTTTTATAGGGTCTTAAATAGAGACCTTTCCCCATAGCAATTGATTCCATTGTTTTATTATGACGTTGACTTTCGTGTAATTGTTGTTTAGCTGATCGAGCATCATTAACGGCCTTTGCTATTCCTGCTGCTCCTCCACTCAAAGCCCCTAAGGCACTAAGACCTGCAAATATAGGTATTAATGGTAAAATTCCTCCAGTTTTAGGAATTTTAATAACTCGAGGTGCGTTGATTTTTCCTTTTTTATTTTTAACCGTTTTAATTGCAATATTAAGCGCACTGTTTATACTTGTAGGCTTTACTTTTAAAATATTCCTCTTTATTTTCTTTGCCACAGATTGAAAACTTAATCTTTTTCTTATTTTTCCTTCTTATTTGTTTTTTACGTTTTCCTCCCCTTTGTCTCTTCTTAGATTTAATCTCTTTTCTTTTCCTACGATTACGACTATTACTGACTGCCATAATAATAAGTATTCCCTTTGGTTGAAATGTTTGTAATGAACTAAACTATAATAAGAGTTTCCTATATAAATGGATTTATAATTTAAATTTTTTACTATAATCCTCATCAATTTCTTCTTCACTGCTAATATTATCACGTTTTCGTTTTTGACTAGTACTAGTATCCATATCCATGTCAAATGTAGGAGTACTAATAGTAGGTGGTTCTTCTGAAATATTTAATTTACGTTTTCGACTCTGCATTTGTTCTTTTTGTTGTCGTCGTTGCTGTTGAATATCTCGCTTAAATCTCTTTTCTATCAATTTTACATCTGCTTCTTGAATATTATTATTATTATTATCAAGTTTCCTCTTTCTGTTACTACGTGGTACTTCTGTGGTATTTGATAATTTATTTGCTGCTATCCTTTTCTTAATTTTTCTTTCGTGATAATTATAAATTGGTTTTTCTTTTTCATCATCATATTCATCCTCATCATCACTACTATCTATTTGAGGTTTCTTATTCTTAATAGTTTTCTTCTTCTTAATAGTATTCTTAAGAGTTTTCGTTTTCGTTTTAGTAGTAGCTGATTTATTTTTAGGAGCTTTTATTTTCTTCTCAGCTTTAACGTTTTGTGGGATCGGGGTTGGTAAGTTATTGATCTTTTCTAACAACGTTTCCATTTTTGCTAGATAATTTTGCGTTGATTTTACACTTTGCTTAATTATACTTGTGGTTTGTTTAATGCTCTTTTTCGTTTCATTCAAAATGTACTGATTAGTTTTATCATTCTCATTTATTTTATCTTGTTTACTATCCCTTCCTTTTCTACTATAACCCATACCTAACTTAAGTTTACTGTCCATGGCAGCAGATACACCTACATCTGCAATTTTTTCCTTCCAAGATGCATCCTGTGCATTAATTCGATTTAAAGCATTTTTAAGTAAAATTTTATCAGCCTGATGACGATCAGGTAAGGCAGTATAATTTGAATAGGCTATATCATGCTCTCTACAAGCTTCATCGAGAGGATTAATGCCTTTATCACCACGAGCTAGACGTTCTTGTAGTTTTGTATCAGGTCCACAAAATTGATAACCCGGTAAATGTACTTCAAATGGAAGTTTATTTATAACAGTATTTAAAAGTCCACTCCCTTGAAACGTAGTGTCACTAGAATAGTATTTCATTTTCGAAAGCAAACTATATACTAACTATAAATTTAACAAACATCCTATTTTATACTTATTTCTATTCTAACTTTGAATGTGTTGTGTAAGATGAAGAGAATTGTTCAACAAAAAACTAGACTAAAAGTTGAAAATCATGATTTACAAGAATTTAAGAACAATGTTAAACATAGAATCTTATTACCCTCTACGATGCGATGTATTATTTCAGGTCCTAGTAATTGTGGAAAAACTTCAACTATGTTAAGTCTTCTTGAACATCCGAATGGTTTAAAATTTGAGAATGTTTACCTGTATTCGAAATCGTTATATCAACCTAAATATATTTATTTGGAACAATTATTAAAACCTGTCAAGGGAATAGGATATTTCGCATTCGATAACAGTGAACAAATAATAACACCGTCAGAGGCAAAACGTAATTCTGTATTTATATTCGGTGATGTAGCCTGTGACAAACAAGATGTAATACGAGAGTACTTTAGTATGGGTCGTCACAACAACATTGACTGTTTTTATTTGTGTCAAACCTATGCAAAAATCTCGAAACATTTAATACGAGACAATGCCAATGTACTTATTTTATTCAAACAGGATGATTTAAATTTACGACATGTATCTTCCGATCATGTTGGTACCGATATGTCATTTGAACGTTTTAAAAAGATCTGTTCTTTTTGTTGGAAGAACACATTTGGATTCTTATCAATTTTTAAGGACAACAAAATTGATGAAGGAAGATATCGTTATGGTTTAGATAGTTATATATATTTAAATTAATGTTTATATACAATTAATATTCACTTAAACGTCTCTCAGACAAGATGGCTAACAGGAAGAAAATAAGCTCAAGTAAAAAGAATGTTAAACAAAAATTAACACACAAACAAAGAGATATCAAAAATAAATTAAACCTTTTAAAACAACAAACAAACCAAATTGCACATGAAACTTTATTTCAACCAATAACGAAACATTTACAAAGTATGGAAAATAAATTGGATCCAAAAAAAATATGAAATACCAACAACAAAAACTCTTGAAGCACCTCCTGAGTTAAATATAAAATCTGAAGAATCTGATTATGATGATGATGAGTATGAAGGAGATGAATATGATGATGATTTGGAAGATACTGATAAAGATTCGATAGCATCTGAACCCATCCCGACAACCTCAACTTACACCGATACACCTAGAGGAATGATGGCAATTAAACCACCTATGTCAGCAGCAGCACCTATCAAGAGAAAATTGCATTTTACTACAACATCTAAGCCATACAGTTTAAGAAAACATCTCGTTAAAGATATTCAAAAAGAACATTTCGATGAGGAAGCCAAAAGACGATTACGAAGATCAATTAAATAAAACCATAGAAGAGAAATCCTTATCAGATTATTATGAACAATATCATCCTTTACCTGCAAAATATATTAAAATGTATCTTAAGAATCCGAAAGGTAAAGGTGATTCTGAGGGAAAATTTAGAGTAAAATTTGATAAAGACATTGAACGATTTTCAATAGGTAATCAAACTATTAATTTCGATAGACCCGATCTCTTAATTGGATTGGAAAATTTAGAGATACCAGTGGTTTGTATGGACTACTTTTTAATAGAAATCCACCAAATAAATATACTAAAAAAATGATGCTAAACATTATGCTGAAATTCTATCTGATTCAAGTGCAATAAGAGATATTAAAACTATACAACATAGCAAATTTAAGAAAATTATTAAACCAAATTTAAATAAAATAGACATAGATTCGGTAGAAGAAGAAGAATCAGACAACTCTGAAAGAGTAGGACATGGTATGTTTATGAAAGTTACAAATAATCCAATCGATTATGTATACTGGGATGATCCAAATGAGTTGGTCGAACGATTAAAATTATTAGTTGCCTCTGAAACAGCTGGCAATACAAGTCACACAAACGAGATCAACTCTATTATTGAAGAATTACGTGAAGCTAATATTATCGAATAATGTCCAACTATGCAACTAAAGTAAAGAAACAAATTGTTGAAGAAATTCATAGACCTGCAAGGAAAAATTTTAAACGTAGAAGAGTCATTTTAAAATCACTTTTAGATCTAATGCAAGCCGATTTGGTAGAAATGCGAGAATTTGAAAAAGAAAATAAAGGATTTAAATACATATTAGTTGTAATTAATTGTTTTTCCAAATACGTATGGGCCTATCCATTAAAGACAAAAACATCTAATGAAGTAGCACATGCTCTTGAAAATGTTTTTAAACAACAGATTCCAATCAATTTGTGTACAGATTCTGGTGGAGAATTTACGGGAAAGGAAGTACAAAACCTTTTGAAAAAATATAATATTTTACATTATGTCGTTTACAGTGAAAAGAAGGCATCAATTGTGGAACGTGTTAACAGAACCCTTAAAAGTGTGATGTGGAAAGAATTTAGTATTCAAGGATCCTATAAGTGGGTTAAATTACTACCGAAAATCATCCATATTTATAATAATAAAAAACATAGAACTATAGGTCTAAAACCTAGTGAGGTAACTAAAAAAAACATGAACAATTTTTACTTGACACGGTTTATAATAACATAAAAATGACTACACTTCAAACGAAATATAAAGTAGGAGATCATGTACGCATATCAAAACTTAGAGGTGTTTTTTGACAAACATTACAAACCAAATTGGTCTACGGAAATATTTACAATTAAAAAGGTACAATATACAAACTCCGTTACGTATTTACTTCAAGATGAACACAATCAAACCATTAAAGGTGGATTTTATGAACTCCAACTGCAAAAAGTTAAATATCCAGATATTTATTTAGTTGAAAAAGTAATAAAACGACAAGGAAATAAAGTATTTGTAAAATAGATAGGTTTTGATAATAAACACAATAGTTGGATCGATAAAACTAATGTTCAGTAATAAGTAATGGTAGTAGTAGTAGGAATATTTTTCTATATAAGATTGAGATTTATCTAACTAAACTTAGTTCAATAACAGGTGTCTGAGATAAAACTACCATTAAAAATGCCAGTTGTACGAATAAAATGTCCCAAATGTAAAGGAGAAACAGATCTATATAATGAAAGATGTTTGGCATGTGATTCTAAAAAGGTTTTTAAATTAATGGATGTTGCAAAACACATGCCATCAAGGTACATTACCAGTAAAGAACAACAAGGAATTGCGAGAGAAACCAACGAAAGACAAGGAAACAGATGATTTGAATGAATTATATTAAACAATATAAATTTGTAACATTTTGTAGAATTATTAATATATTGTCTTAAATATCTGCTCATACTTGTATTTTATTCTCCTCTCATAATAATAACAACGAGTACAGGCTAGGCTAGGCTAGGCTCATCTCTCTCTACATATATATTTTACTTTTATTATAATCCAACGAAACCAAACTAAGCTCAACAAAACTAACTTTTTGAAAAACAAACAACAACTTTTACTTTTTATACGGTAAAAGGCTAGGCTCATTTAAAATTTTACTGTTATTACAAGACAACGAATTCAAAACATTCCGACAAACTCGTTTCAGACTCATTTAAGCTCATTATTTTACTATATTCTTGACAAATATGTGTTTAACTTTTGCTTTCTAACAAAATCTCCAACGACTTCACAAAATTTCAACGAGGTCCAACTAGAATAATTTAAGCTCATTTCATATCATAACTTGAGGACAAACAACAACTTTTGAGTTTACATTTAACTTTCCCACAACCAAATAAATTTCTTGCTCTTTTCAATTAATTGTATGGAATTTTCCTATTAATACAAGTTTTTGCTAATTTTTACATTCTCACATGCATTCACTCATCTCTTATCAACTATTTTTGACCTTTCTTATCTACTTTGCTGACCTAACGAGCCACTTGTTTACTCAATTTTACTTACAAAAAGTACCATGAATCACACATTATTCATACATTTTGTTTACATTTTGCCTTATCTCACACATTTTTACAGACTTACGGCTCCACTTGTTTACTTTTTCCAGCTTTTTTACCGACTTTTAGACGCCAAACAACATTATAGGGGAACATTTACCAAATTTTACATCAAATATACTACCTAATAAGGTCTTTTTGCACACATTTTACACATATATATTACCTAAAGCTTCACCTTTACCCAACGAGCCTCTACACAACTTCTCCTCTAACAGAAGTTTATTAAAGTTTTAATGAAGTTAAGATACCCCGTTTCCACATCTACTGGACAAATTACGTCATTGACGACCACTTCTTGCAAGCTCTTAAAACATCTATTCACACCTATTTACACCTATTTTACACCTATTTACATCTAGTTTTACACCTTACGAATTTCAACCAATTTCAGCACTTCTTGCAGACTTTTCAGCATACCTTTTTTATGTCATCCCAATTATTACATTCTCTCTTACGAGTCCTATTTGGCTAAGTAGGTTAAGTCCCCGATTTTGCAGTTCTCCACACAACATATGCAGGTTCTAATCCTACTACAGACATCACTTTTTTTAACTCATTTAATTCAAATACACTATTTACATACATATATATGCCGTTGTGACGTCAGATTTCCTCTTCAAGACATGACAAAAGGGCACTGTTCAACAACCACTGGATACATACATATATGATGGTCACGTGGTCAAAATCACTCCTCAAGGTCTTTCAGTGACAAAAGGGCACTGATCAACAACCACTGGACTGTGACGTCATTGACGACACTTCTTCGGCTTCAGGAATTTTTCAGAACTTCTTGCATTTCAGGTACTTCTTGTAGAGGACAAATCAAGGACACTCTTCGGCTTGGTCTCAATTCTTGACAAAATGGCCATCCGCGGTCCCAGAACCACGTTTGTTCTACTACTGCTGTTAGCAATCTCCCAGTATTTTTTTCATAGTCAGGGCCATATAAATACCCAATAACAGAAAAAAAATAAAGGAAACAAGACTTGTATTGACCAGTGTTATCTAATTAGTAAAGATGTTAACACATGTAAATCACTAAAATTTTATTTGCGTGATTGTATAAAAATATTTATAAATAAATTGCTGACCTAGGTCAATGGAGTCATTCAACTTCAGATTTCATTCGTTGTCAACAAAAAACTCAGCTGGGCTTTAAAGCATTTGATTGGATGCCGCATACTGGCTGAGTGCGGTTTCATACTGGAGGTTTGTAGGGAAGGTTTAGGCATATCGTTTATCGATTCTTTTTGGTATAAGGTGGTGATTTTCTTTTTTTTTTGACTTGAAGTAATTTCCATAGTTTTTTGTGAAGTATTTTTTGTGGTATTGGCCATAAAGATTCTACTTTTTTTTTAAAGCTTTTGCGTTAAATTTTTCAAGTAGACGATTCACTGTTAAAATGTGGTTCGTTAGTAATAGAAGCGTCTTGTAAAATCGATGTGCTCTCATTACTTTGTTTGAGAGAAAGAACATTTATATTTTCAGCCGCTTTAAACAAATGCTCGGGACAGATGTTTTTGTCCACTCCAGCGTTTTTAAATCCGTTCATAATGGTGCCAGTGGTTACCTATTTGTTAAGCTTCTGCAAATAAACTTGCAACTTGATATTGCGTTACTTGACGACCTGGATTTATCCTCAACCATTTTTCTGTTGCTTGAATATAATAATTGCTGGTAGGTTTAAAAGAAAGATACGTTCACTGGCTGAAGCCGATGTGTAGTAAGGCTTGGCAGTTGTAACATTAGACTTCGCTATGATTAACGCCTCCAGGTTCTTCGAATGCATTGTATTTCCATTAAGCAGAAATAACACTATATTTTTAGGGGTTAGCTTTACGACGCTTGTAAAATGTTTCATCCATTTTACAAATAAGTTTCAGTTATTACAGCTAGTGTCTGGAATGGTGACAACACCCTCAGTAGGTGTGCCATTCTCCAATTCAGGATTTTGTCTTATTCTTTTGAATATGAGCACTGGTGACACATACTATCCAGGGACACTGGTACAACACAAGGCCTATTTTCCCGCTTGTGATGGCGCCAATTTGTTCCTTCCTTTTTAGTCCTAAAAGTTTTTGCATTTTCTTCTGAACGGTGGAAAATTCACTTTTATCAACGTTAAATATGTATTTTTAGTAGGTCGATTTCCTTCCTCTCCTCTACTTTGAAAAAATCACCTGCTAAGGGGCAATGATCGGTTGTTCTTCGGCCTTCCAAGGAATTATTTATTTTCAATGGGAGTTTTGTCTCCATTTTTTTTAATTCTTCAAAAATTTTCGAATTTGAATAAATAAAGTATTGAATGTGCTTCTACATTACCGCACGAGTCACCCATTTCAATATATCCAGTGAATTTCATAATATCATACCTATTCAACCTATATATATATATATATATATATATATATATATATATATGTATATATATATATATATATATATATATATATATATATATATATATATATATATATATATATGTATATATATATATATATATATATATATATATATATATATATATATATATATATATATATATATGTACATATATGTATATATATATATATATATATATATATATACATATATATATATATATATATATATATATATATATATATATATATATATATATATATATATATATATATATATATATATATATATATATATATATATATATATATATATATATACATATGTATATATATATATATATATATATACATATATGTATATACATACATATATATATATATATATATATATATATATATATATATATATATATATATATATATATATATGTTTATATATATATATATATGTATATATATATATATATATATATATATATATATATATATATATATATATATATATATATATATATATATATACGAGACTGGTTTCAAAGTCCGTGCAAAGTCCGAGAGATGGCACCACCGGCGCGTATCGAGGTCATGTTTAGTTAGTAGCATCTCTTGAATGAACGCACACCAAGTTTCAGCCATATTGGTCTATTTATTTGTGTTTGGCATTCGTGTGAATCAAGGAAGTCGAGTGATTTTCAAGAAATGGACGAAAAAGAATTTCGTGTGGTGATTAAACATTACTTTATGAAAGGCAAAACGCCTCAGGAGACTAAAGAGAAGCTTGATAAACATTATGGTGACTCTGCACCTTCGACTAGAACAGTTTATAAGTGGTTTCAAAATTTTCGGACTGGCCTGTGGAGGTTACGACTCCAGAAATCATTGATCAAATCCATGATATGGTGATGGATGACATAAGAGTTAAGATGCGTGAGATTGCTAGTGCTGTGGGCATCTCGACTGAATGGGTACATAATATTTTGCATAAACATTTGGACATGAGAAAGCTATCCGCAAGATGGGTGCCGCGATTGCTCACGTTTGACCAAAAACGGAATCGTGTGAAGTGTTGCAAGGATGGTTTGCAGCTGTTCCAGAAGAATCCGGAGGACTTTAAGCGTCGTTTCGTCACTGTGGATGAAACATGGATACATTGCTATACTCCTGAGACCAAACAACAATCTAAACAATGGGTTACCAAGGGGGAATCTGCACCAAAAAAGGCGAAGACCGTTCCTTCGGTCGGAAAGGTTATGGCGACTGTCTTTTGGGATTCGCAAGGGATAATCCTCATCGACTATCTGGAAAAGGGTAAAATTTTTTTTAAAACTATTACAGGTGAATATTATTCATCATTATTGGACAGTTTGAAAACCGAGCTGCAAGAAAAACGCCCGCGATTGGCCCACAAGAAAGTCTTTTTCCATCACGACAACGCACCAGCACACACCTCAGCAGTTGTGGTCGCAAAGTTAATGGAAATAGGATTCCAACTCGTTTCACATCCCCCCTATTCTCCAGACTTGGCTCCCTCGGACCACTATTTGTTCCCCAATTTGAAGAAATGGCTGGCGGGACAAAATTTTATTCAAACGAGGAGGTGATTGCAGACACTAATGGATATTTTGCAGACTTGGACAAATTCTATTATTCGGAAGGGATCAACAAACTAGAACATCGTTGGACGAAGTGTATAAGCCTAAAAGGAGACTATGTCGAAAAATAAAAAAGGTTTACCGCAAACACATAAGTAGTTTTTATTTTTGCACGGACTTTTAAAACCAGCCTCGTATATATATATATATATATATATATATATATATATATATATATATATATATATATATATATATATATATATATATAGTATAGTTAGAAATATCCTTCGGTTTTTTTGAGAACTAGGAGAAAAATGTGTTTAGGCTTGAACGGCAGCTGTATCTAATTTCTATTTGGTGTCCTAAAAATGTTTTAAAATGTCCTAAAAATGTAAAATGTTTTCTGATCACTGTCAAGATTAAACTAAGATTATAATATAAAATTTTCAATTGATGTTGCAGTTATTTTTATAGCCCTATCGATATTTTATAAATCGAATTACTTATAGATGCTAGATCTAAAACTTACTTGTTTTAACAAATGCTTTAAGGCTTTGTTAGAACATTTATTCCATCCTCTTAAAAAGTACGTATTAAGTATTTCGGGAGTTATTTGACCTCCACGGTTTCTGGTAAGTTGTCCCAAATATTAATGATTTGTATCATTATATCCAACCAAAAGGATATAGGTAATTTTTTTTATAAACGATATCTGGTTACCAAATTCCTTATATACCCAGTTCCTTACATCAATGCCGGAATGAATATTAGCGCCATCCTACTGAAAGTACACATGCTCCATGCAGAAGCGTTTAATTTATCACTTAGAAAAGGGTCCTACAAATTTCATATCTAAATTTCCACTCTCCACGTTCCCTTTAAAATGACTGACTGATCTTTATTTTTTATTATAAATCCTGGGTTTTCAATAACCCACCACCTACAATTTTGCAAACTAACGGTCCCGCTTGAAGCGAATGTTGCTTTATTTGAAATTGAAATTTATCTTAGGAAATTAAAGTCTTGTTTGACCATACCCTGAATCTACGCACCGAAATTAAAACGGGCGGTCTTTTTACACTTAAAAGAACTTATTTCTTATAAATATTTTTCGTGTCGATAGCTCTTTAACATTTGTCACGTCCGAAATATGAACAACTGCCACTTTCGGTGTTTCTGAAACTTTCTACAGTATATTCAAACCATTTTCATCATTTATCATTATTTTTTATGAGAAATTTGGTATTAATTCTCTACACTACCAGTTTCTTCAAATGTGTTTATTAAGTGAATAACAATGGAACATCAGAATGCCTTCCTGTGAGTATTACGCCTGCTTCTCGAGCACTCTTGTGATTATTCCTATAAATTGTAATACTCTTTTTCTGAAATAATTATGGGAGCATTTTGAACACCGTACTTTCAATAATTAAATGGAAGATGTTAGTAAAACACAAATTAAATATTCAAATACATTTACAATATGTTAAAAAGAAAATAGAAATACATGCAGAATAAAATGGTAGATTTCTTTAAGTAGTGTTTTCTCTTATTTCAATTTCAGAACATCCCTCGTTAATCTGTTGTTTGGTATGTCATTTCTAAGCTAACTGGAGTTTTTGGAGAGCTTGTAATTTTAAAACTTTAAACTAAATATTATGCAAAAAATGTTACTTCTAAATTGAAAACTTATTTTTTAAATTTAGGTAAAACTGGCCAAGGATCAGTAAACTGCATTTTAAAAAAACTTGATTTTTTTGTCAAATAAGCAAATAGCAATTAGATATATTAGATACAGCTGGCGTTCAAGTATAAACACATTTTTCTCCCAATAGTCAAAAAAACAAAATAATATTTCTAACTATGCTTAAAGCAAATGAAATTTACCTCAATTTACAGTATCCTTAGATAAAAAAAATAAAAGTTTTTGGCCTTGTAAAATATCAAAAAAGCTTTTGGTTTTGTCGGAATGCCTGACACAGTACTTAATAAATACGCGAGGCAACTAACACCAGCTTTCTATAGACCTTTCAATCTTTCCTGCAGGTAAGGAATATATCCTTCCTGTTCAAAATGCACTACAGTTCAGCCGATACCCAAAAAAAGGCAAGAAGACCTGGCCAAACTACTACCAACCACTGCTTTCAATAATATTTAAAATAATAGAAAATGCTATCAATCAGCATCTTCTAAAATATCCTAATGAACTGAATATCATTAGCGACCATCAATATGGCTTTCGTAAGCAAAGATCCACAGAGAATATTCTAACTTATGTGACACATGTCAATCTCGAGTGGTTGCATTTAATAAATCCAAGGAATTCAACCGGGTTTGGCACAATGAATTGGCTTAGCTACGTTCTTATGATATGTCTGAGAAGTTCTATTTGATCAGAGAGCGTTCTTTACGAGAGGCAGTCGACGGATTTTTTCTAACACCCTTACTTTCAACACTGGTATGCCTCAAGGCTCTATACTGTATCCTACTCTCTTTCTCATTTATATTGATGATCTGCTGAAATTACCAGCAATCCAATCTGCAGCTTTCTAGATGAAAGTATGCTTATTCCTTCATTCACTCTGAACACTCGAACATCGGTTACTCAGGCAAATATCTACAGACAGTAGAAAATTGTTCAACGTAACAAAGACCTAGAAGAAACTGTCTTCGGGGGAGAGTAATCAAGAATTTAACGCTACAAAAACCTCGAAGGTAGTTTTTTCTAAAAAAAAAAAATGTTGCTTTAGCATTGTGTTTGCTAGGTGCTAATCTGGAAGCAAATATGTCTTGACATGAACATGTTGCAAGCATAGCAAAGAGAGCTTCGAAAAAGCTATGAATATTCTTTCGAAAATAGAAAGCTTTACACTCCACGACTGTACAAAGCTCAAATTCGATCGATATTGGAATTCTGCTCCCATGTTTGAGGTTTCACTCTCAGTCATGCACTGCATTTGTTGAATTCTGTTCACAGGAGAGCTGCTCGTCTGACTGGAGACCAGCAACCTTGATTCCCTGGAACATCGAAACAGGGTTGGCGACTTGAGTCTATTCTAAGTATTTTTATGGAAAGTGTTCGATGAATGTAGCCCACTTAATTCTTTTCAAAGTGATGCATGCTAGGAATACATGTCACTCTAATACTTCACATTCGTATGAAATTCAGCTTGTCACTCCTCGTACAATTCTTTTCAAGCAATTTTTGTGTAGAGAACGTCATCTTTCAACTCTGTTTCCCACCCAGTACAATTTACAACAATTTAAAACCAACGTGAATCGCTTTTTCCACACACGCGTCGTACACAGGCCTCCCCCTCTAGATTCTGAGTCTTTCTGAAACCAGTTGTTCTTTTCAGGTCATCTTTCAATCTTGCTTGAGGCCTTCCTCTGGATCATTGTCCTAACCATGACCTGCATTCTTGTATTCTTTTATCCCATCTCTCATCTTGTTGTCTCACTGTGTGACATGCCCATCTCCATTTCAAACCCGCTACCTGTACTCTTACGTCTATCGCTTTGGTATTTGGTCTTATATATTTTCATTTCTCATCCTGTCTTGTAATCTTATATTCAGCATCTGGCGTTGCATTGCTCTCTGTGTTTTACTCAGTTGGTTTTCTTAGTCTATGTCCATGTCTGGGCTGCGTAAGTGAGAACCGGTAGCATACAATGATCGAATATCATCTTTCTTTGTTTCAGAGGAATTTTTTGTTGGTGAGTATTTTCCGTTGTTTGCCAAATGCTGCGGATGCTACTTTGATTTTTTCTGTGCTTCTGTTGTTTGATTCGCTTTTTTACACTTTAACATTTTTCCTAGGTAGACGTATTCCTTTATGTATTCAAGTGTTCCGCCCTCTATTCTCAAACTTCGCGAACTGTGTTTGTCATAGCCTTTTTCTTATCTCTATTCAGCAGTAGCCCCACCTTCTTTGAGTTGTTTTGTAGTTCAGTGATCAGTTCCAGAGATTTCAATGTCGATCTTTGTTGGGAGGTCTGAATCCAGTTCTTCCCCGCATGTCGTTAGATGTCATCTCTCCATCGCGCCTGCAGTAGTCCAACACTTCTCTTTATCTGCAATGCATTAGAGCTTTGGTCTATTTAGAATCACTTCTGGCCACGTGTCCCGCCCAACGCCATTCCAGTCTGGCCAAACGCTCGATAACTTCGCAGACTCCCGTTCTACTTCTTATCTCATCCTTCCAGATTCTGTCTCGCACACTTACACCGAGCATCACCTGCTCCATTGCCCTCTGATAAACCCAGAGGTGATTGGCACAATTTGCGGTGAGTGCCAGCGTCTCGAGTTCGCCACTGGTAGGATATAAGTATCGTAGACCTTCCTTATAAAATTTACAGGGATTGTAGGGTGCTCGAGGATGTAGTTGAGTCTTCCAAACGCCATCCAGCTGAGGCCAATTTGCCGCGAGATCTCCGCTGTCTGATTCTCTTTCCCAAGCTTGATATTATGTCGCAGATAGTTGTACTCGTTGACTACTAAGTGTGATTCTCGATATTATCTGGGCTCATTATTTTAGTCTTTTTAAGGTTCATTTTGAGGGCCACAGCTTGGCAGATGTCCTTGAGTTCTTGGAGCATTATCGTTAATTCTTCTGCATCGCTACTGAAGAGTACAATATCATCCACGAAGCGGAGGTGATTGAGACGCTTTCCGTCTATGTTGACGCTTTTTTCTACTTCCAGGGTAGACACTTGAATACGTCCTCCAAAGCTAAGGTGAATAAGTTCGGTGAAACCATGTCCCCGGCCTGACCCCTCTCCTCACCGGAACCATCTCTGTAGTCCAGCCTTCCTCAATCATTACATGCAGGGTGGCGCAGGCGACAATTATTTCCAACAGGATGGCGCACCGCCTCATATTTCCGACCCAAACATGGCTTTATTGCGCGCCAAGATAGGTGAGTCAATCATTTCACGAAATGGCCCTACCGCTTGGCCGCTAAAATCGTGCGATTTAACACCTGTGGACTATTTTCTTCAAGGCCACGTTAAATCACAAATTTGCAACAACAAACCAGCAACTCTTGATGCACTTGAAGCCAACATTCGTCGTGGCATAGCCGGCATAAAGCCGGAAATGCTGGCCCGAGTCATGGAAAATTGGTGTAAGCGGATTCATGTCTGCAAAAAGAGCCGCGGCGGCCATTTGAACGAAGTCTTGTTTAAATCTTAAATGGCATAAAATTTCCCGTTAAATAAAAGTTTCAGAATGAATGAAATTGTGTAAAATGAAAACTCTTCATTTTACACAATTTTAAAGTTAGGACCTTCTTAATGGAAAACCCTATATATATATATATATATATATATATATATATATATATATATATATATATATATATATATATATATATATATATATATGTAGCTTCTTTTAGGTGGCCACATAAAAGAAGCTATATAAGAAATAATAAAATAAAGAATTAACATGAATAACGCAACTGAAGTTTAGTATCTGTAATATCTGCAATATACTCTTGAAGACTTAACTGGTCAAAATAAGCCTGTACTTAGGAGTGTACTAACTGATTTTTTGAATTAATAATAAAAGGTTTTAGAAAATTTTTTCTGAATTCAATTGTATCCTACGCTACAAAAAAAAAAATTGTGTTAATATGAATACGAAAATATGCTCCCAATAGAGTGGGTGGCTTCAAGTGTGACAATTCATATTTTGATAAATATTTTACTATTTTTATTTATTATTTAGATTAGTCAATTATGCTTATTATGGTACTAATTCTTTTCTGAAGAAAGTCGAAGCCAAATTGCTCATATACGGTAATGAAGTAAAAAAAAAAGTTAATATCCATACTATAGAAGATGGTACCATTAGCTATTTTTTTGTTAATTAGCTACCATAATTCTTTTGACTAAAGTCTTTGGTCAAAGTAATTCACCACCAGATAAGGAGAGACAACGTGAGTATCGTATGATAAACACTACAATGGGAACATGTCTTGTCTAGTAAAGGGTCGATATTAGTAATTTACCGACTTCTTCAATTCCTAAATACACGTGTACACGATCTCATAATACATTAGAAATTATTTAGCATCAGTAATTTAATAAAAGGAGAGACACTGTCGGCAGCATTTTGTGGTATATTAAACTTCGCCCTTTGTTTTAGAGTTGTGTCTGTTGCTGGCAGGAATTGGCTCGGTTACCTTGTGTTCGCTTGCATTTTACAACGATTTAAAGCACAAAACCTCATATATAATAAAAGACTGTTTTTAGTCAATTTCCACTGGGTTATTTTAAATTGCGATGACGCGTTTCGCTGTCGATGCAGCTTCTTCAGATCTACATTTTACATTGTATAACATGTAGATCTGAAGTAGCCGCATCGACAGCGAAACG
>CM032456.1:135507773-135532268 GCA_019049505.1 Pachyrhynchus sulphureomaculatus
TAATAATAAAAAAAACTCACCAATATCAAAAGTTGCTTCTTGGATTTGTCGGTTCATTTTTGCAAGTTCCTTTTGCACCTTGATTTCTTCAGCTCGAGACAACTTGAGATCCACTCCAGTCATGGAACCTGGGCGGCCCTTCTGCCTCTGTTTCACGAGAAACGCCTTATCTTCTTCCGATTTCGTCAGAGCCAAGGCATCTTGTTGAGCAATATCAAAGAGATGATCCAACTTTTCAACAAACTGTTTAAATTTGTTCTTGGCCGTTTTCGATGTTTTCTTCCGGTCTTTTTGAAGAGTTCTCCACTCGGCGTGAAGTTTCTCCAGCTTAGTAATTGCATCTTGCTCATGTTTAGTCGGGATTCGAGCTTTCTCCCAAAAAATGAACACTTCTCGTATTGTAAGTTTGGCTGATTCTCTTACAGTTAATTTCACAGTACGTAAATTATAAAATAAAGCACACAAAACTTGACGATTTGAAGGTAGTTTACAACCGGTGATCTGGAGAATGGGATAGCCCACAAGAAATATTTTATCCTTGGTCCGGCTTTGTACACCTGATGTGGATGCCATTTCAGAGACCAATAGGTAAATAACAGTTAACTTGGAAAATGAAACAAAATATATTGCAAACTTTAATTTCAATAAAATATTTTCAAATGTCTTTTAAAATAATACTATAATAGTTATAAAAACAATAACACACACACTTGGAAAATTAAAAAAAAAACGTTAAAATATCTTCACTAGATAATTGTTCGATCTAACCAGCTCAAAGGCACTTTAGAAACTAAACTGAATAAATAAAAGGTCGGTTGTACGCTGAAGTAAAATCACCATCCCTAAAATAGAAATTAGATTCACCCTCCTTTTTACCTGTCAAACGGGTCTTTCTTTGGTAAACTAGTCAGGTAATCCCCATATAATAAAAGATTAAATTTGAACAAAAGGCTCTTTATGTTTGAAAATTGAGTCCCAAAATACTTTTTAACAAAAAAATGTTAATTCCGAGACACATTATGTAAAAACCCGTAAAATTCTTAGAACACTTCCAAACTAGCTCCTACTGGTACCAGGTCACGTTTTTGGGGCTAAAGGCTGTTGTAACTCGGTTTGACTTAAAATAACAACAATTATGTATAGAATATAAATTTTGAACAACAACATTAGCTTTCTTTTGAGATATTAAGCGTGTTTCTATTATTTACCGTTCTGGAGTTATGGCTCCATATGTCAGCTTTCTGGCCAAAAATTTGGATTTTTTCAAACTTTGAGCGACGAGCGGCACGGGTTAACGTCGTTTAATCGAGCTCAAATTTCGGATATCTCAATATCTGGAAAGGGGAATCGTTTTGTGGGGTCCAGACGAACAAAATTCCGACATCGATTTTTTGCGGTCACCCTAATATACATATATATATATATATATATATATATATATATATATATATATATATATATATATATATATATATATATATATATACTATAAATGTCACTTTTTAAAAACATATAATTACAAATTAAATAAAATATATTTCCAGGATACGCACCTTGAAATTTTACCCGTCAGTGTGTTACTAAAATCAGTATTTTAATAGTTCATATTATAATGCTTTTTATTTTCTGTTTTTGCATCAAATATTTATGTGTATACTGGGTGTATATCATTTACATTTATTTTTATTTTAGTAAGCTTGTTTATATATGACTGATGTATCAGTTCTGTCATTTATAGTGTTTTTTCTTTTTTCGATATTGATCGCTTCCTTGATTTGTAATATTGTTTAGTGTCTTTGTTTATGGCTTTGATTTCTTTATAATTAAAATCATGTTTATGTTCGGTTACATGTTTGTTTAGTGCTGTAGATGGAGATTATTTGTGTATTTGTGCTCATTTATTCTATTTTTAAATAATTGGCTAGTCATTCTGATAGATTTTTTTAGGACAATCCATACTAGAACTTTAAAATTTGTGAACAAAGAACTTAATTTATTATAAGTTTTATGGCACGTTTTCTCTCTCTCTCTCTCTTTATTCTTTTACGGCCACAGCTGCTAGGACTATTCGGCCGAGTGTCAGTTTATTTTTTATCTCAAAACCCTTATTTTTCTGTTATTAAATGTTACCGAACATGATCCTCAACAAAGTGAGTCTGGATTCTATATCCATAACCTTGTAGAGACTTTATATTTTAAATATTTAGCTTAAGCTTTTCATATACTTCATAGGCTCTAATAAAGGTTCTCCTCGGGAAACTGCTACTGGTTTTGGATGTAACCGTTTTCTGTCAGCCCGTCAGCACGATTACGCAACTTTCACAAAAAGCACGGCCACACGTGCTCGACCACCTGCTCAAATCACATAATCTCAAACCGACGTGCAATTTGTGGACCACGTTTCACACTCCGGAGCCCAAAAGGCGTGAACTTCGCGCTCAGAAGCCCCAACCGGAAACACACATCCTCGTGCTTCGAACTGTCAAACGGAAGTCCATGGCACACTTTAATATTGTGATTTTTAATGTATTTTCTAGTTTTTCTGATAGTTCCTTGGTGTATGGGAGTGGTAGATATTTTTCATGTTTTTTTTAGTGGCTCTGTTGGTTTTTCATTTATTATAAAATTTGTAGGTTCCTTTTTTTATTGTCCGGTTGATGTCTCTTTCTTGAAAGCCATTTTGTATCAAGACATTTTTTACTTTTTAGTGTATCTGGTCTCAGTTCTGGGATAGTTAAGATTATTGCTCTATCTATTATACCTACAATAACACTGATCTTTTCTGCCATTGCCTGGCTCGAATAAAAGTTCAAATATCTTCTTGACCATGTCGGTTTTATGTACCATTCTGTCTGTCTCATATTATTCTTTCTTGTGAGAGTTAGATCTAAAAATTTTATTTTACCATGTTTCTCTATTTCAGATGTGAAATGTAGTTTTGTGTGAAAACTGTTAAATTTATGTAAGATTTCATCAATTTTTTCGTTTTTTACTGCAAGCAAATAATCATCTACACACCTTTTAAAAAAACAGAATGTTTATATTTAGATTTTTTATAGCATTTTCCTCTAGATGCTCCATCACAAATTGTGCCATGACGGATGTCAAAAATGTCTTGATACAAAATGGCTTTCAACAAAAAGACATCAACCGCACAATAAAAAAAAAACTACAAATTTTATAATAATTTAAAAACCAACAAAGCCACAAAAGAACAAAAAAATGAAAAATATCTACCACTCTCATATACCAAAGAACTATCAGAAAAACTAAAAAATACATTAAAAAATCACAACATTAAAGTGTGCCATAAAACTAAATTAAGTTCATTGTTCACAAAATTAAAAAAGTTTTACTCTCATCATGAACCAGACAAATGTAGTGTACTCGATCCCATGTACGGATTGTTCTAAAAAATATAACAGAATGACTAGCCAATGACTTAAAAAGAGAATAAGGGGACACAAATACACAAATATTGTTTCTACAGCACTAGACAAACATGTAATCGGATATAAACATGATTTTAATTACAAAGAAACCAAAATCATAAACAAAGACACACTATACAAAATTACAAATCAAGGAAGCGATCGAGATAAAAAAAGAAAAAACGCTGTAAATGACAGAACTGATACAAAGGGAATCAGTCATATATATCCAAACTTACTAAAATAAAAATAAATGTAAATGATACATCATATTTTAACACCTAGTATACACATAAATATTTAATGCAAAACAGAAAATAAACGCATCTTGATAGGAACCGTCAAAGTATTGATTTTGGTAACACACTGACAGGTACAATTTCAAGGTGCGCGTCCTGAATATATTTTATTTTAATTTATAATTATATGTTTTTAAAAAGGAACATGAATAGTCATACGAAAAATTTTAAAATGTGTCAGACAACTCTGTTTTTAGAAGTGTAAAGTATGAGGCTTTGAAAATACCCAAAAAGATGGACGAAACGTCAGAAAAAAATAAATAAATAAATAATCGTTTCATTACCGAACCTAAGTACCCAATAATAGGAAAAATCACCTAATTTATATATACATATATATATATATATATATATATAGAGAGAGAGAGAGAGAGAGAGATATTCCTATTATTGAAGCCTCTCTTAAATCTATAGGTTATACTCTTCAAAATTTTTAAAAGTGTAAAAAATATCTTGTTGCTTAGATTTCAAAAAATCGAATTCTATACAAGAAGAATAGATTTAAGTCCCTTCTAATTTTTATTAAAATAGCTATTAACATCCTTATTACAGATGTAATGAACATTCAGTAGCTAGTTAAACCTTTAATCAGTCATATAATCTTAGTCTAGGACTTCAGAGATCCGAAACAATATTTTCCAAAGTTGATTGGTATCAGAATTTTAAGTTTACCATTTGAAATTATTTAAATGCCTCATATCATATTATATTTTCGTAATGTATGTCTTAAAAGCCGCCAATTACTATTGGGATCAAGATCAGCTGAATTAAGAAATAATTTAGTTTTTAGTCTGCCATTTTGAATTTTTAATAATACATATTTATAGACTAAAGAGAGAAACTAAATACTATATCAAAATGAATGATAGTTTTAGTAAATTATTAAAAATCGAGAAATTATTTTGAAGTTGATCAAGAACTATATATTAACAAAAATCATATGGGTTTTTACCTCATTTGAATAGTTTTAATAATAAACAGATTAGCTTCAATTTAATAATCAGTGGTCGAAATTTCACATCGTTTATTAGAAATAGTTTGTAATAGTCAAATAAATATTAATTTCATCTCATAAAATCCGTGCTATATTCTATATAATAAGCGTTAATCCATTGTCTTCGTACTTGCGTTGCATTATCAGACTGTAGAAATCATTTTCCGACATGAAACTTACTTTGTTAAAAATACCAGTGATTTAAAAACAATCAACCTCCCTCAGGCTACAATATTGTGTGTTATTATCTTCTTGTTTAGTACTCATCAAATCTATGGCACAGTTGGCATATTTAATGTACTAAAACCTAAATTTCTCCACTATGCTATAACTTAATATTTCTGAATTAAGGTTTTTTCGTTTTGTCTTGTCGGTTTGCGGTTATTTTCTGTTTCGTAAAGAATTCTCGCCCTTCTTAGTTTGTTTAAAAGTTTTCATATCACACTAAATATAACATTCCGTAAAGCTGATATAGAGTAACTTTTGTAGTGCTGTTTTTTATTTAAATTTGGGACCAAAAGCCATGATTTCCTTTTAGTCATTTGATCTGCCAAACAAAATAGAGCAAAGGATCGCCGTCAACATCAAATAAATTACGGGGCTTTGGACACTACAGCAAGAAAACAAACATAAATAGCCCTATAGGGACAGAGCACAATAAGGGTGATTCCTTAATAGTCTTATCTGAAAAACAAGAAACATCACGAACAAGATAACAGATGTTCAGCTAAGTTGTGACCAATTTTAGTGTTAACTGACTTTGAAGTTAGCATAATATATATATATATATATATATATATATATATATATATATATATATATATATATATATACATACATATATATATATATATATATATATATATATATATATATACATATATATATATATATATATATATATATATATATATATATATATATGTATATATATATATATATATATATATATACATACATATATATATATATATATATATATATATATATATATATATATATACATATATATATATATATATATATATATATATATATATATATATATATATATATATATGTACATATATATATATATATATATATATATATATATATATGTATATATGTATATACAGAGGGGTAGGGTAGTCTTGACTAACTAGTTAAACAGCAAACTTGAAATTTTTGGGGTAAGCGGTCATGAAAATATGGCTACAAAGTTTTAAACATCTTTTTAGCTACGCCAATCTTTCGAAAATATTTTATTTTCTTCTTCAGGGCTACAAATACAGTAGACAAATCAGTTTACAAAAGAAAAGAACCTAAATTATTAACATCAAAATTTATTTATTGCTAGGTGTGTTAGTATTTATTAGGAAAACATGAGAAAATTTCGACCGAAAATAATTTTAAAAAATACAAAAATAGTTTACTCCATTTTATCATGCAGGCTACTAAAAACTGTGTGCTTCTAAAGTGATTTTATTTAAAAATTTTTTATATGTTTTACATTAATGTTGTTAAGGTTAGGGTCTTTTTAAAGTAGTGGTTGATTTATTCTAGGGAGATATGCCTGATACATTTTGCGAATTATCACAAATCAGTTGGCAAAATGATAACTCACAAAGTGTACCAGACATATCTTTATAAAAATAACCTAAGGTCAATTTTTACAAAGTTTAGAAAAATTAAATAAAACGTCAACTACTTGAAGGAAATTGTCCTAGAATAAGTAAATTTTGATATTAATAATTTAGGTTGATTTCTTTTGTAAACCTTAAAAACTAATTTGTCTACTGTATTTGTAGCCCTGAAGAAGAAAATATAGTATTTTAGAAAGATTGACGTAGCTAAACAACAATTTCAAGTTTTGCTATATATATATATATACGAGTATATATATATATATATATATATATATATATATATATATATATATATATATATATATATATATATAATATAGACTTGGTCGGTTTTCAGTTTTTACAGGGTCTCCTTCGAAAAATTGCGTTGCCTGCAGTGAGTGTTGCCTGTATTCTAATCACTCTGTCGACTATGGCTCTAATCAGGCTCCGATGGAATATTAGATATACGTTTCAAATTTGGTACAATTCGTGATATTTTACCAACAAAAAGTGAATACTAATATTTTCCGGTCTTATCCATCTAATGACCAACAAAATAAAATATCTTTTATAATGCTTTAAACTGGACATAAAAATATCTATGGATTCGTCCACCTGTAGCAAGAAGTATATGCTCTGCTTAATATATACGACAATTTGCATTGAAAAATCTCTATCAGGTCACTTACTCTTCTTTGGATAGTATTATTGAAGAGCTGAATTCTTTTTAAATTTGTAGTCTATTGTTTACCAATCATTTTTTGTACTATTTCAACAGCTAGTTATTAAATTAAATCTTCAGTAGCTGCAAGATGGCTTTTTGGATTTTCCAATGCAACTTGATCAATACTAGTTGTCGGTAATGTAAAAGCGGCCTGGCCTGTTCTTTTTCAAGAAAGTGTAGCTTTCCTTCAGAAAATTTCACGGGCTTCTCTTTTTATCTGGCTTTTTTAATAGCGAAGGATCATTGGTAGCTTCGATTTTTTTTGGCACGATAAACAACACACAGCGATTTATTATTAATAACGGCACAACCATAGTTAAGATATTTATCGCTGTATACTACAATATATATTTTCTTATTCTTTTGACTTTCAGACGTAGATAGTTCCTATGATATTTTTAATATCTAATCATATTTAACCAAATCATTGCATAAGCACAATTTGAAAATTATCTCCTATTACACCGTGCTGCTTACATAAAACCCAATTAAACTTTCAATGCTATCTAGCGCTCTCTCGAATATGGTGGAAAGTTCTGGAAACAGGAAAAAATTATGCTACTAGATGAGAGATGATGAAGCTAATACAACAAATTGGGATATATGGCGCCAGCAACCAAGGAACAAATTAACCTACTGAGTAGCAGATGCTCTTAGTCATTTGGCCACTGAGTCCCAGTTTGACTATAAATTATTAGAACATAACGTGGAGGAAAGAGGGTACCGAACAAAACTCTTGTCAAGAGTTCTTCTGACTAACAGATCCTCTTAGTCATTTGGCCCTTGAGTCGCAGTTTTAGTATGAATAAGGAAGATATAACGCGGATGGCAGAGGGTCGCAAACGTTCTACTTTAGAAAAGTTTTCAAATCACTTATTTATACCATAATGTATAGTTAAAAAGCAGTAAATTTACCAAAATAGTTCTAGTGGAGGTAATATTGATATTTCCTCAATATAATTATAAAAGTATGAATATTCGCTCAAGAGGGAGACCATATATATTCAATCATATATAAATAACAGAAAGGCCAGAATGAAATTATTCGAACATTTGTAAGA
The DNA here is from genome assembly GCA_019049505.1 of Pachyrhynchus sulphureomaculatus. NCBI lineage: Eukaryota > Metazoa > Arthropoda > Insecta > Coleoptera > Curculionidae > Pachyrhynchus > Pachyrhynchus sulphureomaculatus. The sequence goes on from CM032456.1 coordinate 135,515,893, forward strand.
TAATTAAGCTTTTTCTTGTATTTGTTTTACAAAGCTACAGTTTTAAGTATATTATGTATTCGGTTGACTCTAGACCTATTTCGTGTAGCGTAACATATAAGTATTTAGAAATATTAACATCTAAAAACAATAATTTTTACATTTTGACATACTGTAGGGCTTAAATGGTAGCTGTCGTTTTCTGCTCAAGAACAATATCTTTCAGTTTCACGGGAACAATTGGAAAGCGTAAGTCCATACATTTTGGTAAGTTACTTCCGGTAACCAATGACCTTATTTCATTTTCCTAATATATAATGAACATATTTTAAGTAGTTTGTTACTTTATATACTACGCAAGAGGATTTTCTTTACAACCAACGTTTTAGATGCTAAAGGCAGTCAAATTGTTTTTCCTTAGTATTTTTTATTCAGACGTTAATATGTCACAAACTGTTTGGTTTGGATGACGAATATATTACATAAAATATATTTAAAGTCAACGTTAGAATCCAAATATCAAAAAGAGAGTATTTCTCATAAAACATAAAAGTTTTCTATAATTATGACGTATCCTTTATACTTTCAGTACTATATGTTATAAATTTGAAAATATTCAGCCACTAGCCAAATTTGATTAAAATTCATTAAACTATCCTGGCGTACTTTCAATATTCTAAACTTAATTTATTAAATCAGTCAATAAGTTTTGAAATGAATATGAAGCATTACTAGGACCAAATATCGAATACCATTTTAAAACTTCATCTGTCATATAAACACACCTTAAATTTCAAGTCAATCTGTCAAGTCATTCATTACTTATCAGCTGGTTAAAGTAGACGTTTTTGAGTATAAGTGAAAAAAATCCATGCAAAGTTAGTGAAAATTTTAAAGGAGTCTGCTTCTTCATTTCCAACTGTTCATAGATGGACTCAAGAGTTTAAACGTAGTCGTACAAGCGTCAGTGATGATTCACGTTCAGGACGTCCAAAAACTGCAACAGCTGAAAAAACTATTGTGCAAGCACAAGATATAGTAATGAAAGACCGTCGATTAACCGTGGATGATTTAGGTTAGGCCATAGGTATCTCTTAATTACTGTTTCGAGTATGAGAAAGCTATTAACAAGATGGGTGCCGCATTTGCTAACATTGGAACAAAAACGCACTCGAGAGAAACTTTCGGCTCGTTTCACAAAGAATGAAACTAATTTTGTGCGTCGATTTGTAACTATGGATGAGACTTGGGTTTACCAGTATAATCTTGAACTGCGACAACAAACCGCACAGTATATTGAGCTTGAGGCAGATTATATTGAAGAATAAATATATTTCAACTCATTAATTCATCCTGTTTTATTTCCGCTTAGAAAACTTATTGACTGATATTTATACCGATGTTTTTTACAAATCCGTCTTTTTACCTTTTAATTCCCTGTGGCATTTCCGGAAATTTATGGTATACTAAATAAGTTAAACGGTAATTAATTAAATCTATTTGCAACCAAGCTGACACCAAAAGGTTTTCAGGTTTAACCTCATTATTTAATCCGTCTAGCAGAATTAAAAAAGGATTTAACAACACCCTTTTAGACCCGAAGGTGAACAATGCTTTTTAGTCTTTGTACCCTTGCAATTTTCAATTGTATCCTTCTGAACAGAATACTTTTATTGTAGCAAATGGGCACTTGTTAGAAATACCAAGAGCCTAAATAATTAGAGACCTTTTGAAAGTATAACAAGAAATATAAGGCATTTTCCTTTTCGAATAAAAAACAAAACGAAAGCTTAATTTGCTATAAAAATTTTTTTTGCGGTATTTCAGTTTTCCGTAATACCAGCATGATTTTTTGTAGACTAAGAATTGTAATAGAGAAAAGGCCGTTTTATTTTTTGCCTTTTTTCCTGTGCAATTAAGCAGAAAATACTTTTCAACTTCCACAACATAATACGGTTTTTCCTACAAACCTCAATAACAAAGTTTTTATCTGCTAATATATAATTTATTTTTCACTGTTCATGTTGTTAATAGACTCTATTATTTTTGTTTCTATATAAATAATAAGATAATCATTTTGAGTCTGATTCGACGCATTGAAACAATCCATTTGAACGAAATCAACATATCATAAAACGTATTTTGATGAAGCTAGACACCAAAAAGGCTTCTGGCGCTGACGGAATACCTGCCATAGTTCTCAAAAACTGTGCGAGGGAACTAACACCAGTTTTCTGTAGACTTTTCAACCTATCTTCCAGAAAGGGAATATTTCCTTCCTGCTGGAAATGTGCCACAGTTCAGCCAATACCTAAAAAAGGCAAGAAGACCTTGCCAAATAACTATCGACCAATCGCACTGCTCTCAATAATATCGAAAGTCATGGAAAAGGCTATCAATCAGCATCTTCTAAAAAATATTTTGAAGGATTCAACATTATTAATGATTACCAATATGGCTTTCGTAAAATAGATCAACAGGAGATCTCCTGACTTATGTAACACATGTTTGGAACAACGCAATTGAACACTTTGGAGAATCTCGAGCGGTTACTCTTGACATATTCAAGGCATTCGACCGTGTTTGGCACGATGGGCTGTTGGCTAAGCTACGTTCTTATGGTACGTCTGAAAAGTTCTGTTTGTGGCTCTCATGTTTCATCAGAGAGCGTTCTTTGCGAGTGGCAGTCGACGGATTTCTTTCTAACACCTTCACTATCAACGCCGGTGTACCCCTACTCTCTTTCTCATTTATATTAACGATCTGCTGGAAAAGACCGAGAATCCAATCTACAGCTTTGCAGATGACAGTACACTTATCTCTTCATTCACTTTGAACGCTCGGACATCGGCTACTCAGACGAATATCCGCAGACAGCAGGAAGTCATTCGACTTAACAAAGACCTGGAAGAAATTCTATCGTGGGGTGACACTAACCAAGTGGAATTTAACGCTACAAAAACTCAGGCGGCAGTTTTTTCTAAAAAAAGTTAACGTTGCTGAACCCGACATAGTTATGTCGGGGCACTCCATTTCTCTAACATCGTCACTCAAATTGTTGGGCGTAAATTTGGGAGCAAATATGTCCTGGCATGAATATGTTGCAGGCATAGTTGGGAATATTATTTCGAACCAGAAAGCTTTACACTTCACAACAACTGTTAATTCTTTACAAAGCTCAAATTCGACCAACTATGGAATACTGCTGCCATGTTTTGGGGCTCCGCTCCCAAACATACACTGCATTTGTTGGATTTTATTCAGAGAAGAGCTGTTCGTCTGATTGGAGACCCGGAACTGACAGGTGGCCTTGATTCGCTGGAACATCGAAGAACGGTTGGCGACTTGAGCCCATTCTACAAGTATTTTCATGGAAAGTGTTCGAAGGATGTGGCCCGCTTAATTCCTCCCAGAGCGGTGCATATTAGAAGTACACGTCAAGCTAATACTTCACATCCGTATGAGGTTCAGCTTGTTACTCCTCGTACAACGCTTTTCAAGCAGTCATTTATATGGAGAACAACATCCCTTTGGAATAATTTACCCAGGACGGTGTTTCCCACCGAGTACAATTTGGTAAGAACAACGTGAATCGCTTTCTCCGCACACGTGTCACTCCTGTAGCGCTTTAGGGACTTCCCTGTAGCACGTGTGCTAGACCCATAAAAAAAAAAAAATATATATATAATTTGCTTAATATTTAAGAATGATTAGTGATAACTCCCAATATGGGGACACATATTTCCTGACACCTATTCTGTCAAGTCTTTAAGACTTTACTAAACTTGTCGCAATCCTTGCTTTCATCCATAACGGCTTATTTAAGTAATGAAATATTTGTAATTCTTCTAATGATGTGTATTCGATATGTGATCGAATTTGACGAAAAAATCTATCGGCGAATACTCAGGCAAGCTGTTCCGGGTTTAAAAAACGGGTCTGTTTCAAGTCACTCATTTCTGGGTCTTTATCCTGGGATGATTCTGAGCAGAATCGCCTTGAAGAACAGTTTTTTTTATGTAGAATTGGGGTGCATTGAATTCAAAAAAATTGCTGCAAAATTTCAATTTAACAGTTGATATCTCGTTTAAGATTGTATAAATCGAGCAGAGGGGCAACCATTTACTGAAACGCATAGCCAGACTATATTTGCCTGGGAATAAGCCGCACATGAGTCTGATTACAATCATTAACAAGGTAGAGCGACCGTTTATTCTCTGAATTTGCTCCCTTCAAGAAGCTGACAATGGTCGCTTTAGTCATTTCCACTTTTTTTTCCATTTAAAATGGTTAATTAATCCCAAATATAACCTTAGTGTCAAAATTTCTCATTCTTTACTTCGGTAGGTGATTTACACCCCATTTTTAATAAATTTTGTGAATATACTAATCATTCGAGTTAAATATTGACCTATGATGTTATGCAGAAATTAATTCCAATTACAAATTTACTTCAAATTTGAAATAGGTTCGTCTATGCGTTTTTATTACAACATCTGTATTGTAAAAAGGGATACGGCTCCGAAAAAACATATCACCTTGTATCATGCCTCTCATAATAATAGTGGTATTCCGGGGGGGTAAGTTATTTGTAGGAGTTTTTCCCCAAATTTGTCTTCTTGCTTTTAGGAAACACCTCCTTTTTATAAACTTTTTCTCAGTATCTCAGCTTGACCAAAACTATATTGCTGCACAACTATTTGAAATCACAACCACTAAAGGGCAAATTTAAACTAGAATCCTGAAAAAGTGACCAATATTATCGACGAATTACTCATGAAGGCGTGAACTTGATTAAATATATGGCACGTAATTTTTTCTCTACTTGACGATATTACATATCTCGATTATGTTGTTAAGAGCCGGCTTAGATAGTTTAAAGCCGGCCTCGGTATCTAGTGGATTAGGAACCTCCATAATAATTGGATAGTCACCGATTTGATTCAGGCCATCTCGGGTGTTGTGTGTTTATGGGTAGTAGTTATTGTAGACATACAAAGCCACCGGTATTTGGGCTGCCTTAAGACGGCGTTTAAATACCAATGTATGTTTTGACACCTCGGTAACGTTAATGGATATATCTCTATATATTTACAGAATACAGTAATTAGAATATTCTTGTCGAGGTGGGGAAATGAGTGATAAAAAAGAGCAAAGTTAATATTAGTGTTATTAATATTTACATCTCTGAGATAAAGTAAATAGTAAAGTTAGATATCATCAGCATATAAGTGATTTTTTAGAGAAATTTAATGATACATTAAATTTTAATGTATAGATCGTAAAAGATTTGGTAATAGTTCCAAATCCTTCAGTGTGAGACCACTACTACAATGAAAGTGTCGGAAAAAAAAACCCTAACAATTACCCAATTAAAGAATTTAATTAACTTGATAGACATGTCTACAAACTTTACATAATTTTGTATACACAGTAAATAATAAGCATATCAAGGGCCTTAGTAAAGTTCACGTCCCCGCCTGAGTAGGGATTTTCCCCTTTTTCATATCCTGAGGATATAGGCGGGGATGTCGTAATACTCGTCAACGTTGTCTAAGTGCCCAAACATATATTTTTGTATTTCACGGCACCTTTTAGACAACGCGGTAGTGCTTTCACAGACGTTATTGCATTTCTGCAAACAACTACTTACTGCCTATATATACCGATAAGATAACCAATTAGATCTGACGTTACAGTATCTTAGCTAAAGCTAGATCAAAACCGGTTATATTTATTTAAAAAGTTGCACATCTGATAATATAAAACATTTTGCAATGAAAAGGAAATTCAAGGGCAAGATATGAGTAAACTTCTAAGAAATAGCGTAATCTATCCATAAACTGGTTGTTGGTTTGTTGTATTTGTATGAGAGGCAGGCCATTGTGCCTAATTGTGTACTACAATCTCTTGTTTTATTGTACTCCCATCGCTTGGTTTTAACTTCCTTCCAAGCCTTTCATGGGATAATTCCGAGTTAAAGCAGCACATGCATACCTACAGGATGTGTACAGAGATTTCTTCCTCTTCACCACATCGTCTGCATATAATGGGACCTTTGTGGAGGCCTATTCTTACTAATGTTTCTTCAGGCGACAGTGGCCGGTGATCAGTCCTACCAATAGGGCCAGGACGTGAGTTGTTAGTTTCTTTAAGGGGCCGCTAACTACGACCCTCGCATGTTTTTGGCCAGATATTGCGAGCAAGCAATCTAGATTTTCCTGATATGACCATCTATTGATTATTATTTTTACCAAACATTTTGGTATACCAAATGCTGGCTTTGGACCCAAAATACTTAGATGAGAGATTAAGTAGTCTTAGTCAGGGGCAAAATATTAACACTTTACCAACAAACAGGATAATCTATCTATGCATTTGTTAACTATATGGATATAATTAGTGTTCTGTATGGAATACTTATAAGATCACTTCGGTGTCTGTCAGTCCATCTGTCCGTCTGTATGTCCGTCCGTCTGTCTATCACACCCAATTTTCTCCGAAACTATTTGACATAGAAAGTTGAAATTGGCTACTAATATAGGAATTGATGGCCTCATTATAGCAGAGTAGTTTTAAAAGTTAAATTTTGTATTACGGGCTTGGGAGTGAAATCGAAAGTGAAAAAAAAAAACATTTTTAACAGGTCATCGAGTGGGGTGTTAAATGAAAGCTTGTAAAAGCACGAGTTCAAACATATATATATATATATATATATATATATATATATATATATATATATATATATATATATATATATATGGTATATATATATATATATATATATATATATATATATATATATATATACATATATACATATATATGTATATATATATATATATATATATATATATATATATATATATATATATATATATATATATATATACTATATATACTATATATACTGTAATGCTTGCGCACACTTATCTTAACAAGTACTGATCAAAAAATTTTGAAAAAATTCTGGAATATTCTCCACAGGGTGTATATTAAACGAAAAATTATCGACTGCATTACCTTTAATAATTTATCTGGTATATAAAAAAAAAAAAAATTCAAGGTCATCAGTTTTCAGTAAAGATCGGAAACAAACTTTGCTTAAAACTCATTTGGGGTATGTTTTGTAGAGTCACTGATCACTTTGTACCTCCGTAACAATTTTTTTTTTATTTTAAAAGCAATCCTTATTCACCAGGAATCAAAATTAATTAAATTTGATTCAAAATCTTTACTACAAGAACTAATTATTTACTCAATATTCACAAGTTTAACAACACAAGACTGTCCGAAATGGCAACAAAGTGATTTGTTTTTATTCATAATATATTTTCTGTAATTTTTAAGTAAAAAATCTTACTGTAAAACAAAATGTAATAAGGAAATTATAATACAGTAAAACTGTGTAACATATGAAAACAAAAAGCAAGATAGCCAAATGTGAAAAAAAATGAGGACATTGCTCGCCTATAAAAATATATCTCCTGGCATCTCCCAATTTCGGAGGATAAAATGTATAATAGGTCAACATTAACAAGTACCACGTGTATATGTAATAAATTAAGATTTAAGATAACAATATTATACTCTTTAAAATAAACACTGGTTTGAAATTTATGAAAAAAAAAAGTACGAACATGGACACTAACTTTATTTATATCCCGTTGGTAATTAATTTGCAACAAAGTTTTCAAAAGAGCGCAGAGTAGATCTTGACTGTGACTAGAGTTAGGCGGGACTGATAAAAGAATTTTTTCTGTGCTCTTTTATTTATAGTGTTGGAAAATTAGGTGCCCCTTAAATATAACTGAAAATAATAAACGTCTTTACTAGATAAAATAAATATATAATTATACAAAAATAATTAGCATGCAAAACAAGATGATATAGCTACTTTTACATATAATCTTACCTGGATGTGAAATTGAAAACATTAAAAGCTAAATTCTGCGTCAGATTGATGGATGACCATGTCATTTTATCAAACGATATCGATCTGCAATTATATGGCGTGAAAGTGCCGGAGGAATATGAAAAGAGGGAATGACAACTCAACACCCATAGGAGCAAAAATAAAGTAAATAACAACTTGTACTCAACATACCTACCTAGGAGTAGACTTTAATACAAGAGGAACGTATGACAGAGAGAATAACAAAAGAAGAATATACACAAGAACAATTAGCTATTTAAATGGAATAATCTGGAGCCATAAGATTGGAAAAAAAAAAAAAACGGAAATATATTATCTGTAAGAACAAAAAGCGCCTTGAGTTGACGGATTGAACACGTAGGCTAAAAAATTTTTGGTCTAGCTACTTAAAACACATATTCATCAATATAGTCTCCTTCAAGAGCGATACAATCAGTTCAACGCTTTTCTAACATTTCTATTCCTTTAATTTCTATAGTCAGCTTCGGCGATAACTTCTTCAGTGGAGCCAAATCTCTTTCCCGCCATCATTTTTTTTTTGAGGTCTGCGAATAGATAATAGTCACTGGAGGCCAAATCTAGAACGTTTCTTTGCGATTTCTGCCTACAAACGCACCAATAACTTCATATGATATTCCATATTGATGGTTTTTCCCTTTTCAGCATGGGATGCGCATGAAAATTATTCCATGCGCATCCCAAAATACAGAGACCAAACTCCTCCCATCCGACTATTGTGTCTTTGGTCCCTCCGGGCGGCTTTCACCCGCTGCTGTCCACTCAGCTGACTGCCGATTTAATTCCGGTGTCTAGTGGTGGATCCATGTTTCATCCATTGTCACATATCGTATGAAAAAATCCTTTATATTACTCTTAAACAAGACCAGCAGCGATCAGAATCATCAATACGTTGTTGTTTTTGGTCCACTGTGAGCAAACGCGGTACCCATTTCGAACAGAGCTTTCTCATGCTCAAATGTTCAAGCAAAATATGACCAATATTCGATATCTTTAGGGTGTCAGTTATCAGCAATTTCACTTTACGGTCATTCAAAAACAATTTTATGATTTTTTTTTATGTTTTCCGGGGTAACAACCTCATTTGGGCATCCAGAGCGTTTAGCATCATTTGTATCTGTCCGACCGCTTTAAAATTCAGCATACCAGTAAATAATGTGTGATTTTTCCAGGGGCTGAGTCCCCGTGTCACTTATCAAGCCATTACTTCTCTTGAACGGTATTTTTTCCCATCAAAAACAGTGTTTAATCGACACACGAATTCGATTTTTTTATTGTTTTGAAAATATCAAAACTAGCGTCACTAAAACAACTTTTATATGATAATAAACTAATCGTCATGTCATGAAGTTTTGACACGTATCGTTTGAAGGTTCTTTCTAAAAATCATGTGGTTTTTTAAAATGGGCGACATCTATGTGCCACACCAAAAACTTTTCAGCCTACGTGTTACTTAAGCGATCACTGGGAATATGTTGAAGGGGCACAATTCGAAATGAACGCACTTAAATTGTATAATCTTCTATAAAAAATGAGGGAAACTAGAATGTCGATAAGCGTAATCCGATGGATACCACTAAACGGCAACTTGAAGACTAGACAAAACCTCAAAAGCAGGCATCTTCACAGCCATGAGGAGTAACATAGGACCAATGGAAATAAAGCATCGCTCACTACTAGATGATTTGATAAGATGAAAACTTATATGTACCGACTTTGAACGAATTATGTAATTTATTTACTTAGCATGGGTAGTATTTTACCGTGATACTCTTAGTATTTCATTCAAAAATTTTGCAGACGGTATTAAACTGATATTATACGCAACATGCTGTTTTTATTCATTCTCCCTATTTATCTGAAAAATTTTATTACAAGCAGAAATTTTTCACCGATCCGGCAAAAGTTTAGCAATCACAAATAACAAATATGACAAAACTATCCGCAGTGGCTACAAAATAATTTATTGCTTTACTTTGAAGAATGGACAATCCAGCTGTTTGGACTTTTTACTTGAAACTATTGCACAAAGGGCTTAACGCTAATGAATTACGGTAACACAATATTATAAAATATAAAATATATAAGTCAGTGTTTCGTACACTGGAGGCTACAAAACTAGAAATAAGAAGAGAGATTATTTATATATATATATATATATATATATATATATATATATATATATATATATATATATATATATATATATATATATATATTACTGTGATTAAAAAATACTAAGACTTTTAAATTTAAATCGCCCGGGCATTTCCAAATCGGATTAATTTTTTTGTCGTTAGGTAGGTCTTAACTGCCATCTGTGTCAAATTTTAAGACCATAACATCAGTAGTTACTAAGATTTGCTTGTATTCGTTCAACAACAAAAGTGCGTTGTTCGATTTTTAACATGAGTGAAAAAATTTAGCAAAGAAGTTGCATTAAATTTTGTTTTAAAAATGGTTTTTCGGCTTCCCAAAACGTCGCAAGAGGCCGGAATTATGGGCCGATAACTCTTGGGTTTTTCATCACGATAATGCGCCTTCTCACACAGCATTGGTTCTTAGCAACTTTTTCATCAAAAATTAATTTATATCATTCCGCAATCGCCCTATTCGCCTGATTTAGCTCCGTCGGACTTCTGGCTATTTCTTAAACTCAAAAAACCGCTTCGAGGACATCGTTTGAGGCGATTGAGGAGATTAAAACCGAATCGAACAAGGCTTTTAAAGGCCATTTCAGAAATTGAATTCAACAACTGTTTCGAAGACTGGAAAAAACGTTGACATAAATGCATTGTATCGAAGGGTGATTACTTTGAAGGGGACGAAATAAATTTGGAAAAATAAATAACCCGTTTCCGATTTATTTTAAAAGTCTTATAATTTCTTGATCACAGTAATATATATATATATATATATATATATATATATTATATATATATATATATATATGTATATATATATATATATATATATATATATATATATATATATATATATATATACATATATATATATATATATATATATATATATATATATATATATATATATATATATATATATATATATATATCTACATAGGGTGAAAATTCCCGAAACTTTTGAGGCGATGTTTTTGTCGAAAACCGATTTTATTCTTCAACACTGTTTCCTTTAAAAGCGACATACTTATTCGCGCGGTCTTTCACATTTGGAGACCTTTTATATAGTACGATCTGCTGACCTCTCTAAAATAAGTTTTCCATTCGACTTCTTCACTTAAACTAAATCTCTTTCCCTGGAGACTCTTTAAATTTGCAAAGAGGTAATAATCGCTGGGGGTCAGATCTGGTAAATTCGGCGGATAAGGTAGCAATTCATAGCCAAATTGGTGCATTTTCACCATTGATTTTATGGAGATGTGAACTAGTACATTATCTTGGTGAAACAACACTTTTCCTTCCCTAAATGCGGCACTTTTAGTGTGATTTTACCATTCAGACGGTCCATTGAACTAACGTAATACTCCACGGCGATTGTTTGCCCCCTTCTCAAGATAGTCGATTAATTTTATTCTTTGCACATGCGAAAAAATACTTGCCAAAAAGTTTCCAGATGATGTTTATACTTTTGGACTATTCAATCTGCTTTCATGCGGTTCTAGTCAGTCTGCGAACTGCCTGTTAGACTCAGGAATATAGTGGTGGAACCTTGTTTAGTGTCTTAGATTCTGGCTACATTTTTTTCATTGAAAAACAACATTTAATCAACACCCGAAATTCTTTTTATTTGATGGTTTCGCAAAAAATAAAAAGTAGCGTCACTCACTTAACAGCTGTAACTCGCGAACTAACAGACAAAATATCTTGAAAATTTTACACGAATCGAGAGTCGAACTTAATTGAAAATCGTATGGGTTTTTTGTTTGTGCTGCCATATCGCAGAAAGTCTCGGAACTTTTCACCTCATGTAAGTATCTATATTATATATATATATATATATATATATATATATATATATATATATATATATATATATATATATATATATACATATATATGTATATATGTATATGTATATATATATATTATATATATATATATATATATATATATATATATATATATATATATATACATATATACATATATATATATATATATATATATATATATATATATATATATATATATATATATATATATATATATCTAAAGAAATACTAAACGGTGAACGATTAAATCACTTAAGGTTCGCAGATGATGTCACTCCAATCGCCACCACAAAAGAAGAATTACAAGAAGTGCTGATAGAATTAAATAACAACTTCACCAAAACCAAATATTTATTTGAACAACGAAATTGAAGAAAACAGCCAGGAACTGTTAATAGAAGGTGAAAGAATAGAAAAAGGTACAAACATTCTTATATTTAGGACAAAAAATAAAATGTGAAAAAATATTTTAAAGACTGACTTGAATAGAAGAGTCTCGTTAGCTTAGCCTGCGTTCGGAAGGTTACAATTCACATTTAAATTCTCATCCCAAACAAAATAAAAAAACAGAGTGTTCCATCAATATGTACTGCCGGTATTGACATATGGCGCTGGGTTTTAAATTAAAATATATACAATCATTATGATATATATAAAATGCAACGACTGTGTCTGTCCGTCAGTGCAAGAGCCACATATCCGATTTACATGTTTTCTTTTTTTTAATTCATAAACTTGTTCTCTGGCCAGGTTATCTATAATCTTCGATAATATATGTATATGATGCAACGTCTCCCTGTCTGTCCGTTTATCTGCGTGTATCACTCGAAAACCACTTATCCGATTTACTTGTTTTTTTTTTAATTCATACATTTGTTCTCTGGTCAGGTTATCTATAATCTTCTATATATATTATATATATATATATATATATATATATATATATATATATATATATATATATGTATACATATATATAATGTAACGTTTCTCTGCCTGTCTGTCTGTATGTCTGTCTGTTTGTCCTTTAGTGCGCTTATCACTCAAGAAACACCCGATTTACGAGCTTTTTTCTTAAACATACATATATTCCATGGCCAGGTTGTAGGATATATATCTATATATATATATATATATATATATATATATATATATATATATATATATATATATATATACATACATATATATATATATATATATATATATATATATATATATATATATATATATATATATATATATATATATATATATATATATATATATATATATATATATATATATATATATATATATTTATATATATATACATATATATATATATATATATATATATATATATATATATATATATATATATCTACATATATATATATATATATATATATATATATATATATATATATATATATACATATATATATATATATATATATATATATATATATTATATATATATATATATATATATAAATTGATTTCTTGAAACCTTTATGTACATAAATCTTTTAATTTAATCTTGGTTGTAGGTTCGTTTAATTAACACACTTGAGGTGACTTCGGTGTCTGTCCGTCTGTCTGTCTATCACACCCGATTTTCTCCGAAACTATTTGCCATAGAAAGTTGAAATTTTGTAATAATATAGGAATTGATGGCCTCATTAGATCCATGTAACTTTGAAAGTAAAATTTTGACTTAAGGGGTTAATTTTGGGGGGTGACATCCGAAGTGAAAAAAAAAAAAATTACTAGGTCGAGTGTCGTGTCAAATGAAAATACGAGTAAAATATATATATATATATATATATATATATATATATATATATATATATATATACATTATATATGTATATATTATATATATATATATATATATATTATATATATATATATATATATAATGTAATACTTGCGCACACTTTTCTTTGTATTATTTCTAAAAAATCGCACAAAATTGCAGCCCCCCCCTTTATCTTGGAAAGTACTGATCACAACATTTTGAAAAAAAAATTCTGGAATATTCTCCACACGGGATGTAAATTGAACGAAAATTATTACGAGTGCATGACCTTTAATAATTTATCTGGTATATAAAAAAACAAAAATTTCAAGGTCATCAGTTTTCAGTAAAGATTGGAAACAAACTTTGTTAAAAACTCATTTGGGGTGTGTTTTGTGAAGTCACTAACCGTTTTATACCTCCGTAACAACATTTTTTATTTTAAAAGCAATCAACGTGCGGAACACTAACTGCTCAAGTTCAACTTGCACTTGACCGGTTATTTTGTTTTAAAATTTGTTTTTATTTGACTTTTCGCCCTTGGATTAGGGTATTTTTAAAAATATTTTCTTTAGTATAATTTTCATTTTAATTAACATATTTTATATTATTCCTACCTCGAAAATAAATGAACCAGTTCTGCTTTGTGTTTGTGTACACATTTTTCCTTTTTAGACGTTGATATATCAGAAAGTATTTAACTCAGATATCAAGATCACATATAATGTATTTCATATATTGAAAACATCCAGAAATATTGGTGGTGTGTTCCGATTATAATTTGAAGGTCAACAATAATAAATGACTTATCGTCTGTACTTTTAACAACAAGACTTTGTAAATAATAAAAATATTCTTTATCGTCACTCCTCAAATTTAGTTGTGATGTTTTTCTATTATTTCTTTATTTTCGTTATTTTTGTCACCAAGTAAATTGTTTTAAAAAGCAGAATTAGATTTAAATACTAATATAAATTTTATTTCTCTTGTCACTAGGAATTAAAACGTGAAAAGTAAAAAATATTTACAATGAATATAGTGGGCGATAAAAATATTAAAAATACATCAGAATGTTTTGATAAATTTTTAATTTAATTTGGTGAGCGTTAGTAAACAACTTTTTCAAATTCATAAAGTGTATTCTTATCGCTGAAGGTACAAAGGATTGTTAGTACCCAGCAATTATGCTCATCATAGAAATATACTTTAAGTGAAAAAAAAAAAAAAACTAGCATCGAATAATGCACAATCTTGACCAGCATATAATTTATCACTAGGGAAATTTACATTTCCTGCAGGAGTACTTCAGCCTGCCTACTGCAGGCTAATTATCTGGTAGTTTCCCTCCTCAAATCCTTACCCCACCCACTCGTTTCAGATCTCCACCCATTACATTTTTTATTACTGTGGACCAAATCTAATGAATACCTCTAATCTATTGATCAGCTGGATTTCGGACTCATGGAATATGCTAAAAGAGTGAACACTAGATTCAAAATGGCCTAAGTTAGTTCATATATAATACTATTGTATCCTCTTTTTTTTTAGTGGTAGTAGTAGCGCAGTAGATAAAAAATTAAATATAAACAAAAGCGCTGTACAAATCACAAACAGCCCAGATTTAATTAGTAAATGATTAAAGTACGTTTTTTTTAGGCCATTTAACAATCTTTATCATACTTTGTTAGAACATTACTTGCAAAAGTTCCTAACGGCTTGCAAACTTGTGTCCGTAGCATTATTAAAGAATCAGGCTTAAACAAGATAATGATAACGAAGAAAACTTTGTTTTCACAGTTATTTAACTTCCAAGGTGAATTAATGATCCCATTGTAAGAAATTTGTGACAGGACAGTATGATGAAAATTAGGTTAAAGTAACAGTTAGAAGTGGAATCGATAAAATTTGATATTAAAATTTGTCAATGAAATCTTTTTTATATATAACAAGATAGTAAGTATATTTTAAGCAGGTCATCATTTTAGATTATATACCAAAGTTTTATTAGCTCTGGCGGTAGATTAATTAAACTAATTACACGACTAGGATTTTTTTACTTACGAATAACGCACGACGCAATCGGAAGATTATAGTAGCCATCTAGTATACTACAGATACTCACATATTAGCTAAACATTGCAGTAAAGGAGTGTATTGGAGAAAGGGTGGTGAAGATTTAAAAATGATTATTATGCAATCTAATCTTACGGATTATTTCTAGAATCATATTAAAATGTATCGTCATTTAAAAAATTTTAAATGTACCGTATATTTATAATAAGTATTTATTATAGCATCACTAGCTAGCTGTTTTCCATAGATATAATATGAATCTATTTATTGCTTTACCATTTAAGGAGCTCATCTATCTAATTATGCTCTTAACTGGGATTTCCTGCTTTAGCTGTTGTCTGGTTTCGTGGTCATTTAGTGTTATTTTTAATATTCTACTCTCTGGTGGAAGTGTTGTTAGTTTATCATTTTTCTTTCTAATACTTAGGTTTCAAATCATCAGTTGTTAAATAGAAGATATTTTCGCTGTGTATTTTGGGTTTTACATTAGCTGGTAGTTCTATATTTTTATCCACTAAGTGAGTTTATCGTAAGCTCTGTCTTCTTCATATTTATGGTCAAACCCCACGTTTCGTATTCTTCTTTCAGCTTTCTCATTTTATAATCTAGGT